>VZSC01001617.1:459303-501796 GCA_013398225.1 Steatornis caripensis | reverse complement strand
CGCCCGACCCCCTCGCCGTCGCCGCCGCCCCCCGGCCTGCCCCGGCCGTCGCTGCCGCCCCGCCGCCACCCCGGCTCTTTGCCGCCGCCCGCCACGGAGGTAAGAGCCACCGCGCTGCCCCGCGCAGGGAGCCTGGGGACGAAGCCCCCTCCGGGTGCCGTCCCTGCCGGCTCCTCCAGCGGCCAAGCCCGACGGCGCCTCCGCCGGGGCAGCCCGCTGCGGGCGGGAGGGGGTGAGCGGGAAGGGGGGCAAGGGGGAGGCGGCAGCTGCCGGGGAGGTTTCTGCCTTTGCTGGGGTCGAGCCCCGCTGAGGGCAGCGCAGCCCAGCCCCGCTCCCGTGCGGGACCCGGCGTCGCAGGGGACGTGGAAAGGGAGCGGCGTGATGCCCCGGCCCTGCTCCTCAGCAGGAGTTCAGCTGTGGGGGTGGCCGGGGCGCAAGGATGGAGAGAGTCGCTCCGGCTTCAGCAGCTTCTGCTGGGGGGTCAGTTGTGGCCACAGTTGATCTACGAGCCCCTCTGAGCAAGGCTCCCAACTTCCCTGTGGTACAGTGCAGCCAGCTCTGAGGAAACCCTGCTTCTCCCCAAACTTAGGACTGCTCCTCTGATTTGTGCAAAGAGGAAAAAATGACTGATATGGGAGACAGATGTCTGGACTTACTCCTTTAAACTTCCTTTTCAACTTCACTGGTTCCTGTGTGATGCGTTTTTCTAGGTTTGCTGTGGCAGCAGGTGCAGGAGATCCAGGCTGTGCTGGGCGTGGGAGCCTGTTTCACCTTCGGGAGGATGCTCAGGCTGGGGCGGGCAGGCAGCCATCCCCGGTGCTGGTGCAGGTCAGGTCAGGCCTGGCCATGATGAGCAGGGGCAGTTCAGGGCCAAGCACAGCTGCCTGGTGATGTTCACAGACTGTGTTTGGCCAGGAGACTGGGCAGCGGGTCACCTCTGCCGCAGCTAGTTTTGATGCAGAGCCATGCAAAATATTTCCTATTGGAGTGGAGCTGCCCGAGGGGTTTGTGTGGGTTAGTTAGGATGGTGCAGTTCAGCAAGAAGGAGATTATAGTGACTGTCTCTTGGCTGTAGCCCACTAACGTTTTTCTCTTGTTGCTTGCCGGAAACCCTACTGGAGAGAAACCAAGATGAGGGAGGCTAGGGAAGTTTGGTTTCTTAGGGATTTGCGTCCCTGGAGAAAGTCCTTGTGGCTGATGGCTACTAATTGGTGAAGCTGAGATGCAGCCCCCACAGGTCACACTGGTAGAACTGCTCTTCTCCGTTCACTGGTCTATTTTTTAAAGGATATTAAACTTCATTTTGGAAAGCTTGAAGTTAGGTGACAAGTTCAGAAGTTAGTAGGTGTGTAACTGACTGGAGGGGCAAGCACTTGCACAGTGAGATTGCTGCACAGTCTAAGGAAACTGGACTAAAAAAAAGACAAATCAAGCAAAAAGTAATTAAAGTTCTGGCCTTGGAAGCTTGTGCTGAGTATGATCCACCCCAAGTACTGAGCAGTAAGTAGCTCAGTAAGGGGTTGTAGTGTGCCAGTGAGCTTCCAGATATTCTTGCTTTTTCAGAGCGTTAGGTCTCTGGTAGTAAAGGCAAAGCCAGCCCAAAACAGATTGCCACGGATTTGTTTGCTGACTGGAAAAGATGCTGCTGGTTATCAACATGGCTCGTCATGAGCGATTGCTTACTGTGACTTGAATTCTTTATGTGCTGTGAGCAAACTCTTGGTGTATACTTTTCCAGGAAAAGAAGATGTGAAAGGGTCTTTTTAAGGCAGAATACATGAAGCCTTACGTGTGTCTTCTTTTCAAGAGAATGAAGGAAACAAAAGTATAAATTGAGAGTAGTAAGTTAGTACTATCAGGTGGCTTGATAACAAAGTCCGTTGTGGATAACGGTGTCTCCCATTTGAGATGTTTACTCCTAACTAAATAATTGTATGTAAAGTATAAATATTTCATAATATTTATATAACTCTCAAGGGGAATTTTCTTGAATTCATCATTATTAAAAATAATAAGGCTTTGTTTTCTATTAATTGTTAGTTTTAGTAACTACATTGTATACAGAAGGGGTGGAACTGCTGAACATCCTTAGAGAAGTTCTCCAGTTGTCGCTGGCGTATGTGGAGTGTTCTGTGGGCAGCCACAAAGGTAGCTTGCTTTCCACCCTAGAAAGGGCAGATCTACAGTTTAAATAATAGTCAAGTTTTCGTATTCATTCACATTCATTCCATTTTTTATAAAAAAAAAAGGCAAGGATGTCGTGATGGTGCGTATTTGTTTTTTGAGGTAGAGAACTGTGATAAAGCTTTTCTTACAAGTCACCAATGCTTTTTTTTATATCTCCTGTCACAAACACATTAACAGCAGCCTTTTGCTCTGGCTGGTAGTACCTGGGTGTCAGCTGAAGAGAATGGCTCATCTTCCCATCACTCAGGAAAGGTGTTGCATTCAGCTGAGTACTCAGCCAAGCATTTAAAATTGGAGGTATATATTTCAATTGTATGTTATTGCTGAAAATCGAACTCAAGTGTCTGATTTAAAAGAAGATGGAGCAGCCCAATTGCTTCTTTTGTTTGAAACAAAAAGCATACAGAACAGTGCCATACACAGAACAGAGCATGCAAGAAGCATAATTTCTGTGTGTTTTCTTTTTTTCTTTTCTTTTCTGAGGGTGTTACTCCGTATTGCCAATGAGCTGAATAGCAAGAGGGCTGAAATGCGCTTCCCCTCCTGTTCTCTCTTTCCCTCGCTCTCAGGACTGGTTCCAGCTTTAGTCTAACCACATGATGAGCTAATTCAACTCTGAGCAGCACCTCTGCACACCCCTTTGTTTTATTTTGTTTTGTTTGGGGGCTTGGTTAGCTGTTTGCATAGTGAGGAGAACTGGCCTGAAGTGCCACCAGGTGAATTTTAGGAGCAGCACAAGGCAAGTGGCTGGAGCTCATGGCCAGGTGTTCGGGCTGAGAGGGGATGGGACCTCCTGCTTACTGCTGTGGGGACTTGCTTGTTTAGCTCAGGCCATAATGGAAAAGCAAAGCATCATAGACTATCTTTAGTGAGACTGGAAAAGGAAAGGTGAGACACTAAGTATCAGACATCCTGCATGTACCACTCGGTTGTAGATACGTAACTAGGATGTAAAAAGCAAGAGTGGTTGATCTATGGTGCCTCATCTGAATGTGGTTTGCAGGCGATTCAAGGGCAAGTCCTGGGCTACGGCTATGTCATGGGAGTCACAGCTGTGTTCCACTTCATGTGGGTTTGTTGTGGGGCAAAGGGGCGTGACAGCACTGAAATAGGATGGGCACTCAAACCTGTCCTGCCCTTTTGGGGCAGTGAGCTGCTGTGACCTGCCTAGAAATGACTCTAGGTCTTTTTTCCACTTAATAATCAGGGATATATTCCATGTTGTGTGCTTCTTGGCCATAGGAATATTTGTATCTTGTAGGACCTGGAAGGACACCTGCATATGCAATAAAGATACCAGTTTCACTATCACTTTAGCTGTTTTAACTTCTTATCTCTTGTATCCCTACATGTTCAAAAGTCTTATCTCACACAGACATGTCCCTGTTTTTCTTGGTGACCTGATTAACGGCTGTGGACATTTACTCTGAAGAGTATATTCAGGGGAAAAAAAAAAAGTATTCCAATTAACCAAAAAGTGATCTTCATCTTCTACTAGAATTTCTGGTAGGATGTCGCTAAAAATACAGGTTGTTCCTTTGAATTATTATATCTAGTGGGATTATATTTTCTGTCACAACATCCTTTACTTGCCTGATTTCCATGAAGTTTCTATGCTTGAGTGTGGGGGGTTTTTTGCACCAAGCTTTTAAGCTTAGTTACAAAAGCTCCTTAAGGGGCAGTGTTTTTCATAACTATCCCCTGTTTCTGATGCCTAACTGTGGTCAGTTTTTTAATGAAGAATCCAGATAACTTATTTTGACAAAGAGAGATTTCAGCATCAGGTTATTTTTGAATGTCATGTTGGGGGAACTAGAATAGTTCATCATTCTTTTCAGGTTTTCTTTGTTACCTTTATCCAAACACTTTCCGCAGAACTGAAATGGCTTCCATGCAAATGGATTGGAAGAAGTCTTAGGAAATAAAAAAGTCTGCATTAGCTATTCTTTCCTTACGTATTCCCCATGATAGTGGAGAAATATCCTGTCTAAACTTACAAGGGGTAGGGGGCTGAAATTTGTCTTTGTGCTTGGAGACTAGCAAGACATTTTAAAACATCTTGATTAGTTATTTTTCAGGCATGAAGGAAGATAAATATTGCTCTCGATTTACCAGTGTGTTCAAATTATCCTCCTGAGCATATCTACTTTAGATTTAGAATAACATATCAGAGAAGAGAATTTGGCCCTCAAACTATTTAAACTTTGAGGTTAAACTTAAGAGTTCAATTTTATGCCAAAATTTCTTACACATCAGCAGAAGAAAACTGTAAGTTGTCCCATGACATGGTACCGATTTAACCATTATCCATAATGAGCTAGATTTGAAAGATATGTTCAAGGTTTATTTTAGGTTATGGGTGAATCAAAACGGTGTAACCTTATATAAGGCATAAGAAAATATTTTTTCCTCGCTTGAAAAATCTCCTCTAAGTGTAGCGATAGTTAAAACTGGAAGTCCCTAATTCTGCAAGATGTGCTATACCTAATACTAAACTACTTCAGTGAATGAAATTATGGATTTGGAATAAAAAAGGAGACTACTGAGGAATGTAAGCTTTCTCTCTAGAAAATGAAAATGTATGATATGACATAACACAGAGTTCTTTGTAATACTTACGTCTTGTCCAGTTATTCCTATTAATAAAATAGCTTTTTTAAAAAAAATCCTGTGTTAATAGGAATTGTTGGGCATTCAGGCAGCTTAAAGAAGATGAGAGCTAATAAAAATGATGTATTGCAAAATCACGTTTACCGAAACAGACATTACCTCAGAAATTAGCGAAATAGTGGATGAAATTGATGTAAACCAATAACTGTTACATTAAAAAACTAAATTTTGTTGACTTATAGTAATTATTCCTGAATCCACATCCAAAGATTTTAATAAATTGTTTTTACAGTGAAGTTGGTGGTAGGCTTTCCTGGAACAGAACCAGGCGAATATATTCTTCTTTCAAAGGCTTCATGTAATCCATATTCCAAACCATTAAGGGACTTTTTTCTTTATTTTTATTGAGGTGGACATGGTAGGCAAATAAATGATAACTCTGCATATTCAAGATCTAGTAGTTAAAATATATTCTCATAAATTATCAAACTTAATGAATCATCAGATACTAATTCTCTCATCTGTATAGCAGTCTTCATGGCTTGGGTTCTGGAAGCGGTATAGATGCCATAGGGACAATATGCTGCCCAGGCCAATATTACTGAGCCAGCATAAGAGGGGCTGGGAGGGTCTCACCACACCGTGGTGCAGAAATACAAACAATCCCAATAAGTTCAGTAGAAATAACAATTAAAGTTCAGGAGAAATAACAATTATCTCTGCTTGTACCAAGATTAAGGGTCAAGTCTACACAAAAGGTACAAGTAGACAGGATAGATTTTTTTGTTAGGTAGTGTTTCATTTGCTCAGGAGGAGTAAGGAGTCAGCTGTTATTTATCATCAACATTTCCTTCCAGAAAGCGTTACCTTTGTACTAGTTCCCCAAGCTGTAAGATGTCTGTGATCTCAGTGCCTCTAGTTTGCGTGCTGAGTTACTTACTTTCTAATTTAATGAAGTCCCAAATGCTGCAGAGAGTGTATATTCCTTTAGCCTTCAGTTCCGCACAAGTGCTTGGATCTATCATTGTGTCCACCTCCTTCGTGGTTACGATGCTTTGACAACCTGTAACCCTGCTGCTACATTTCTTTCCTTGACTGCTTGGGTTTTTAGGTGTATTGGTGTTACAAGGTGTATTGCACAATATTGTGTGCTTGACAAACACGACTGCCAGGCAGCAGAGCTGGGCTGCTGAACAGAATCTGGGATATGCCAGAAGTCTTCCTTATTGCAGTGGAGAATGTCAAGCCCATGAACCAACCATGAGAGCTGAGTGAGTGAGCAAAGGCAAAACGTAGGCGTTACATACCTGGAGGTTTAAAACATAATCAAGTCCGTCAGGTGGACATGAGTGCAGGTGCATTCTGCAAATGAAATGATGACACTGGGTGTCCAAGGGGCTCTGCTCTTACTTCATTAATCACAGTGCCAACTGAGGGTGCTTGATGCCTTACAGAATTGACCTGATGTTGCGTGCTGTCCTGGCATGTGAAGGGAGAAGCGTCATGGAACTGGCAGCAAACATTTTGGATGTCAGTACGCCATGCCAGGAGCAAGATATGATGTCAGCATGTGGAAAAACTTTTTTATTGAGCTATTGCATATAAAGAGTCAGTGACTTCATCTTTATTCAACATGAGGAGATTGCCTGGTTTCTTGTTTTAGTTACATTTCATATTCTGAAAAAAATGTATATAGCGTAACAAGGGACATGATTATTTGTGTCAGTTCTAGCCCCAGAAAAGTGAATGTTGAATTTTTCACTGAATTACACCAGCATTGGGCTTGAAGTACACAAGACTCCTCCAGTATACAGGCAAGTGAATAAAAAGTGTAACATAAATTTCACTTCAGAGTAGATCCAAGTGCATAACTATAACTTGGGAACAATAGTGTACATTTTGAATTAGTCTGGCTTGGCCCTGAGCCTGCGAGCAAACCGTAGAGTCAGTATATTTTTTATTTTTTTCTCTACTGTAGACATGCAGATTTGATTTTCAATCAAGAAAGAACCGCAGGTCTCTGTTTTACTTGTTTGTTATTTCAGGTGTTAATCTGCTAGGGAAAGCCTTTGAGAGGTGGCAGAATGGTAGTACACAAGTGCAAGGTTTTGCAGTACATTTATTGTTTGCTAGCTAGGCTTTAGCCTTGAAAATACACCGCTTCATGTCTGCAATGGTTTTTAAATATGTATACGTACATATTTATACATATACATNCTACTGTAGACATGCAGATTTGATTTTCAATCAAGAAAGAACCGCAGGTCTCTGTTTTACTTGTTTGTTATTTCAGGTGTTAATCTGCTGGGGAAAGCCTTTGAGAGGTGGCAGAATGGTAGTACACAAGTGCAAGGTTTTGCAGTACATTTATTGTTTGCTAGCTAGGCTTTAGCCTTGAAAATACACCGCTTCATGTCTGGCAATGGTTTTTAAATATGTATACGTACAGGGAGAAAAATTTAAAAAGATGGTAAGTGTAACTATACATACATACGTATGTGTATATAGGCACTCACACTCATCTTTTAATTAATGGATTTTGATGGCAATTTGTGGGAGAGTGATGCAATGTTTTGGACCTACGCACGATTTGGAAGTCACAAAGGTGGCTTCTAAATGTAGACCGTATTTTCCAAAGTGCTTAAAAGCAGTGTAAAAATCATTGTGTTGGTAGTAGTCACTGTGCAAAGCTGTAAGCAAAACTTTGGAATCAATGAGGGACCTGAGGAAGATGCACCATCTAGGAAAATAGCCACTGGAAGGCTGCAGAGAGAGAGAGGAAGTCTGGTTCTTTGTCTCAAGTACATGTAGTGCCACTGTCCACTTTGTGATCATTTTATTCTTAAAGAAGATCTCGCCAAGTGACCTGAAAGTAGTTTGTGGAAGGGGGAAATATCCCCCTTATTAACCCTTGCATGTTTTCTAGACAGCTAAAATTTTCAGTGGTGTTTACCTAGTACTTCTCACTAAAGTAAAAAAATTACTTAAAGATGAGCAAATCTTACATTAGTATTTTGTAAGACTTGTTTTAGAACATACCAAATAAGTGCACTTTAGTAGCCATAGTAAAGATCCTGTTTTTCAGTAAAAGCATTCAGCTTTGATAATTTGTTGCTTACATTTGGTATTAAAGCAGACTGTTAGNGCTAAAATTTTCAGTGGTGTTTACCTAGTACTTCTCACTAAAGTAAAAAAATTACTTAAAGATGAGCAAATCTTACATTAGTATTTTGTAAGACTTGTTTTAGAACATACCAAATAAGTGCACTTTAGTAGCCATAGTAAAGATCCTGTTTTTCAGTAAAAGCATTCAGCTTTGATAATTTGTTGCTTACATTTGGTATTACAGCAGACTGTTAGAAAAGAACGTAAAGGTTTGTGAACGTGTGCACGCATAAGCGGAGTTGCACAGAGTGAGACATGCTTTTTTAGTTGGAAAAAAACGTGTTCTCTGGAACANAGTAAAGATCCTGTTTTTCAGTAAAAGCATTCAGCTTTGATAATTTGTTGCTTACATTTGGTATTAAAGCAGACTGTTAGAAAAGAACGTAAAGGTTTGTGAACGTGTGCACGCATGAGCGGAGTTGCACAGAGCGAGACATGCTTTTTTAGTTGGAAAAAAAGGTGTTCTCTGGAACATTTTTTTGTTTGTTTTGACACTTAAACAATTGCATATATTCCGTGCCCATGAGATCACAATCGAAACTTAACTCTGGTGAAGAAAACATGTCAAAATGAAACTTGCAAAATGGCTAGAGATCAGAAGATCCGTGATGGAAAGCGTTTTGCTAGAAAAAGTACACCTCATCTCCCGTGTTAGCCTCAGCTGATGGCTAGGCTTTTCTATTCAGTTTAAGGATGAATGCTTCATTTTGTCACTTGTGAATTAGTGGTTACTACTGTAGTGGAAGTCCTACGGGCTTTTCACGTGTGTTTTGGGTGTTTTTAATGTCGGTCAATTGGAGAAGCGTTGCTCCAGTGAGAGAATTGATTGAATATTGGTTACATATTGAGGGTGCAACTCTTTATCTCTAGGGTATAAGCAAGATTTAACACATGAAGGATCCAAGCATTTGATTGGTTAGTGGCCATTTTTATGTTCTCCTATGTTTTAATAAGTCCCTTGGGCAAAAAAAATTGATGTGCAATGCTCCACTAATTTTACTAAAACTGAGCGTAAAAATGTGTTTGCTTAATACAGGCTTTAACGCCAATGGAAAATACTGTTTGGAGTTACACATTGTAGCCACTTTTTAATCCTAATATTTTGTTTTTAAAAATACGATTAAAATGGTTACATAATCAAACCAAAACCACTTATGATAAAGGCAAAACTTTGTATGCTAAGAATATTTAAACTTCTTTTTAAGTTTTTTTTTTAAAGTCTATTAGATCTTTCTTTGTCAATTAAAGTAAATTGGTTAGATTGCATTTTAGTACATGTTCTCCTACTACATGATTTGAAATCTGTGACTTTGGCTTGAAGAAAAGCATTTAAAGTTGCATCAGTAAAGCGACCATTGTCATGCTTCTTGCAGATTCTGGACAACTTCAGGAGTAACATGGGACCGATCTAATTAAGGCTTTGCTACTTTGTTCTCTTTTTTACTCGAGCCTGTAAAATAAAGGTGAAAAGCAAAATAAAACCCTACTGGAAGAGCCAGACAGCCTTTTTTCCTTAGTCCTTACTGTTTATGATACCAAGCTGTGTGTGATGTATTTCAGTAGAAGGAGCCTTTGAAATGAAGTGTTAGGGAATGCATCCTCATCAGTACATGTGGCATTAGTGCACTATATGCACTAAATTAGTAAACCCCTTAAATCCTACTGGATTTAAATAGCTGAGGAGATAGCTGTGATGTTATTACTGTAATTGTGATAGAATAATTCTTCCTTGTCTCTTAATGGCATAGCATGCCTAACACCTGAGAGACTTCTGTGTTGCTACTGAAATTTTAATTTGGGAAACTTAGGAAAAGTATTTTCAGAACTCGTCTTTTACACATTGGACAAAGGCTTACGGTCAAAATATACCAATATGAGGATTTCTTGTGGTCTCTGGAGAAATCTTCTGGGTCAGAAGACAATCTAGAGCAGGCTAATCACTTTCATTTTATGCTCTGGGCCTAAAGTTTGAATGGACCTGTGGCCAGTAGTAATTTAGCAAGATACCCCAAAGATTTTGTTCCTTCCATTGTTATATCATCAAATCCCAAGTTTGCATGTAAAGTTAACATGCACAGGTTTTCCCCCTTTATTCAGTAACAAGCTGCTTTTCCAGATGTCAAGCACTTTTCAGATTTTCAGAAGGGGGATTGCTACAAAATAAATCATTTGTCTGGCTGAGACCTGCACAGGTGCAGCAAGTTTAACACCCAGATATACTGCTCATGAACAGGGTAACTCTGCATCACCTGCGTGGTGAAGTCACTCCATGTGTATGTGTGTGGTTCAGCTGCGTGGGACCATAGAGGATCCCTTACCTAAGCTGCAGTCAGGGCTTTCAAAATCTTTATAACAGATCCAAACAGCACATTTATGCTGAAGCCACTGACCCAGAAATAAGTAGCACCTCCAGAACAGCCTTGCTGCTGCTTCTTTGCTTTTGTCTGGGATAGCTGTTCCTTTCCTGTCAGAGCAAGGAGTGAAACAAGGAGTAAATCTGGAGATTAAATGATACTAACAAGATAAGTGTTATCTTAGAATAGATAGAAAACCTCTTGAATATTGAGGGTGACAGTTCCTTTTCTCTGCGGTTACACTCTCCATCTCAGTGTACCAGAAGATAATAACAGTGAGAGCAGTTTTAAAAAACAGAGAAACATTAAAGTTAGTCCCAGCATATGGAAAGTGCTTTCTGTTTTTTTTTATTTAAGGCCAGGCTTTTCTGCTCAGCACATTTTGGCACACTGAAATGTATGGTTTGCATGTGTTTTATACCTGCTTATGATCCTCAAAGATAAGATCTCCAGTATCAGTACATCTAAATATCTCGCTACATTTGATGCATTTATATGTAACACTCAAATAAAATATTTTGATCCCAGTTAGCATTTATAAAATGTCTCCTTATGTAACTGTAATAGGGTAAAATGACCGTAGCCTGAGTGTAAACATGGCATATGTTCACTGGGAACACCTTTAAGATATCAGCTTAGAATAAAGTACTCATAAGGGAGAAACTGTGGGTTATTAATCTATTATGATAGTTCTGAATCTGTTCTAATTCAGAAAGAAATAGAAACATTTCTAAAATAAGCACAGGAAATGTAAAGTACAGTTAAACATTTACCATTTGCACAGCAATCAACCTGGAGCCTATTCATATTTCAAAAAGAGCAGGGTCTAATTAAGCTCTGGCAAACTCAATTCTATTTCCTTTCACTCCGATAGAGTTTGCCTGTTCGTCAGTGCTGAGTTTGGCTTGTGTGCAGTTAAGCACATGTCATCAGCTTTCATTCAGATGATTCAACTAGTTCATATATTGCTTTTGATGTATTGCAGCTGTTCTTGTGTTTAATTTATGCAAATATTCTAGAATCTACATTTATTAGCAGCCATAATAGCTAAAACAGAATACTTACGTAGAGTGCTGCAGAATTGCAAGAAGTGAAGTTCCTCTTCATATTTATCAATGTGTAGTCTCTATATCTCATTTTAAGAGTGGTTCTGCCTTCAGTCAAGAGCTCTCCAATAACTTTCCAGGCATAATTTGGAGTCTCTGGATTCAGCTGAAATATCTGCCTTGATAGTTTAGTGATTTCAAATAGCTGTTAGATGAATGAATGGAAATTAGTATCTGTTACAGAAAAAAAATTATGAATAGGAAAAGATAGCTTCAGTAAATTAATGTCTTGTATAGTTTGGCCAGTCTTACCTATATGTCTCATCATTTTCAGTGAATTATCCTTTTATAGTTTAGCGAACAATTAGTATTGTACTACATCTTTCCTCTTGGAAAGACTGAAGTACATTTTCACAGCTTAGTATTCAAAACAGCGACAGTTTGATAATGCCATACATTTTCCCATTTGAATTGCTCGAGGGATATCCTAACCTGTTTATTAGAATCTCTTTTAAAAAAAAAAAAGGAGCTCTTTTGCACAAACTCATACATCAGGTGTGTAATTGTTTTGAGATTTTTTCTTTTGCTCTTAAAAATAGATATGTATTTCAGTGTTTTCCATGTTCACATCTCTGACAGAGGAGAAAAGAAGAAAAAGGATGTTTTTGAATTACGCCCATAGTGCTCATCTGTATGTGCGTGGTGCTGTTCAGGACACTCGCAACGCAAAGTACAGTTGCTAAATTCTATTTTACATTCTTTTTCAAGTGTAAAACTTGTCAGGATGTGTTCATCTAGTTCTATATCCATTCCAGTTCTGTTTTCTAGAGTGATCACAAATAGTAATACCAGAAAAGTAATTGTATAGATTACGTTTGGCTTATTTCTTGATCCTACAGCATTTTCTAATGGAAAAAGGGATTTACAGAGAGGAAAATAAAAAAAATTCATGCTTTTTGATGTTCTTTTGCCAAACAAATATAAAGGTCTCCACAGGCAAGGATTAACTAAGACAAATATGCTTTCTGAGCAGCTATTGAAGAATTATTAATAAACACCATTATAGCTGAGTTCAAGATATTCAACCTTGTAAATATATCCTGTTATGATTTCATTATGGTTGGCTGAAGCCCTAGGAGAAGCCAGTGTTTCAACCTCTTTATTCAAGTCTTAATGAATTACTGGAAAGTGGCTGATTAGAAAGCATTGAATCAGAAGGAGCCACTGCCTTCTGAATGTTACTCTCTTTGATGTTGTTCACCTCCCAAGTTGACTCGTTTCCTTAGCCAAAAATCTTGGTACGCAAAGCTGTGAGCCTACTTTACTGGGCCATTATATCCCAGTGTGTGTCTGGAAGTCAAATGTGGTAGGTAACGATTTCATGAACGTTGTAAGTGTTCATTGAAGCTCGCGCCTTAGAATAGGATTCTGCCCAGAAGCTGGGCACAGTTGTGTTGTAGCTAATGGGGATACAACAAAAGAAGTGGGATGCCCAAGCAGAAGTTTAGTTTCTCCTAAGATTAGACGTGCTTTCCGTACTTACGTCCCTACTTTTTTTTCCGATTTGATGGATCTGCTTGCTTCCCGCTTCCAGTTGCTTCTGAACTCAGTGCCTCTCCACCTGTCCGAGGCACAGTCTACACTGTAATGTAAAATATCTGTTCGTGACACTCAGGCCGCTGCACGCTGCTGGGTAAGAGCTTGGACCTACACTGTGTATCAGCACATACTTCAGCTTTCTCTTCTGAAGAGCTCCAGATTTTAGGTAATGAAACAGGAGTGCAGGCATAAGGGATTAGGATGTGAGTGCATCTCATCTTGAGACTGATCCTTCATGATGTAAACACACTCAAAGAGACAGATGAAGTTTGAGTAATTGGTGCTGTCTTCACAGTGGCTTAGTGTTGTCCCACTGCTTCCCACCACATACTTATTTGGAAGTCCCTTTGTGAGGATTCACATTTCCCGTCAGATCAGTTCCACTCTGGGACATTGCCTAAAGTAAACTGAAATGAGAAGTGATAAACTACGTCATGATTTTTTCATCTCCATTAATCTAGTCTCATTTAAAGACGTGTTTCATTGGGCACATCACCTAAAATAATGTAAAAGGAGCAGCTGTCAGCCACAAGGTTCCCCACTCAGACAATGGTCGACAAATACTCTAATCAAACTGTGTGGTTGTTTTCAGCTGAACCTGTCTTCAGGGTGCCCCTTAACACAGCCTCTGTGGCCTTGGGGTGGGGAGGGGAGATTTAAAAAGTTGTCTCGCTTGGCTTCAAGGTCTTTTTTTAAGGATGGCCTTGCAATATCATTAACTTCTTTAGCATGGCGTGCACAGATAGGAGTGACCTGTAGTTTAAGGGTTCAGAGCTTTTGAGATGTCTCATTGGTAATGTGACAGATCCTCGCTTGTATGTCTTCTGAAATACCACAGAATGAGCATCATAGCATGTTTTCACTTCAGTTAAAATAGCTTCTGGATTATTTAAAATTAACTGGATAGCTTTAATTTGAAGAGGCAAGTATGCAGGCTAAGAATATTTGAAGCACGATAACGAGGGCTGCAGCCAAGCCTCTTTCTTACTCTTTTGCATAAGAAGATGGCGCAGGTTCAGAGTGTACAAAGGAGGAGGAAATAACATGAAAGCTGGTTTTACCAGACAGGTAAAGACTTATTCGTGCTGGGAGAATCTCCAGCTGGGAAAATCCATGGTTGTTACAGCCTTTGTGCCACCAGAATAGAAAAAGTATTGGCTCAGAGAAGAGAATCTGGCTCAAAGAACTTAAAATAAATATCAGATGTCAGAGCTGTGACTTAATTGTTTAGCTAAGTAGATCATGTGAATTACACACAGATTGAGGACCTGTTTTTACTTCTGTTGAAATCAAGGAGAACAGAATAAGGCCATACTCTCCTTCCAGTGTCTTTCAGCCCTCAAAACTGTGTTATTTTAGAGTATGACAGCTCCTAGAATCATTTCTTGTACCAGTCAGGAATTGAGAGAGCTGCTAGTATGCAGTTGCTTTGTGTTTTATTACGTAGACATAAGCTAAGGCTCTAAACAGAGTGCATTTCTTTAGTTGCTGTTGGTTTTCATTTCAAAATTTGAAGTTCAGACAATGGCTTCTGTGACTCTAACTATGGAAATTGGAACTCCAGGTTCAGACATTGGTTTCTGACAGTAGCCAATTTCAAAGAGATACATCAAGGTGTGCATGTATTTTCCTCCTTTTAATGGAGTCTCAGATTACACCTCTGACATTCTCAGAATTAGACCTATGCCCCAAATCAAAGACATTAGCTTATAAATATCCCCTTGAGAAACTGTAATTCTGAAGGCCTTACAACTTTATAGTGAAAATTTATTTTTTCTTCCTTAATGAGCATATAAGAGACGTTTGTTGCTGTTACGAATAAAAGGAAATGAAAATTTTTTTCTATTATCATTACACTATTGCATATTTCCTTTAGCATTTTAAAGTTCTCTATTAAATTAAAGAAACCCCAACATGTTTAATCATGAAGGCTTTGAAGGAGTGAGGAAACTATCAGAAGGAAGACAGTGGCAGCTGAAAAATTGAAAGGATTATTTAGTTATAGCCAAAATTAAATTACCTGGAGCTGGCTGACAATCTTACATTCAGGAAGAAGGGAAAGATTTTGGGAGAAGGCTTCACATGTGCAATTGAAAGTACATTTCTGTTACCTGGCTAAGAGCCTTGAAATAGTTCTACTGACAGAGTGAAATATTGGTAGACAGGTGACAGAAAAAAAAAAAATTTGGAAAGATCTACAGCCAATTTGCAGACTGACATGTATTTCTGCAAATTCTGGCTGGATGATGAATGACTGTTGGTACAGCATGTAACTGATGACATTATAAATGAATGGCATGTAGAGAAATTACTTAGTATCATGTTTCTGGACATACTTGAAAATACTATGGGAAATATTCTGATTTAGATTGGGCAGTTTTTAGGTGCTGATTTCTGTGTTCACACTGCAGAGGGCATCAGAGGGTCTCTGTCCCCTGGCCAGCCAAGGTTCAGTCTCTCCAAGCTCACGATGATGATAATACCATTACTGCAGTCTTTTAGGCAGCAACAAGGTGTGATTTTTTTTTTTTCTGAGAAATGAAAGTACAGTGTCCGAGCAATTACTTTCCCTTCACAAATGCTGAGTTAAGCAAAGAAAAAGCAAAGTTTGAGGGGGAGAGGAGGAATGTAAATTACCAGTGTTGAAAAACCTTAATAGTTTACAGCAGGCAAAACTGTCCTCCCCATCCCCTATCCGCCTGTCCTGACACTTCAGATGTGATTAAATGTTTCTTCTGTAGCTTGAGTGAGTTAGCTTCCTCCAGACTCAGGTTATGTCCTTCCCACAGCTCAGTGCCCAGGCTCGGAGGAGCCAACTCTGGGGATAATCTGTTGCCCTTAAGAGGGTGTTGAACCGGAGACTGGCAACCCCTTTCAGGCTGTAAATAGTCATGGCTGTGCTGAGGTAGGAAGGCCTCCCTGGAATTACTGTCCGTGCTGTTAGTTGTCTTCATGGCAACGATCAGTGCTAACTATTCCTGTCACTCCCTGTTCCTGCTTGCAGCTCAGCGGAGACCAGCCAAGGCGAGGAGGCCAAGCAGAGCATGAGGGAGGGGAGGAGGCAAAGTGCAATGGCTGAGCAAGAGTATGGCATGGGCAGGGAAGAGTGGGGGCAGCGGCTGACTGGGCCCTTCCCGTGGGTGTGAACAGGTCTTTATCACCCTCCCATGACTGCAAGTCAACCTTTTCTGCTGTGGAGGGGCTTGGTTAAAAATAGTTTTCCTTCATAGCTTCTGAAGAATTGACCTAGGTAGGGGTGAAGGTGGGAATGGTAAGTAGATGTCCTTCTTCTGTGTCTTGCATCCTGTGTAGGTCCTCCAAATGATACAAGATGAATACTAAATGCTTCCATGCCTGTTTCTCCTACTTTTGTTTTCTTACTTCTGAATGTGTTTGCAGCCTCCTCCCTTGTACTGTCACAGATGCTTTCACTTTTGTATGAAATGGTAATGGGGATCACAGGGAATGGGAAACTGAGGCAACATGAGCAGTTGTGGTGATGTCTCAAAGATGGTCCTTCAAGTTCAAGTCATCAAGTTGGTTTATAAAGGAAAGATCTTCCATATCCTTGCCAAGAAGCAGCATAATAAAATGAAAAAAGAGCAAACCCGTGTAAAATTGGTATGTATTTGCTTTGTTTGCTGTTACTGCTTTGATTTTGTGAAAGTTTCTGTTGAAGGACTGATTTCACCTGAAGCATAAAAAAATATATAGACAGAAGTTTGTGTCAGAAGGCTTTTTGTCACTTCACCTTCCTTCAGTTGTATGAAAGAAGGCAAATCTGCCATGGATTGTGCTCGGGAGAGACTGTGTTGGCAGAAGTGCCTTGGTACTAGCTGTAATGGGACTGGATCTTTGACCTGGGCACTCTGCTTTCATGATGTCTTGTGAGATTCAGTAGAGAGGTACAAGGATTACGGGATCAAAGGTCTCACTTTCTCAGAAAGAGGACAAACTTCACTTTCATTCACTTTCTACCACAGATGAATGGAGATAAAACTGCAGCAGTGAAGAAAATTTAGAATACAAAGGAGCACAAATTTAGAATACAGATGACCACATAATGCCTTCTGAGGCAGCATCACAGTTGTGGTTCTAGTGTTTCAGAAACGTGAAAAAAGGCAACGTTTTACGATCTGTAACATACAAAAAGGAGCTAGATAATGGACATTCTTTTAATAAAAACCGGCCGAATCAGTAGGATATTACTTATGGATTTACCCTGTGCTAGAAGTGTGGCAAGGAGTTTGAGACATTTAATTTCTAATCCTATGTACTCCTTTGTAATGTAGNCAAAAAGGAGCTAGATAATGGACATTCTTTTAATAAAAACCGGCCGAATCAGTAGGATATTACTTATGGATTTACCCTGTGCTAGAAGTGTGGCAAGGAGTTTGAGACATTTAATTTCTAATCCCATGTACTCCTTTGTAATGTAGTATTAAATAAATTGAATTAATTCAGAAACTAACTCCATTTAATTATTTGCAGTAAACAAAGAATGAGGGAGTTAGCAATAGAATACTATAGCAAACAAAGGTATTTCTTCTCAGGGTAAAAGAGTGTGTTTTGCATGGCTCATCGTCATGTATCTACAAGCTTGCATAGTCTTTAGCTAAGACTTAGCATTTAATCAAAAGGACTCTATGAAGACAGGAGTAGTAGGGATTCCAGGATAAATTCCTCCCTCTTAGGTGCTCATAGGCCATGACCCAATGGAGATAATAGGACATAGAACATAACTGAGATAGTTATTTGTTGAATTAAAGCTATTATTTCACACTTAGAATCATATGGTGTAAACCTATTGGATTTATTAAATCCAGCCATCTGCTGTTTCAGGCAACATGTCCTAGAATCTTGTTCATAACCTTTTCTGGTTAGAAAGAACTGGAATGTGCCTAGCTAATGTAAGACTTGTCCTACCTGTTTATCGGTTAGCAGAGATAAATAAATATCCGTTTCTTCTTGAAGAAAGGTCAAGGTCACATTAGACTTGCTTTTTGATATATATTTTTTGTGATATATATTATATTATATTAATTATATTCAGAATCATCCATACTATTTAAAATAGAGTGTTGCTAAAGCTTATTGCCACATCGCTCAAATAAATGGTATACATCCCACTGAAATCAAGTGTCTAAAGTTAGTCATCTTTTTTCTCGGTACCTGACTGAAGATCTCTGTAATAACAATACAGCTGAAAAATATTTGGGTCCAAAAACGCTTCCATAATTACCTTGCAGTTACGTTAATGGGGTGTCGATGGGTGAGGGGGACTATGCAGCTGTTAGTGAGAGTGGAATTTGACCCTGGTCACTATAAAAAGGCAGCACTTCAAACTATTTCAAGACTATTTTTAGAAATCTTAAAAGAACCCCAAACCCTCCATTCCAAACACAGGGTGAAGAACTAGGAATTTGAAATACTTCAAATCTACTCCAAACTGTAGTGCATAGATGTCAATCCGTCAAACAAATGTTATGAGGGTATATAAACATACAGTTCTACAGACAAAAACAAGGCATGCTGAATTAAGAAAGCCGTATGCCTTTGCTCTTTATATGTATTTTAATGTGTTCATTTTCTGACTTTCCTACAGTTTGTAGAAGTTGTCCTTACCTGTTTTTATCGTCAGTATCCTTTCGTACAATACTTAATGCATTTTTTAAAATGTTCAGTATTTGCAATAATGCAATTTTGGTAGAACCAAATACATTGCAGCTACTCTCTTGTGAATGCCCTGTGAATATTAATCTCTTTGGGTTTAAGTGAGCAACCGACGTAGATAAGGCTTACAAGGGTAAGAGAGATATGACACAGGTGAGTAGAGATTCTGGGATAAGAATGAATGGTTGGCACTACATGTGACAGATTGGCAGGGGGAAGACAGTTAAAAAAAAAAAAGTTGTGACTAAATGCCAGACTGATATTTTTGAAGCTTCTTTTTATGTCCATCTTTAGCACATTTAAACATTACACTGACTTTTTTAATGTAGTGCTCTTACCAGTGGTGACTGCCATGGCAAACTTTATCAGCCATAATGAAAGCAAATCACTGTTAGGCTTTCTCTTTGAGGTCATGCATTTGTACTTCTAAACTGACTGATTTCACAGCCCACCTTATTGCTCAAGTTCCTGATGAAAGTTACAGAATAAGGACTTTTGATTTTATATATATAACACCAGGTATGGTTTTCATAACTAAAGTTGGGAGAATCTGAGAATATATAAATTACTCGGCATTTAAAAGGAATATTATTTGCCATACTCACATCAGAAAAATATTATTGGAACGGATATCAGGGAGAGTAAGCATTCAGTCACTAATGTAAGTATCCTTAGAAGCATCGTTTCAAACCTGGACAAGTAAATAAGCATGGAAGCTTTTATTTGACATGGGAGCAGAACTAGCATTTTAGGACTTGGCTAATGAGGAATGATCATATATCACAATGTGCTGGACAGCAAATAAATCCAAAGAGATTAGAATACTCTTTATGTCTGCTCTTGGAGAAGCAGTAGATAAGTTGACAGAGTCATTCATTATGAATCCTTAATTGTACTCTATTTGTAACTCTTAAGCTCTAGAGTACACTTTGTATTGTGAGAGCTGAAAGGACTCCTGTTAGATGGAGTAAATGAGAAGCTTAGTAAAGTCCACTCTCGGAGCAGAAAGGTATGCATGAGTACATTCAGCATATTCTACATTCAGTAGATGGCAGTGGTATGCAGTTGTAGATTAATTCAGGATTTTCTCTTGAGCAGATGCTCTTATCTGTGTGAATCCAAGCAGTGTTGATTTGGGGGTTTATCTGAGGCCTTTTTTTTCTCCAGAAAATACTAAGATACCAGATAACTTTTCACCCACTACAGCAGACAGTGATAAAAAATGCAAAAAAAAATTTGCTAGTTTATTGTAATCTTCATTACACAGCACTTGGAAGAATCTGATAAGTTTTGAATTTCAGACAGTGGTATTACATACAGAAGGGAATGCATCTGTCTGGAGCATTGACTCATTTTCCATCTATGCCCCGTGGAACTTAGTATGTACACATCAAAGTCTCAAAAGAAAAGTATTCAGTAAGTGGGAACTGTGTGTGTTATTTAATAGAAGTAGTAACACAGTGACGTCTCGGAATACTGTGCACAGAAATAGATATTTTCCCTTGTCTAAAGGAATGAATTGCAGATCTGCTGGGCGAGAGTGGGTGGGTGTGTGCGTATAAGAAAACAAATTACTAAGACAATTAGAAATTATTATAAAACTTTTAATTATGGAAAACTGGAAGACAAAGAACAAAACAAAAACAGAAATACAGTTTATGTGGTAGAAATCACAGATGAGGAGGCTGAGAGAATGAAATTACATCATGTAAGTAGATATTTTCTCATATGGCAGTTATTTCTAACACAAATAATAGAAAATATTTAATGATTTATGATTGTTAATGATGGAAGGAGTTTCTCTCTGTTGCAAAAGGCAATGTTTTTTCTTGCCTCCCTATGGGAGACTGCAATAGAAAATGCATTAAATATGTCAGCCTGTGAACTGAGTTGTAACACAATCACAAACTTGTCCTAAGGATTTTGAGCACTCTTGGACAGACCCCAGAATCAATTGGTGGTTCCTGAGTAGGGAATACAGATGTCAGAGATTTTCAACAAAGAACTGCATACTCTGTTTCTCTGCTGTATGAGACACCACATGAGGATCTAGAGAAACATTTCAATCTATATTAAGATGGCTATTGTTTGCAGAACAGAAAGTAATACCATTCTGGTAGCAATGGAATAGCAGCATTAAAAAAAAATAGCATTTCCAGCATAGCTGAAGCTGCTGGGAATCCTCAGTTTCGCAGGTAAGAACTTTGTCCAGCCATGAGCCCAGAAGTAAGAGTTTTGTGCAGTCTGGCCACAGCCAAAGTATAATAATGAAAGTAGGAAATTAAGACCTTTTAATTGGTCAGGGTACTGAAGACAGAAGTATACGTTAGTTGATTCGGCTCTACTCAACATCACTGCTGCTGAGGGCTGTGTTAGGAGCTGTTCTCCCAAGCACTGCGAAACCACAGTGTGGCAAACACCATAGCCAGAGAGTGGGATTAACTCCCTGTGACAGCTGCCCACAGTGGTGACCACATATCTCTGTCCACGTCTAGCAGGAATTCCTGAATCAGCTCTCTGGATGAATGCTTCGTGCTCCATTTGTTCAGAGTATTTTAGCATGCGATTCCCATGTATGACACTGTAGTCAAGCACCAAGGCTTTACTCAACACCACACCATACTCTTATCAAAATGAACGTTAACATCTTTTTCTGCACAGTGGTGTCTTATCTTTGCACTGTTTTCTATTTCAATTGTTGAATTTGAGCCAAACTTGTTTTTTTTTTGTTTTTTAACTGAGGCTGTACATGTCTTCCTAACATTCCTGGAAATCGTTACATGTGTAAATTAAGGCATACAGAGGAAGTATGATTTGGGTCATTAAGGTTTCTGAATATCTCTTGTGTGTCTTTTTTAAAAGCACTGTTTTTGCAAAGATTGCAATGTCATTCCTTCCGCTCACGTGTCTAGTATATCACTTTGCTTGGGTATTTGTCTCTTTTTCCTGTCTGTTTTCTTCTCTGTTGCTTAAGTTCTTCTGACACCTTATCAATTTCTTTATGAGTTTACATTTGAAAGATTTTACTGTCACTTTGATCACCCTACATTTTATTTTTCTGTAAAATAAATACACCTTGACATTGCTGAATGTATGCAAACCTACCACTACTGGTGTTTCACCTTGTAGTATTGTCCCAGTAGACAAGGGTGACCATATTTAGGCACTATGGGAAGTTTCTGGTAAAGAAAAGCTCCACCCAAATAAATGGGACTTGTATATTTTAACAAATACTCCAGGCAATTTTGCTGACAGTGTTTCAATATTTGTAGAAGCATGATATTTCAAGCACTGCAAGATTTATTCCTCTACTATGAACAAATACAGTCTTTGTGTAAGTTAAAGCTTTGGAGAGTCTTATCCTTCTAAATGTCACTTTTAATTAAAACTTTATTAACATGTACTATATTGCTAACAGGTTCATAACATGAAATGATCTTTAAAGAAAAAAAATAATCACATGCTATTTTCATGCCATAAGAACACTTTTAGAAGCCTGCATCTGGGTTTATAGTAGAAGAGTCAGCTGCATCCCACTGCTGACAGTTTTCTTCTGCCGTTTTACAGACAGAAAGAAAATACACAATAAAACATTTGTTTTCTAAATGCCGTAGTTATAACTTTAAACAAAATATGTAAGAATTAAGCTTTTCGTAAGATTGTATGTGTGATGATTGTGCAAAATCTAGATTAATCTATATTAGACTAGGAAGAATTGGTTATAAGGTTGGTAATGCAAAACCTTCCGAAATGTATTTCTTTGTATTAAAATGAATTTGGCTTGAAAAGGATTATAAAGTAAAAGGAATAATTAGGAACGAAGAATAAAAAGCAAAGAAAGAATTCTAAATTCTCAAGCATTGCCCTTTCTGAAGAACAGACAGTTACGTTAACTCAAAATGGCTTTACCAGAATGAATAAAAAATAGATCAGGGTCATAGAACCATTATATGGTGTAATAAGATGCAATACCATTGCTATCAACTATATCTTGGACTATGTATTGTATTGTAAAAAAATTCCTGTGAGGTTATAATCATTTGAACTGCCTTTGTTAAGTAACGTCTTGAACTGCAGAACAACATATAACCAAGAAACGTCTGTTATTCCATCACATGACATCTCATTTCAAGGAATGTTGTACAAAATAACAGTGGATATTCTGAATTAACCAGGGATATTCTGGAAAATGGATAATTATTAAACCTCCTAAAGATGCCAAGCTTTAGCACCTGCATATAAATCTGACAGATATCATTTAGGTGGCAGACAAAGGTGTTGTGATAACTAATGTCATTTCTGGTTTTATGTTCTGTTGGATATGCTTATGTTTTTCTGAATAATTTACCTGCTGTGGAGAAGTTTTCTATGAATGGTATGAGAGTCGATTTTTTCCTTACTTTTTCCAGTAACTGAGGAAAAAATGCTTTGGATTCTAATGGTGGGTTTTTTTAGTTGCATGACTATTCTTACAAAAAGAGAAGATTATGATTCTTGATGAAGACTTTTTCTTACATAGAAAGATTAAGGGACACTGCCAGCGAAGCAGAGCCTGAGCTCTGCTACTTCGCATTTTCTGCACTTGCCTGCAGTACAGCCCGCAGTGAGACATCGTACATCCCCGGGTGTAGGACTGGACTAGGCCAAGATCTGGAGTAATTTTTGCTCTCTGATCTACACCGCTTCTCTGAATAAGCTAAAAATAAGCAAAGCCTGCCTGTTGGGAGCATAAACAATTTTGGCTCTTGATTTTTTTCTGCTGAGGTGATATCATGTGAGGATGTGGAGTATTCATGCTCAAGTTGTGTGGATTTGGCTTATTGCAGTGCTGCAAGCACAGCTCTTGTTATTTTTACTACATCAGGACATGAATTTTCCAAGCATGATTATGGTGACATGGTGCTGGAGACAGTGCAAATACAGGGTAAAAATCAGCACCTGCTGTCACAGCTTTGTAGTCTGAACAGACAAAACAGAGAGAGACCAAAGGCACAGAAGGGTGAAAAGCCTGATGGAAGGTGAAGAGACTTATGTCTTACATTGCAGGCTAAGCATATGCCTGAGCCCAGGGCTGTGGCTTATTTAGTCTTCTACCTCTCTGTAGTCGTGTCCAAATTAGTGAAAAATTAAACATTCATGTCAGCTACCAGGTGCTGAATAACAACTGAAAACTGCACAGAACAATTTTCTAGGGAATTAGCTTAACAACAGTGATTTAAATCAACTTTGGAAAGTTTACAACAAAATGAAAGAGTAGGGAGCTGGAGCAGCTGTTGCTCATGGCTTCTTAGCTCAGACCTTGCTAGCTCTCCCCATCATTCCATTTTTCCCAGCATGGGATAAAACTCAGGCAAATACGGTCATCTTTTACCTGATGCCATGAGACCATCTGTGAAGTGTCACAACTTGAGAAAATTAACGGTATGGATGGTTTAGAACAAAATTTGCAGTATAAACTTAACCATTCTATCTGTGAAGCAGAGCTGGAAAACCCTCTACATTTGTCTTGTCCCTAGATTTTTGCCGTAAATATTCTTAGTATTTTAGACAGAAGATCCAGTAGCATATCTGTCCTAGCACCATTTAATAGTTGTCCAGGGTCATTGCTGTCTGTGGAAGTGATGTAGGATGGGCAGGAATTTGCCCCAGATGAGTAATTATCTAAGGACACACACAGAGGTCCTAATGGAAGTAAGAAAAAAAATCCTTGACCTAAGATTACTTATGGTTATAAACTGAGATGCCACAGTCTGAATATTCTCCTAGCTGATTAAAAAATCAGTTACTATGTCCCATGGGATGTATACTGGCTGTATTTTACTAGTTTGTGTAACATGGTCTTGAGGCAAGAATGGATTGAATAAACTCTTTCCACTCGATGTTTCCTGTTCGTGTGGCTTTCACACTTAAAAATTTTTACTCTTTCATTTTCCTGTTTATTTTGTGGTTTTGCCCAGTGTGACTTTCAAGTGTTTTGATGTTAGCAATGCTTTTCCAGTCTGTCTTATTATGTTCATGTTTCTGCTTTTCCTTTCTGAAATTAATATGTCAAAGGAATTTAACTTGCATTGTGAGGATGTGAGCTTACATTGTGAGAAAGGATATTAAGCTATCTGTCTTAGTAGGTGACAGATACCACATGAAATATGACTGAAGTAACTAAGAGCTTGTTAGAATCCAGGAAAAGCTAGTGTAGAGTTTTTGTCATGATGATTTTTCACAGCTTTATAAAAGCATCCTGTGTGGACTTGAGATCCTGCTTCTGGCTATGGTGTGATCTTGTCGGGAGTCAGTGATACATATTCTATTAAAAAAAAAAGATGTTCATTCGTTTGATTGAAATACTAAGTCCTTTGAGACCTCAGCCTCACGGTTGTGTACAGAGAGGAGGGCTTGGCTATGCTGCTGGAAGATGGAAGAAAATTACTGTGCTTGTGTTGGGCAATTCACAGTTCAGGCGGAGTTGCCCCGCCATCAGAGCCAGCAGACAGAAGTGTTCCAGTAACCTGTGCTGCCCGTGATCTTCATACAAATGAGCTGAGGTTGTCTTTGTGGAGGGCTGGGGACTCACTGATTGTGTTTTACCAAGCAAATGCACTGTACTATTAAGAAAACGAACACTTGAAGAAAGCTGAAACGTGGGCACATGTTGAAAAGCTGATTGCTGCCTGGAGGGACGGCAGCCACAGCAGGGGAGGAGCAGGCACGCAGTCAATATCATTCAGTCACTTTCCAACACATGACTGACCTAGTTTTTCCTATTGGTGCAGGCGTAGCCGGGCTGGTGTGTGAACCTTGGGCCGATGTAGGTTACTCGTGGGAAGCAGGCCCTGCAGCATTGCTTCTCAGGCTTACCGACGCAGCTACAGATCCAATTTTATGCATGCAATGCCTAGCTCCTTGTCTGAGCATCACATCCATTGTCCTGTTTTACTTTCTGTGCACTTAGGCGTGGGGTTTAGGCTATATACTGTATTATAGACTTTTCCTAAAGAATTCCATGGGGCAAAAAGCAGCTAGTGTTCCTATACAAGTTCTATGGACTTTGAAAGTACCTGGGTCTAAATGTTCTTTGCCAGAGCAGGAATGGCCTGTTCTTAGCCCAGCTTTCACCAGGCTTTGGTTATTTGTCAGCACTGGTCCACTTGAGGCATCTCATTTAAAACTCACACAAATTGTTTCACTATTTTGGCTTTCCATATGCTTCATTCTGTGTAACTTTAAACTACCTGTCATCCCATGTCAGTAAATTCTAAGTTTAATGTCAGAAGGGTGGTATTTCATTTTCAGTAAGGAAACAAGTCAGTTAAAACTGAGATTTTCTAGGAACCTTAAGTAAATTAGGTCCCCTAATCTTGCGGAGTTGAAGTAAGACTTGAGCTTTTATCCTAAAATCCCAGCCTAAAAATACACTCATGTGACCTCTGAGAAACTGCCCAAAGCCAGTGGTAAGGATTTGTTTGGGCAGATAACCACCATCTTCCTATAGTACGCAGTGAAACTTGGTCTATTCTGAGCTAAATGTTAATTCAGATGAGGAATTGAAAAAAAAGTAGGAGAATACAAAAATCATAAATCGCATTAGCAGTAAGGAAATACTTTTTGTGAATAATTATGTTTAGCTGCACGTCCTAATGCTGCGAATTAATCGTGTCTCTTGTATTAGTGCTAAGAAAGGCATTTCTTTTGAATTTAACGTAACATGTAACTGTTGTGTACAGTCACTGTCTGCAATAATAACTGCAGTTACCCAAGAATTTTTTAATACAGTACTTCAGTGGAAAATTTGTGAGATTTAGGGGAAATGTACTGGTTTTGAGAAGATTTACATGCATCAAAAGTTTCTACTGTAAGCCAGAGGCAGCATCCCACTGGAAAAAAAAAAACTGAGTAGAGTTTTCGTGTTCGCTCCAATTTCTGTTCTGCCTGATTCCTTTGGCTGTTCTGAGACTTGTATTTTCTCTTACACTTTTTTGAAAAAATATCATATACTGGAAGGAAATGTTTTAAAATCCACAGCAATTTTCACAGGAGAGGAGTGCTATTTTTTGACTAATAGGGCAACAAAAATACGCATGGCTCATATCTGTCTTAGATGATCTGTAGGAGACTTTTCAGGTGCTTGTTACTTCAAATCTTAAAATATGGTATTTAGTTTGTATTTATGTAGGCATTTTACATGATTTGTTCAGGTACTCAAATACTTGTCATAACATGATGACTTATGTATATTATTTATATAAATATTTATAAAATTATAGCTCAACTCAGACCTAAGGTATGTAGGAATGATTGTCAGAAAATCTGATGGAGTGTGTTGTAGGGTGACCATTTGGTGGTATTCATCTGGGATTGCTTGAAACATTTCACAATGATGTTTATATACACACACAGAGAGACAAAACTATGTAGTTAATTTGGGAAGCTATTGGGTCTCTTCGCAGTAGACATCTTGGCATATTATGCTTTCAGAGCTTTTATTGTACTTTCTGATATTACATACTTTTTGTTTTGCTTCTCTCCTCAGAAATTTTTCCAAGAGATTCCAGTCTAAAAGACAAGTTCATAAAACATTTTACAGGTAAGGCAGCTGCTTGCTCTTAATTTACCTACATATGCATATTCTAAGTAGCCACAAGAGTCACACCATTAACTTTTTTGAGGTTCTGCATCAATTTTAACATTTGTGAAGTTAAATTTGCATTGTTTAGACTAGAAGTTTTTATAAAACTCTAATTACGTTTAGGTTTGAGTCTCTCTGAATAATCTAGCCTAAAATAACTTTCAAAACACAGCAACTTAAAATATGCATGATTTAAAACCTATTGTTTCACTTTTATCATTCTATTGTTGCATGTTGGTTTGCAGCTTTAGTTTAATAGTTGTTTAGTAATTAAGTTATTAATAGTTATTAAGTTTAATAGTTGTAGGTACTGAATGTATACGTGTCTATGCTATAGATACTGCATTATATATCTATGTGCAAACAATTTGCAGTGTAGTGTTATCACATTATAGCGTCTCATGATGTATACATGTGGATGCTTATTTTAACAAGGCAAACAAATAGAACAAGGAAGGATAAAACAGAGTAAATTAATCAGAAAAATCATTTGCTATTTCAAATATGAAAGTTTAATATGATTACAGTCAAATACTTGAAAACAGAGATGGAGTTGTATAATACCTTTGGGACTCTGTTTTGTAACAACTGGAAAAATACTGTACACTCTGAATGCAAGAGAAAGATTTGCCAACAGCGAGATGCTTGCACTGAGTGTTTACTCTCCAGTTGCAAATGTTCTGTAATTCAGAAAAGTGAAGGTTTCAGAGTATGGCACTGCAAATCTGTAGGTGATTTTAAACGTTACTGGGATTAGTGAAACTAAACCCAAGAGAAATAGTTGGCTGTTGGAGCATGAAAAAGAGAACTGGAAATAATCATGCATTTCCTCTTTGCTGGAAATTTCAGACAGTCCTTGGTAAGGAAGGAAAGAATTTGTTGTCTCTTTTGCATGTCCTCAAATCTTTAGGATAAGCACAACTTTAAGGATCTTTCTACCAACTGCTGACTGCAGCCCAACAGCATCTACAGAAAATGTGCTACACCCAGCTGGCCCTTCACTCTTAAACAAGAGTAATTATCAACCTTACCATTTTCAGTCCGTATGAGAAAGAAATGAAAAGAACACACAGATCCAACTACGCTATCCTGTGTAGCGTAGGTATACTATCAATTACTCTCCTGGGGAGAACAGATAAGAAAGATTTGCTTACATTAATAATTAATCTTTTCCTTTATATTTTTNCCCTGTATTGCCCGAGTGCTTCACTTTATTCATAAAGAAATGCAGTCATAGTATTTCTCCTCTAATTAAATAGCTTTTCTCTAAATTTAAAAACAAGGCTGTGGTTAGGCCTCTGTGAAGAAATGAGATTTAAGTTCAACTATCAAAATAAAATGTAAAACAAAAAATGCAATTAAAACCAAAGCAGTTTTTTTTCTCCTTTACATCAACAAAACCCAAAGCAGACAATGAGTTTCATTCAGCCTGAAATGTTCTGTTGTACTCAGAAACAACAGTGAAAACAACCATGAGTTTTACAGAAGGTATTTTGAGAATACTAAATCATTGAAAAGAAAAAGAGCGAAAAGTACTTGAAGGCCTGTTTCTGGAGCCATTCATTAAATTAATAGTACTTTTCTGCATGAGTAGTTGCCATCAAAATTGCTGAAATTATTTGACTAACATTAATTGGAATGAATAAGGAAAGGTAGTTCATTCCAAAATTCTTGAAGTTTATCTCTTTGTTGGCTCATAATTTCTGCCTACACCTTTCTTTTTTTTTAATTATGCTCTTAAGATCTTCAGTGATGGGGTTTTCTGCCTGTTTTTTTCTTTTCCACGGCTTTATTAGGTCCTGTAATCCGCAGGCATTTTTTGAAATACAGCCTAGCTTTGTTTTTCTTCATCCTGTTCAATTCATAAT
This sequence comes from Steatornis caripensis, assembly GCA_013398225.1. Taxonomy (NCBI): domain Eukaryota; kingdom Metazoa; phylum Chordata; class Aves; order Caprimulgiformes; family Steatornithidae; genus Steatornis; species Steatornis caripensis. Next base: position 472,671 of record VZSC01001617.1, on the reverse strand, counting down.
CCTTTTTCTATCAACCTTAGTTAAGTAAACCGTTCAGATACAGTCCTTACTAGTTCAAGAGTTAGAACATCCTAAACTAATGAAGTTGTGAAAAAGAAGAGAGAGGGGGAAATCAACATTGTGTTTACAGTCCATTATCTTTACAGTTTCAGGGTTAAGAAAATTATTGTACACTTCTAGTATGCCAGGAATAGTAGACACATTTTAAAGCCAAATAAGAACCGTATGTAACAGTCTTTGACTGTAGGAAAAATCATAAATAATCTTGTGAGTCATAAAGCCATCTATCAATTCAGCTTGAAAAGCCAGCTGACACAGAGTGCTCTGTAAGGCACAAATAAAATTAACAGCCTATTTTTGATGGCAAGTAAGAGAACTATATATTATCTGAAGGGACATGGAATTTATTTAGTGACAAAAGCTGATGTTATCTCCATATATCTTGCATGATTTCAGATTACATACTTTCTCTTGAGCCTAATTATTCACTCAGATAAAAAATGGCAACAATCTTCCAGTTCAAAGTTGCAAAGGCTGCTTTGTCAGTTTGTTGAAAAGCTTACTTGTGACTGAAACATCTCATGATACCTACATATTACTGTGAAATATATATAATGTTCAAGTCTGTTCACTGTCGTAGAGAGGAGTCTTCTCCCAAGCTTGTGGTGGTTTGACTCCACTATCCAGACAGAATTGGCTTGTTATGTTTTACCAGGCTGATAAGCCACCTTTCAAGTTATGAAATAAATTGTTTTTGCCCAGAGAGGCTTGCTGTCTTCCTCTGACAGGAAAGTTAGTCAAAGCAGCGTGCTTCATATGGATCCTTTTGTAGCACTGCTTGAGACAAGCTTTTCTTATTCGGGATTCCTTTTTCTGCTGAATTCAGAGGATGCTTGTTAAATTCAGTCTTGTTCAGTTAGTGTCAATTTGTGTCAGTGTTTTCTGTCCAAATCACAGGAAACTCATCCCCAGCTGTCAGTGGTAGTATTGCTAAGCAGGTTACATGATGCAAATACTACATTTTTTCTCTCCTCTTCAACTTGGATGCCATCAATCATACCTTGCCTGGGTCATCCACAATTATGGAAGTGCTGTTTGACAACTTGGTACTGTTGAGCCGTGTTTTGGAGACCAGTAGCTGTATATTCTTATCAAATATTGATGTGGGTAGATGACACTGATATCCAGAGAAGAAAGCACAGACTGGAAGAACAGAGACACAGCACGCTACACCCTGGGCACACAGGGATTTGGCTCACCCAAATGTTGAAACACATGCTACCCTGTGAATGTCTGCATCCTTTCTTGATAGGACTACTTTAACAGGATGTCAGATTCCTAGCTGCTATTCAACTGTCATTTTTTTTCCTCAACACCCACATTGTATATTAAGAACTTCATAAACCATCTATGTGCAAATTAGAAGCCTTAGTACATGAAACTACTTCATCTTTCCAGGGCTTAGGAACTCATATTTGCTTAAAATGTTGCTTTTATTTATCTTTAGAAATAATATCCACATTGCTTCTACATTATTCCTTCTACATTAGAATATAGATGACTACTGAGCATACTAAATTTTTTTGTAGTTGCAGCATTCTATTTTTTACCATATAAAAATTTTTACTGTTAATTTTGAATTACTGGAATTTCAAGGCTAAGCCAGGCCATCATTTCCAAGGACCGTTTTTCTGTTACTCAGATCATGAGCATAATAGCATAGCAATAGTATTTCTTTTTGTTATTTCAGTAGCATTGTTATACTGAAGTTGCATCATGGTTGTTTAAGGTGTAGTAGAAAGGTAAACGTAAATTTGTCAAAACACATGTAAGTTAATTCTGTGTGTTGATGTCATTCATGGAAGCTGCAAAACAGTGACACTGAAAGCTTGCTGTTAACTCCTGCTTACTTTCAAACAGGGCCAGTCACATTTTCGTCAGAGTGTAGCAAGCACTTTCATCGACTGTATCACAACACAAGGGACTGCTCAACACCAGCCTGTAAGTAGTAATTAAATTACCTTATAATGCTAGCTGTGATACTTGTTTAAAAGCAACATAATTTTCCTACAAAGTGTTTGATGTGCTGGTCCTTTTGTAGCTGTTGTTCTTTATCACTATACTACAAAATATACCCAAGGTCGTCTAATACAGAAAGATTTTCTATTAATGCACTTGCAGTCAGCTGCGTATAATGGAGTTCCTTCAAAGTGTGACTAGCATAAATCAAATTAAAACTAGACTCTGAAAAAAACAGTTGGGCATGCCTGTGCAGGGGGCAGATATGAAGCAATATTCTCCTTCCTGCTCTCTTTACCTCTACTTTCTAACTTATGCAACAAGATAAAATCTGAACCATTCTCTACCTTTTCTTTAACACTCAATAGTATGGTTATGCCTTGATTTTTTAGTGTATTTCAGTTTGTGATAATTTTATGTTATATGCCCATTGTTGAAGGACATAAAATCAATTAGTTCATCATTTGTGTTATTGATACATGCAGTTTTTATCAAACGATATTCCAGTATGAGATCCTCAGAAGTTTTGCTTTAACAGAGCCTGAATGTAATTTTGTCAGAGACACTGAAAACCACAACTATCCTAAGATGTTATTAAGTGGATAACACAAACAAGACAGGCAAACAAAAAAACCCAAACAAAATGAAAATCCCCTAAGAATAGGTTACATCAGCATTCTCTAGTGCAATGGACAGTTCAAATAAAGTGAGTGGAAAATAAGCAATTCCATTTAATTAATTGATCCATGAATCTCGTTAGTGATGTGTAAGCACAAGCTATGGTGCAGGGTGCTTTGGAAATTTTTCAGGATTTAACATGAAAAAATAATGACATTTCTTCTCTGCATCACTTAAAAAGCTGGTAAGCACTTTTTGTGAGCAGCTGAGATGTGCTTTAACCAAAGCTCAGCACCTCAGAGGATCTGGCTTTTGAAACGGGCAGGAGCAGCCCTTGTCTCCATCCGTCCTTCCACTGATCAGAGTTGGAATGTAGAAATCCGTGGCTGATCCTCAAAGTATATGCATATAGCTTTGTAAGTAGACATATAAGTAAGCTAGACATATATCTTACATGCCGCATAACAAAAATACCATGCATGTTGCATATTACATACCTTGACACATGGTTCTAGAGCATATGAATATTATTTGGACTCCCCTGTATTGCCCGAGTGCTTCACTTTATTCATAAAGAAATGCAGTCATAGTATTTCTCCTCTAATTAAATAGCTTTTCTCTAAATTTAAAAACAAGGCTGTGGTTAGGCCTCTGTGAAGAAATGAGATTTAAGTTCAACTATCAAAATAAAATGTAAAACAAAAAATGCAATTAAAACCAAAGCAGTTTTTTTTCTCCTTTACATCAACAAAACCCAAAGCAGACAATGAGTTTCATTCAGCCTGAAATGTTCTGTTGACCTAAAATGGAGAGCTAAATCCTCAGAACTGTCTCCACCTTATCCAGCACTGAGGGTTCAGAATAGCTGTCAAGGCTGATAATAGCCAGGATCTTTTCCTGTCTCTTCAGAGGGGTTGATATTTTCTTTCAGGGACACCTTGGCCACCATAGGATGTCTGAGGAAAAGTTACTTCCTCTTCTGCCGACGTGATTATGTTCTGTAACGTTCTCTGAAGAACTGAATAGAGATTAGTATTCATTCTCTTGCTGTTTGGCACAATTTCTATTAAGTTTTATTAAAATGCTTACCAAGCAAGAGAAGAAAATTGCACCTAAGTGTTGCTTGCTACCAAATAGTTACATCTTTCCATCAGAAAGGATGGCAGTGACTTAGGGGCCCCTTGAACCAAGTGGGTATTTGAACCAAGGGCACCAGGGAGACAGATAGCAAGTAGGACACTAGTATCTCTAGCCTGATGATTAGGAGATGTACTTAGACATGGAAAATATGGATTTCCATCAATGTTAATACTAAGTGGAACAGTAAAAAAGTTTGAAAGAGCCTGACCTCAAACTACCTTGTAGTCTGCTCTTTAGAATAGCCTTCCAGTTGATGAGTTAAATTTCTTCAAGTAAAGCTGGAAGTTGAACCTGGTCTTCTGCATCTTAGGAGGAAACTACTTGGTAGAAAATTAATTGCTACCATCACTCATGTTTCCTCTAGAGCCCTGGCTAGGATAAGGTACAATCTAATTTTGCATCTGGCATACATAATTTAATGAATTTCCACCAGAGAATGGTTCCACCGAGTAGAACAGTGTCTGAAATTCTAGTACAAATTCTACATTTATGTAGTTTTTCAGCGTTCAGATTCATTATTGCTGTGGTAATTTTGTTTTATAGATTATAAAAGGTGTGCAAGGTTGCTAACGAGATTAGCAATGAGCCCTTTGTGTACACAGTCCTAGGATGTTTGCTATGTAAGTATCATTTTCCCCACTCATTTTCTTATTTGTTGAATGGTCTAGTGATTTACTTCATATTTGTACCTTGTTATCAGACATGCATAAAGCAATGTGATATTAACAGAGGGCATCAACATGCAGCTCTGGAATTGCTGTAATGCCTGCCTGTTTCCTGCTGGAAATACATAGAAGCACAGATACCTCTGAGATACCTCTGATAGGCCCTACTGTAATTTTCTGCAAGTCACTTGTGGCACCATAGTCCATAATTATGCACTGGGTGACCTCTAACTGTTCAAAATATTAAGAAGGAGTCTGGTTGGTGAAAGAAAAATGCACAAGCACTTCATCAACACATTTAGTTCAGGCCTTTCAGAAGAGGCTTTTGTTGTTAATCCGTTGAACAAGCAGAATGTCTTGGTCTCAGGTCTTGGTTCAAAGATACCCTGTCACTTTATTTGTCTTTGGGACCACTTTTCATTCCTAGATCGTCTCCTGAGAATTTCTCTAAAGTTAATACCACTTCATGGTGACGTGGTCACCAGCTGAACATAAACATGTGAGAAAGCTAAAGGCTTCAAGTAACAGGCTGTAGAAGGAACCAGTCCATTCTTGTTTATGAATAGCATGTTAAATGTGTTAATTAAACAGCTTTGTCACTGATAAAAGGAACATCTTCAAGTGAGCTGTATTCTCCAGTTGTTTCAGTATCAATAAGATGGTTACACTTCCAACGGTAATTTGAAAAACGGCACTAGTTATTTGACCAATGAAATATATAAAATCAGTGAATTTAATTTATTTAAATTTCTTCAAAGATGGTTTCCTTTCACCACCTCCTCCTGACAAATACTGCAAGCTTGGAGTTTGGGGGAGTTGTGTATGTCACTTCTTCCTGCATCAAGACTTCAATTCATACTAATCAAGAATAAGAAGGGAAGAGTAGGATATGAGTCAGTGTTAGCTGATTTGATTTCCAAGTGGAGGTGGGATTCATTTTGCTGGCTGTGACAAAATGCTTTGAAGAATATGGCAATATGTCATTGCTGAGAAGAAATTATATCATTTCTTTCTCTTTTCTTAACTATTTTCAGTCCGTTTGGCCTCTTGCCTTCCAGATCTTGCAGATGGTTTTGACTATATCAGGGGCACTGAACCAGAAACGTACTAAGACGCTGTTCATTACTTTGCCAGGATCTCATTTTCATGACTAAGGGCACGACTCCTTTTCCGAATGCCCTTTTTAATTTTTTTTATTTGAGGTGCCTAAATTCCTGATTGTTTGTTAATGTTCTCTTTCAAATCTCAGCTTTCTAAAACAACCCAGCACTCTCATTTTCTGCATTTTCATCTGTGTAGTCTGTGTTTTTCCCTCACCTTTATACCTTCATACCTCTGGGTTCATGGCTCAGGGCTTCCAGAAAGATTCTGGATGTTCCAATACTTTTATTCCTCTTCTTTCGAGAGAATGAGTCAAAGATCTGCCTCCATATCCACAGTACCGAAGCATCTATCTCATTCTATTTCCATCTTTAAATAGAAAAGGATCAAAAGTTGCTATGAGCTGCAAACCCAGGTGGTCTAATTTGCCTGCCAAAAATACACTCAAAGAGATGACATGTGGCAAAGGGAGGGTTTAAATGATAAGCAGTGTTAGCAGCTTGTGTGCACTGTGTTCACTTGAAGTTTTACCTAGGCTGACTTTCTCTCTACTTTGTTAAAAACAGAGGAGAGATTGTAGGAAAAAGTAGAGCTGTGGTCTGAGTGTTTCCCAGCTGTGTCTGTGCTCCCTCATCCTGTTCGTCCACAAAGTTACCTACTAGAGATAAGACTGGCTCATGTCTTCATGTTTGCTCGTATCCAATATCTTCTTGGAATGGAAGCATTTTCCTGAGAAGGACGAACGGTGGCAAGAGTCTCTCCCTCTTCCCTCCAAATGGACAGGGCAGCACAGGAGTCATACATGTTCATCCCTCAGTAACACCGCATTTGTGACAAGATTCTACGATTGCTTCTGTGCCATCTTTTGGCACAGAGGATCTGTTTTCCTCTCTGCCCTCACACTAGCTTAGATGGGACAGGGTCATAGTTCTTGCTTGCTGTAAGGGAATTTCCCTTTGCTTTAACATCTGAGAGAGTCTTGATGATTCTTGATTGCCTGGAAGAAGGAGGCTTTCCCACTCAAAGAACCAACTATTTTTGAGCATTCAAAATTCAGGCTGCCCAGGGAGGTTGTGGAGTCTCCTTCTCTGGAGATATTCAAAACCTGCCTGGACACGTACTCCTGGCAACCTGCTCTAGGGGCACCTGCTTTAGCAGGGGGGTTGGGCTGGATGATCTCCGGAGGTCCCCCTACCATTCTGTGATTCTGTGATTTCTCCCGCGTGTGCTGAAGTAGGCTGCGCTTTCCTCGTAAAAAAGAACCGCGGTGCTATTGTGCGACTGTTTTCCTCCCTCTCCTTTAAGTGCCCGGGTACAAGGAGGAGACGTGGGCGCCTCCCTTCAGAAACGAGGTTTTGCCTGGGAAAAGCCAACCCCGCCCCGGGAGCCGGTAGCGCCGGCGGGAGCGGAGCGGGTTCAGCACCACGGAGAGGGCCGCGGGGGGCGGGGCGGGGCGGCGGCGCCGCGGCGGGGCCGGTGTTCGCCGCGCGCGCTTCGTAGCGGCCACTCGCCGTTGAGGCTGTTGGTGGGTTTGGGTTTTGTTTTTTCGGTTTTTTCCTCCTCTAATTCAGATCCTTGCAAATGGAAGTGAAGCGTTTGGTTAAACGCAGAGTCCGGGAACGCACGCCACCGTGTACGGGAAGCTTCCGTGTAAGGTGCGGGCAGCGTGGACCGCCTTGTGTCAAAGCCTCGTAGCGTCAGCGCTGAGCGTTTGCCGCGGCGAAACTCATTGGTGTTCACGGGAGGGCAAGGCCCGCTGGCGTTCTGGAGTTAATCTTAAGATTTGTGCAATCCACAAGAAACTGTGATTTATAATCAGAATTATACTAAGCAGTCTGCCCCTGTGTTTTGAAACGGGTTGTGAAGCAGTGTGTCCTTTTCTCTTGCAGACTTTCTACTAAGGAGAGAATTCTGATTTGCCAAGAAAGTGCCTTGAAATCTTCCAAGACAGAGAAGACATCTTTTACCTTTTTGATTTACAACTTTTTGTTACTAGATGCATTTTATTTTCATATATTTGTCGGACATTCCATATTTGTGTGAAACATTATTTTATTTTAATTTGTAAATTTGTTGCCTATAGTTCAGACAAGCCAATTATTTAAATACATTGTACATAAAGAATACTAATGATATACTGATTAAATGTTATAACCGTATGCAGGGAGTTGGTAAAATTTTGCTGTTTCTCTTGTTCCGTTGTATTTACATCATTCTGCTCAGGCTCTTACTTTCATTATTTGCACTAACTTGAAATGCAGAAGTCTATGTAACTGAAATCTGAATAAGCTGTAAGTGGGGAAGTTTTACTTGCCATGGAAGATATTTTATATTATGAAGCTTTGTTAATATATACATATATATTATTGCTCATCAGAAAAAAATTGCTCAGAAATGCACCTTGCTTTCAGGAACATTTGTATGACTATTCTGGATTTTCATCAGTTACATTTGTACTGGCACTTACGGAAAGAGTTGCAAATAATGTAAATATAAAGACTGGAAAACTGCAATGCAGTTTTGGTGGAATAAAGAACATAAAAATAAACTATTTTTCAGGAGGGGTTATTTAAATTTATTAAGAGATTATTTATTTAATATATAAATTTATCTGGAGAACTTGAAATAATTTTCCAGTGAGAACTTCAAACTTGTGGGTTTAGTTTTTTGCAGCATTTCGTTTTCAAGTGGTAAATTTTATTCAGATACTTATTTTTCAGCTGAGGGGTGCAAACAAAAATGTATCACACACCCACTGTGAACAACAGAAACCTTCTGTGAGGATGAAGAGAGGGTAATAAAATAGCCCAGTAGAAGAGAAAATGCTTTCAAAGTATAATATCATAAAACCAAGGAGTATAATGAATGAGTTTGGCTGCTGACACATCAAGCTTAACTATTTGGGAAGAATCCAAAGCAGAATTGCTGCATCTTTCTTATTTAAAATGAAATTGTTATGATAACATTTGCTACCAATTTGTCTCAGCTCCTTTATTGCAAGCTTGTATGATTGCTTTACAAAGAACCTAGTATGAAGTGAGGCTTTTATGGTCAGACTTAGAGTAATGAGAACGCACATTGATTACTGTGCCCAAATCGCAATTCTTGTGATTAACTGACCATTCAAACTAATCCCCTCAGATTAGATGTTGTCTCTATCCTTTCCCCTCATTGTAGGCTTCATGAGCCCCTTAACTTGTATGGCCAGCGCTTTTCGCTCTACAGAATAGCAGGAAAGCTCTGCCCTGGGATTCCTTGTCAAATATCAAACAGCTGCCTTGTTGTCCAAAGGAGTTTTGTTTCTTCTTTATACATTGTTCAGTGTGTTTCAGCAGCAAAGTTGTGCAGTGCCCTGGGATGCACCAGTCAGTCCAGCCCTCAGCTTTTGCGGGTACTATCATGTTCTGTCTGAGCAACAGTATATTACAGCAGCTGTTTCTAACCAGCTCCTTAGTCACAGCTGTTGAAGTAGTTACTCCCTCTGTAGTCCTGGCTAGAAGGCTGTCCTGTGCTGTTTGGATTTATGCTTAACATTGTTCTTTCCCAAACTTTTTGCCATCATATTCTTTTAGTAAGAGCAGTTTTCAAGCCTTATTCTAATCCATGTTGGAGGCAGTATTCATACTGAAGATCCAGGAGCATATGGGAAATCCTAGTGTCTGAATGGTGAGATGGATAACCTTGTTTCTCTGTGAGCAACATATTTCATAGGAGGGTCATTGGCCAAAACAGAAGCACTGCAGCCAGAGGAGAAAGAGCGAGACCCAGAACAGAGATCAGAGGGTGCGAGAAAAGCTTCTGTCTTCAGTCCTGCTTTTGTATTTCCACTCGGATTTGTTTTCTTCTATTTTTTTTTAAAAGTTCCTCCTTTCTCTCCTCAAGGGATTGAAAACAATGAAAGGAGAAGCAGTTTCACTCCAGTTAACTAATCATCTTTCTCAAACAACTTCATTGCTCCAAACTTCTGACTTTGTAAAGAAAACCACTGTAGGCAAATAATGTTGTTCCTCCAGCATATTGCAGAGGAGTTCACAAGGCCACCAGAGATTTAACCTGGATCTGGATAAATGCAGACTGTAAAGCAGAGTTCAATTTTCTCTATTACCGAGATAGTCTTACTTTTTTTATCACAACACTGTAGAAGAGGTCCTAGTCTGTGGTTTGGGTGCTATGCAAATGCAGGGCAAAGACCCTATCCTCATCTTGGAGGTTAAAGGCATAGAGTAAAACAGTGTGAGTGAAGTGTATATGGAAACAGTGACCCAGTGGTGATCAGTAAGGTGGGTAATGGCTCAGTTGTGAGCTGGCTAAAGGCGTCACTCAGACAGATTTGACAGCAGACAGCAAGACAGCCAAGCAGAGTTTTGTAAGGAACTCTTCCCACCATGAGGACTCTGATCACAGAGAGGATTCTTGGAAGCTTTTCTAAAAGTAAAGAAAAACAACTCTAAACCCACATAGGAAATAAATGATGGTATAATAACTTTCTAAGGGTCAGAAACTGAACTTTCAACACGGAATAAGGCATTAGTTCTAAAAGAAAATAATAACCATGAAAGACCTTGAAAATTAGGACAAATGAAAATACAGAATGCAGAAACTTGCAGGATCACCTTGGACAGAGGTACCTGGTCACCTTGCGTAAAGACCAGTAAAAGCGACAATGGAGCAACTGGGATGTAAAAGAAAACATGAATTTATGCTCAGATCATATCTTAAAAGCTATGTAAATGGCTGTAGTGTTTATCAGCTGAAGGAGAGGAGGCAGGGAAGGATGAAGTTGAAACTGGGTGACCAGATAGATGCATACAGTGGGCACAGGAGAACCCTAATGAAGAAACCCTAATTATTTCAACGTGGCCACAGAAACAAGCACCTCAAAGACACCCCGTTGGATCCCACCTGATCCTCCTGCCCCACCATGAATTCTCTAACTCACCTAGGTCAGAAGCTTGCATTGATCGGCAGAAATAAAGAGACTGCTCCCAGACATGTCAGAACAACTCAACATGGGGTGGTTTAGCATGAGAGACTGCGAGCTGCGACATCTGGTTTGTGCAGAAGGGTAAGACGAGAGGCTGCCGTGCTCGGAAAGCAAGTATCAGCCTGACACGTGCCCCACTGCTCTCTCCATTGCATGGCCAGGTGCTGTCTGCACTGGACCTGAGCTGGGAAAGATTGCTAAGTTAATGGGAAATAATGGAGAAGTGCAAATAAAAGGAGCAAAGGATAGACATCACATTTTGCACTGGAGTATGATTGAACTCCCTACGCTAATATTTGCTGCTGGCCTCCATTTTGTTTCTTTCCTCTGCCTTTAACTGTCCTAACAGCTGAGCTTAGCACTGTATCTTGGACATTACCTCTTAATTGTACGTATGAATATGAAAGCCTTATGACCTGCTCACAGATAGGTGTTCAAAAATCAGATATAAGCTATCATTATTAAAAATCCACCAGGTCAAGATTTATGAGGGCATGAAAGAGATGAGTTCAGAGGAAAAAGAGGGTGTGAAAAATTTGCAAAGCTTTCATGCAGCTTCGCTGTAAGAAACTAAGACTTACTTTGACAGACAGGTCTATACCATTTGATAGCATGAGTTTTTATTGTTGACCCAAGGATGCGCATTATTTGCAACCGTATCAGCATCATTTTACCATCCATGCAGAGTGTTATTGATGTAACTGCGTGTCATTAATTTAGCTTTGGTGCTCATTTGTCCTTATCACTCCCATAATTCTATGGAAGTGCTGTAATTCTGCCCTTTGCTTTAGTGTCTGATTCATTTCCTTACTTGCAGTATCAGAAAATTTCTGCATTCTTCTATTAAAGACGTTTCTGCTAAGAAGAATACTCCTGTCATTGGAATTGCTGCCCAGTTTTACACTGAGTATGGTAATTTTTGTATTTTATATATGAAACAAAAAGTTCAAGGAAAGATTACTATCTCAGTTACTACAAACAAAACTGGTATCTTTTATTTGAAATGTTCCTTGATGGTCATACACTCTTGCTGACAAAGCACATTTTGCAATAGTTTGCTGTTCTCTGCAGTATGAACTTCATTTATCCCATTTACCTCCCTTAGAACACATTGTCTAAGCAGTACATATGTTAGTGTTTCCAATTTATGTAACTGACATTCTTTTTCTGGTGACATTTGCTTTGCTTATTTGACTACTGCTGAGCAATGAACATATGTTTTCATGGAAATATTTCACTTCCATATCTCACTCTTTGCTAGTAAATATTGGATCAAAGCCCATCATTATATATGTGCATAAATATGTAATATGACTTTTCTCACATGCCTTACTTTATGGTTTTCTACGCTGAATTTAATTTTCTAGTTATTGCCCTATTGGTCAGTATCATAAGATCTGTTGGCAACATTTACAGGTCAGCTTTCACCTTTGATACCCAGAGTGACTTCTTACCAGCAACAAAAATATTTACAATTGATCAGTTTTTGATCTTGCTTCACAAGAGAGGGGTATATTTTGCGTTTGGTCATAAGAGAGGTCTAAAAGAGAAAAAACTGCAGTCTTTCATTTCATACGCCCTTTTGAAGCCTCTTTACAGTATTCTCTCTGCTCCAACTGTATGGTATGAAGACCCATGTAACTCAAGCATTTTCTGCATGACACCTTGGATACTTAGGTAGAAATATGGGTGAACCTGCCCTCCATAGTTCCTTTGCAGATTGCTCAGATGAAGGGATAGGGTCATAAACATCGATTTCTTCCAAGCCTGCTTTCAGTTAGTGAAGACAAGCTGTTGTTTGTCCACCCAAATTCTCAAAAGTAATAGATACAGCACCCAAGCTGCCACATTTGCCATTCGCCTGAAATATGTGCACAGATAGGACTGTACCAATGTCTAAAAACTAGAATGTGAAGATAAGCTGTGACAACTACTTGCAGCTGACTGCATAGGGAACTCAACAGGACATACACCAGCTCTGCCTACACTGCTGATAGAGCTCTTTTGTGCCACTTCAGTGCTATGGCATTCCCTCTGTCAGGGGGTCTGGACCTCAGTATTTCTTACTGTAGGTCTAATTATGTGGGAATGTTGTAGAACTGGTACTCAGCACTCTTTGGTAACATTCCCGATACCTGGAATGAGACAGTGCAAGAATAAAAGTAACAAAGTGCTGAAATGGAAGCTGTGTCTCTGATCCTTTAGGACCTATGGAAATCAGGACCTGGCAAGGTTTAATGTGAATACTGATTTGGAGAAAATAGCTTGCATGGAAAATGCTATGGGAAGATCAAAGCTGCTACTGAAAATGGCATGGCACTCATGTATATCATGTGCAGGAGGGATAACTATTGGGCACAGGATGACAAGCAAGGTGCTAAAAGATATAGGTACTGAGCATTTGGATTCTTGAGAGCTACAGCATCCCACCTTAGGCAGTCGTACTCTGTTGAGCTGTAAAGAGTCAGGAAATTTGCATCTCATACAGAAAGACTAGTGTAGGGCAGAAGTAGAGCTGCAGGTGCTCTTTCCCTGACCATGGTGGGAACTAACCAGAGGACAGTCTTTGTATCCTGCAGGGAGCAGTATGCAATTCTATTCTTCTCTTCAGTCTTTTTTTTTCCTACTGTCTTTGTCTTTTGGAGATGAAGACACCCATAAAGCCGTAGGTGTTGCCATTTTTCAGCTAGAAAGGGAAGGGCTCAGACTGATAATCTCAGCAGAGATATAATATAATATAATGTATATATAAATATATATAATATAATATATAATATATTATATATTACATAATATAATATAATATATAATATATAATATATATAAAAAAATATATAATAT
>VZSC01001617.1:444657-459285 GCA_013398225.1 Steatornis caripensis | reverse complement strand
TGATAGAGGATTTTTAAAAATCTTTGTAGTATATTCACATTAAAAATCTCAAAAAAAGAAGATGGAGAATCATCACTTTGGGATGACTGGATTTTTATCCTATTTGTAATGCAGGAGTTCAGACAAAGTATCGTACAAGTACTTTTTCTGGACAATGTATAATCTCAATTGTTTTAAATTATTTAAGTCCATAAGTGAATGATTTTGAAACACTGTCACACTCTCTTTGATATACAAAGATGCATTAATTTATGTCACTAAAGAGCTGAGCTTGGCCCTTATGAAGTAAAGAGTATCTGAACTAGCCTAAATAATGTGCTATGGTAAGGATAAAACTGAAATATCCCTCATGAGTAATTCTGCCATATCACTCTAATAGTACACTCTCCACAGACAAGCCTGTCCGTTGCATTACATACTGTAAAGAGAATTGTCCAGCAGAAGAATATGCATCTTTATTATGCTTTACTGGATTCCTACTGTGATCCTTTTTTTCACATCTTCTCTTTCTTCATTTAAATTATCAACTGCTATTTGCACACTTGAGAGTTTGTCTTCTTTTGGGTTTAAATATTTAAATCTGCAAGTTCTCAAGAGCTGGCCCTGGAGACTCATAAGCAAGCTCATATATGGGTGCAGTGGAACTTTCTACCATGCCAGGGCCTAATAGCAAAGTTTAATTTACCTTTTTTTTTTTTAAATTGGAGGATTGAAACATTTTATTGAACACTCATGATGCAAAAGAAACAAAAGATTTGAAAGAGACAAACATAGGGGTAAAACCTTTACTGCACCTCATAAGACTGGGCTGACTGCCGTTTTGTGGCTCTATCAATTGTATATAATCATCGCAAACTTAAAGCGGCAAAAGTTTTCTGGGAGTTAACCCTCTCTCAGAGCTTCTGTATGTCTGATTGATATACAGACACAGCTGTCTCTCTCTCTGGATCCATCAGCATTACTTCAGAGTCAAGAATGTTTCCAGTCACAGTAAACCAAAATCTATCCCCAGTCCTGTATTTTATCATTTCCATCTAAACTGTATTTTAGCAGCCAAATTAGCAATATCTGGTTTATAACACTTTAATTAAAAAATGAGACAGCTTATTTCAGGGATTTTTTTTTCTAATCTGTTAGCTGTCTACTTTTCCCAAATAGCTCTGCTAGGTACAGCTAATAACTTTTTTCCGAATACTGAGATGAGATACTTTCAAAGTGCATAGGAGAGCTTTCATGAGGAGAAAGTTTCCCTGCACTTCAAAGTAATATCCCTACTGAGCAAACAAGGTTATATGAGCTGGCTCAGTCTTGAGGGTGGTGTATACCTAGGAATATTTTCAAATCAAGTTGTCTTCATCTTTCCTCCCATCTGCTACATATATAAAAATTTACCAAACAACCTACTGGCTTATATATGTGTACTCTGTATCTTCTTCTGTTCATCTATTCAATCTATAACTTTTACCTTTATCTTTTTAATCCATGAACTGATGTAATTATTGTCTCTTCCTTTGTAAGTTCATTCTAATGTTTCATTAGATATTGTTTTCCAACCAGAAGACAGAATTGCTTTGCCTTTAATAATCCCTGTCCTTACATTAGTGGATGATGCAAGTTAATGTGCTATATGAAAATGCTGCTTAAAGTCTTTGTATCTCTAAAGTTCTGTAAACTTGAGGTGTTTACCACCTTGTATAGGAATGATAACTTGTCGTACTTCCTGGCAAATCAACTCATAGTGAAAAGTGGGGAGAATGGGCATCTCTTATCCCCAAATACTTGATGTAGGAATGCATTTAGCATTAAGTGTACACAATTGTACACTGACACATGAGTTTACTCAGTTTTGCAAATATGGCCAGGGATGTTTGAGCAGATGTTAAGAGCAAGTATTTTGAAAATATATTGTAAAGCATCCTATTTATTTTTAAACACGCTAGGCTGGCATAGAAATATGTGACCCATTTGAAGATCTGTTTCCAGGTAAAACCAGCCTGGATTAAGAGGTTCAAGTAGTTTTTTGTGATTGCCAGTCATCTTGCTTTCTATATCCTAGCCTGTGAAACACAAATTCTTGAACTTACTGGGACACGCAAATATGTTCCAAGTATTTTTTTACCAGGTCTGGGGATCAGAGATTGGAGCCAAATACACTAGATGACAGCTAGAGGAAATCACAAGTTGCTTTCACCAAGGCTAATGGATACATCTTAGGAAATTATAAAAAATTATGTCACAAACATCACGAACCAATTTATTCAGAAAGGAAACTTCCTAACTTGTATCAATGACATCTAATTTATTGGAAGTTTATGATTCTTATATCTCTTTGTAGTAAAACCAGAACAAAACTGCCGCTTTCCATTCAGTGTAACTGGGATGAAAACGGAGTCCATTCTACTAAAATGGATGTATCTTCTGTGGAGTGTTTTGGACTGCACTCCTTATTCATATTTACTTGTGTTCACACTAGTCATTTGATAGAGTTGAAAATGTTGAAGTATTGAGTTTAGTAGACTAGACTTTCACTTTTGAAAACCTATCTCATATTTGTAATCATATCACGCGTGATCTTGGCATCTTTATTGCGGTTGCCATATAGTGTAAATCACTAGCTCCTTGGCACAATTCACTGTCTAAAAAGTCTGTATGGTGATGTACTCTATAGGAGTTGGCTATGGACAAACTTCAGGATGATGTTTAAAAAGGATAAGACCCTAATTAACTGTCAGATTCTGAAACAGCCAGAACAAATGGCAGTTTTTAACACTTTCATGATAAGACTTAGTATGTGTATGAATGAAACGATCATAAGATGCCTTTGTTATAGCTAAATAGCTATATTCTAGCTAAATTCTGTGTCTTGAGAGGTCTGTCCCATTCCTGTGCCACAAAGAGAGGCAATAAATGAAAGTACTGTCATCAGATGGATGGAAAAAGAGTCTTAAACTCAACCTGTTCTTGAAGAGTTCCTTCATCATTTCACACCCTGAGATTAATTTACACCTCTCTTACACGAATTGTGCAGCTGTCAGGGCACATCAAGCAAGCTCACTGTATTTACATGTGAAAACCAGGCTACAAAGCATAAAAACATCAGTTCTGAACACTAGAGGTTTGAACAGGCCCAATCACGCACAAACCCGGGGTCCATAGCAGCCTGGCACAGCACTTAAGACACCGGCTTGTATTTAATTGCCACCTGAATAACAGGAATGTGCTTTAAGTTTATATGGGGCTGAACCGTTCTTGGTGAGACCGGACTTTGCCAGTTTATGGAATTTTATTGCATCTTCCCAAGCAAAATAACTGTAACTGTGATATTGCTTGAATTCTTGCAGTTAATCCATACACAGTCTCACGGCTGAAGGGTGACACCACAGTGCCAGACTGCTGAGGGAACTAGCTTGTACTCCACTGTTTGATATCCTCAGGCCAGGATGGATAGCAGTTCTGCAGGCCCAACGCAAGTTTAATGGAGAGTGACAGAGTCGTTGTCACTGCTTTGCTCAAAGAAGGCTTTGACTTGAAAGATTCTTCAAGTCATTTTTCATTAAGACTTGAAGGCATCACTAATAGTAAAAATCCGAGAGATTTTTCTTTTCAATTTTAATTATCATCCACTTTGAATAATAACAAGAAGCACTGATTGAGTCACACTCTATCTTTCATCACAATACTGTTTTTTGCAGAAGCAGCAAGGAACTCAGAGTCTTATTGGACTTATTAGCATGGCTTCTAGCTTATTAGACTAGAACTGAGCTAGAATCTCTCTGAACTCAAGAGATCCTGGAGACCTCACAGTATGGTGAAGACTAATGTGCTTTGAAAGAAAAGTAAGCTTTGTTTTCATATGTGTAAAATATTATTGGAAAGAATAGAGATGAATTCCAGACTAGCTTATGTTTGAAAGGAGGCAGTGATGTTTAGAACTCCCAAAATGAAATTATACGCCTTTAAATTTGTAAACAGAAATGAAATGCAGATGCCAATGGAAAAAACTTCCCTGAATAAGTCAGGGATGAGGAAAGAAGCCTGTGTTCTTGACAGAACAAATGATCATGGAAATGACAAAAGCTCCTAGAGATGACTAAAACGTAAAATCTAAATAGAAGCCATTCTAGAGCTGTGGAGGGAGAAATATAGAGCAAATTATATTAAACCAAAAAGAGGGGAGTGAAGATGGCATGAATAAGTGAAAAAATGTATCATGAAGTATGCAGGTACAAAACTTAGAGCATACTTATCTCTTTCCTAATAAAAAAAAAGTAAATAACCAGGTCTGTAAAAGCTTTTCCAGATATTCGAGGCAAGCCCACATGGGAGCTTAGGTTAGAAACCCACTGTCTCAGGTGTAAGCTCAGTAACATGCATCATCTTTTGATGACTAAAACACAGTCCTTTTGGTTTGTTTTAATTTTAACTTCTCCAGCATAAAATAGTGAACTATGTTATTATTTAACACTGGTAATACATGTGTTGGGGAGACAGGGAAGAGCAGAGGAAAAGGTACGTGATGTTTTCAGTAGACTGTCTGGTGGACTAGGGAGTGCGTGTTCCAAGGCGTCTTTCCAGTTGGTGCTCTGCCCGGAATAGAAAACCCTAAACCAGAACCACAATATGTGAAGCTGCTTCAATAAATCTGGCTTACACAAGTGTTTAAGTTTATTAAGACTTCACTGCCTGAAAGCTACTTGGAATTATTGCTACAGCTGGATTATAACATTCTCTCACTGGTCCAGTATTCTTTCCTCCATGGAAATCTCATAACTTATGTCTACTCCATCATGATGATTGCTAGCTTTGAGCCAGAGGAGGCACATGTAGGATAATATTTTTGTCATGTGGAATTTTTATTTTTAAATCAACATAGGGTCTAATAATAGCTTGCAACATGATATTTGCAAAATATCTTAAGGAAGATGAGATCTAGTCAAAACTTCCACTAGAAGAAGCTGTCTGTATGCTAAATCCGTCACTCTTAAATATAATTCCCATCACTTGTTAACTAAAGAAAATGCAATGATAACAAAAAGGCTTGGAGGTGACCTTGAGATTCGAATCACTGTCTACAAGATTTAGCAATGTACCTCACTGATGAAAGTTAGATTAATTTAGTTTACCTTCTGGAGCCTAATCATAGAAAAGAAGGGACCTGAGAATGGGGAGAAAATGATGAGACTTGCCTAGGCACAGCAAAATCAACAACGTCACAGCTCTTAACCAAGATATTCCAGTCCCACCATATGTCTTAGAAAGTGCATTCTAGTATCAGGCTGCACTGTATTTCTGTGACCGTAGTCTTTGCTAAAAAAATATATGCTCTCTACCTTTTCACCACCTCCCAGTGCAAACTCAGGTATGTGAGTAAAGAGAGAAGTGCAGTTTGTTTTAATAGGCTGCCAGTTTGGAAAAATAGAAGATTAGAAGTGGGTGAAGGGCATATCTATTCACTTCATTGCCTTATAGTCTGTGAGATCCTAACAGACAATGACAGTATTAGGGGCAGAACATGAAGTAAGGACTCTTACTGTTTTTTTTCCCTAATATTCTAGACACATTTATCCATATGAGTTTTATGTGCTAGACTGGGTAAATTCAAGCAGCTGTTCTTGAAGAAGGCAATATCTGCTCTTTAATCATTTTAATAAACTTTCTCATTTCCATGATCTCACTTATCGATTGTGTTCTATGTTTTATATATTCTGTATTTTGTGCATGTAGAATGCAAAGGCACATTTAGAAAGATTACAAATAGCTAACAGACTGTTCGTAAAGGAATTGTCAATGACAACTCATTATTAATTGGGAGACTTGTTGAAAAGGGTCTACGTAGACATTAAAGTTTTTAAATCCTATCAAATATTTTTGATTTATGATTTGGGCGTATGAAGTTATTGCTTATAACAGTCATGTCAAGTAGTCACAAAAATTTGGTAATCGTATGGATTATTTAATGACCAGACTGATTTATAAGGCAGGCCTGCCTTAATATTGCTTTAATATTAGCAAAACTAAGACTACACAAAAATGGAATACAGACCATATATACAAAATGACGGATTACATCCTGAAAACTCAGGGAAGAGTTCTAGGTTCATACTAAGTATGCTAAGAAACTTTTTACTGAGAGACAAAAGTAGTGCTACCTTTGCAATATGTTGCATCACAGTGTTTACCTTTATAGCTCCATATCTGTATCTTATCTGTGCAGCTCCAAGGTGTGTAGATTGATTGCACAAGTGGAGAGAGAGCAGGGAAGGAATAAAAATGTCTGGGAGCTGGAAAGTATATATTAGAATGACAGAATTAAAGGGCTCACTCTGTCTAGTTGATTTTTAAAGGCTACGAAGTAATGAATAGATTTCCATGTTTAATTACTTTCCCAAGGGAAAGGCACAAAGAGACTTCATAAATTTGTATGGAGAGGTACAATAAAGACCAAAAGCTGAAAGCTGGTGTTATGCAGATTGAAATTTGGAATGCCCCTAAATCACTAATCATCTGTTCAAAAAGTTAATGTATTGAGGTATGCTGGATTCTCTGGAAACATCAAGAAAGAATTAAAGATGGAGGTTTTTCTAAAAATTGTGCTAGGTTAATTCAGAAATCATTAGGCTTAGTAAGTAGCTAAAAATATTAAGATGTCTTGGACTGCAACACATAAAAAGCTGGATAATCAAGTGATCCTTTCTTGCCTTAAACCCTGTGTTTTTCACTCTGTCTGTTTCTTTCTAAATAAGACTTCAGGAGGAGACTGGCAACAGCTATACTCTATAATTAGGCAGTCCTGTAAAACATAATAGGTCTGCCCTTTTCAACAAGAAAATGCAGGTTTATTGATACTGTACATATACCATACAAATAACCTTGACGTATATGAAATTTCAGATGCAAAGGCACTTCTATCGAAAACAACTGCGTTATTCCAGGGTAAAGAATGAAAATTATTTTGATTGACACTTCGCCTCCCCTACTCTCTAAACTATTAAAATTAAGGCTTTTCCTTGACAGCTTTGTTCTAGGCACACAACAGACGAACCAACAAGCCAAATATCCCTGAGTTATATGACTGAGTTAATAGGTAATGATCATATAGTTTTACCTTTCCATCTTAGTGTCTGTGTATGTGACGGTACATCAGACAGAGAAAACAACTGTTCTGTGTAACTTAACTTTTTCTGAAGTTGACAGAACAGAGTGAATGTTTCTTTTTCATTTAAAATATTTAAAACACTTCCATGCTTTCCCAACATTATTCTAATGCTGTACTTGATGTGTGTGTTTTGTGGCTGACTATGAGCAGCTATGTGAGCCCTGCACAGTTGTTATAGAGAGAGAAATGGAAAAGACAATGTCTCTCTGGAGTGATCCAAACTACAAAACACCCAGGAATTCTTGCTGTTCTGTGACATTGTCTGAGGATAAAACCCAGGCTATGATTAAAAATGCCAATCTATAATTTTGTAAAAAATAAAAGCTTCTGGCACTTGAAAAGAGTTTTCTGATTTTTTTTTTCTCTCTGTCTGCCTTCCCTTAATATGACACACCTAAAAAAGAAATATATAACAGTCTTTGGCCTAACTGGCCACTACAAGAGAGGATCACTGGCAACATTAAAGTATTGCCAATGAATACCGAGGTGGTATTTTATGTACTGAATTTATATATGTCAACATCACATGGGCAAACATTTTTGAAGTCTAGCACGAAAATAGAGAAATAAGGGAGTCCTGCTAGTACTGTTTACTTTGGCTGTCATGGAATAGGCTATGCGTCTTCTTCCATGCTGAACTTCTACATAAAGGTCTGCTAATGTCTAGAACAGTTCCCATAGTCTTGGCTTGTGATGAAAGTGACCTCCTCTCTGTGTCCTGCATGGCCTGCTTCCCATTTGGCCAAATCCGAGTCCCTGCATGCCAGAGATCTGTGCCATATATCCTTTGTATATCTGAATCATGACAAGGATCAGCTGATATAAAACATGAGGAGAAACATGAAGGTCATGTTCGCAAGAGCCTTGTGACTGCAGGGGGCAGATTTGCACCAATTCACATCAGTGGTGTGTGTCTTCAAAGAATGCGAAACTACGGCTATGTGCAGAAAAATAGCACATTAGCATTATGTTTATGCCATCTGGCACTCAGCAGCAATTGTCCACAGTGCTCACTGTGCCAGACCTATTCTGCAATAGCAACACTTATATCTTGACCCTTTGATCTTAAGGATAATCATATAGATCATAACTTAGGAAAATGCTCTATTCTGTAGCACAGATGTGATCTGAAAACCAATTAATCATCACACAGATTACTCCATTGCTCTGGATCATCAGGGTTGACTGCATTGCCTTATGAAGGATATTCTGACATGTCAGAAAACTCCAAGAAGTAGACAGTCTGAAAACAATAGCATAGTGCAGGTATTAGTATATCATCAAACAACCTGTGTGTAATATATGAGTAGTTCCATACACTTCTTCCGGTAAGCTGCACACAACTTGTTCTTTTCTGTTGTACTTCTGTATTGTTGTGTGCTATTGTCAACTAGAACTATCTGAGCACATTGCGCAGTGATGCTATCATGTAAGGATCACCACTGGCCTTTTGCTACTGACAGTTCATATGATATAAATTGTTTACTTCCTCAGAATAGATCAATGAAACGTTAGTGAGCTGCTATAAAGGATATATAGTACATAAATTGAAATCCTGTGTTTGCTTAGCTATTCTCCCTCCTTTTTATAGGAAGGATTTTCTTCTGGTGTGACTAGGCAGTGCAAAATATTCTAGCTGCTATTTCCAAGTAAAATTCTGTCATCGGGCACTACTTGTCTTTCAAAGTAGTCTGGATTTATCTCGGCAGCTCACAGCACTTTTCTGCTATATATTAGCAAAGATGGAGAGATTAGAGTCTACTTTGAAAATGTAAGGAAGTTTAGGAAATTTAACTTAGACAGTAGACCTTAACAACCTGAGACATCATCTCCAGGTATCTTTAATTAAGTATAGGAGAGCTGAGTCCTATATCTGTTTAGGAGATTCACTGTTCAGTATCAAAAAGGCACCTGAGCTTGGTCCAAAAACTTCTTTAATCTGCCAGTGCACCTAGAAATTATTGCCAGTGTAGTCCATGCTGTGGGTGCTCAAAAGGAAGCCAATTATTTTGTAACTGATTTTTTGAAAAATCCTTTGTATTATGAAAAAGCAGTGATAGCATTTGTTTCTTGTATTTATACTACTCTATATCCTTTATTTTATCTGTTTAATAGTTCTCTAGCTATAGACAATCTTTGAAATCACAACTTATTTTTTCTGTATTCTAGGCTACAGAGTTAAAAAGCTGATGCAATATGAGTGCCTTTTTTTGTTCTCTTACATGTTAGTCATTGAATAATTCATGATGATTTATAAAACAGTTAAAATACTGTTTCCAAAGCCCTAGATGGTTTAGGTTAAACTTTCAGTAGTGTCACCTAACTTGTTGCCCGTCTTGAGAAAGCTGTAAATTCTGACAGCACTGTATTAATTATACCTCTAAGAAATGGAAATGCAGAGATAATGAGGACTTAGGGGCCTGTATTTGATCCTTAGATCCTCAAAGTAACTTTTGTAGCTGCTGCCAGCCCTGGAAATGAGTACATTTCTGAGGTACATAAAATCTCACCTCACAGTATTTCCATAACCAGCAAGATCTTATACCATCTGTCCCATGAACTAAACCACATAGTATTTATAATGAATCTGCTAAGCCTGGAAAAGGCCAAAATCCTAGTGTAATACCTGTAACAATCAATGGTACTACTGCTCCATTAATGCTGTATGGCCATAGTTCAACAGATGTGGAAAACAGCCCTGAAGCAACCTCTCCCATCTCCCTGGATTGTGCTTTTGTCTTTAGGCTCTGCTGTGCCTTGTGTGTGAAATTGTCATTAATGGAAGGGCTGACCACTATTGTCTACCCAATGTAGGTGTCTGGACTATTGGTAATTCTCGTAATTGCCTTTCTGTATCCTGAGCAACTACTTCAGTTATTGTGTACCTAAATAACTTCAAACAGAGAGAGAAAGCTACCCACACTAAAGGTTCCCTGTGAGCAACAGGTATGGATTCAAATCTAGTAAGAAAAAGTGGGTCTGTAATAAAGATTTTTTTAGGAGTTGTGTGTAAAGATAAAGCATTTTTATCTACTCAATCTTGATAGAATTGCATCCTTTTCTTATCACCTTATGCTTCGTAATGGAAAGGAATAGGCTGCTGGCAAAGTCTGACTTCAGGAAAGGGCTTGTGTATTCGAGTTGCAATTGGAGGGTAGTGCCTAAGTCATCCTCAGTGTGCATGTGTGTGTGTGTTGTTGCTGTTTGGTTGTTTGGTTTTGCTTGTTTTTTAATGAAATCCAGTTCTTCAGCCCTTAGATTTACCACTGTTTTTTAAGAAGTCTATGGGAGTTTTTCTACTACCTACCCTTTGACACTTACCTTAGGTTCCCTTTGTGGTAAAAGGAGAAAGGTAGGCTCCACTGGATGTTCATTCAGAGCACAGTTTCTCTCTACTTGCTGTATAGGAGGTGTGAGGAGACCAGCTTATTACATTCTCAGCCTAAATTTAAGAAGTAAATTGCTTGTGTGTCTCAGTGACTTCACTTCAGAAGCATCAGGAAATTTGCTACAGAGCAGTGATGACTCATACCTCATACTACTTTAATTTTTGCTCCACTAACATTTTGAAAAAAATATGTATTGGGGAGAGTTTAGAAGCTCTTATCGTAAAAATATGTTTAAAAAAATACATAAATTAAGTAGTTCAGGGATAAAACCAACACATTTGTTTAAACTTTACACATATGGCTTTCTATGATGAATTTCAGTGGGTCAATGAGGAGGAAACGCATGATGCTTCACAGGAAATGGAGATTGAACCCTGCTCAGATAGAAATATGAAACACTTGAACTCCAGCTCCCAGAATGGAGACTGTCTGAAGCTCCCATTTCCTGCAGAAGTGGGTGCCGCTGTACAGACAGATGGCCATGTAATTGCTCCTTTCACATGACTGAGATGTTCCCCATGTCGCACTGCACAAGGGAAGGGAGGGAAGAAGGAGAGAGAATATAGCTGTCTTTGGTAAATATTGCTCTCAACAACACATCTCTACTTCAGGTTTTTGACACGTTTGGCTTTGAACACACACTACTTTTTGTTTCATGAGGAAAATCCTTTTTTTCCTGCCTTTTCTCATTTCATTCCTTGGTTGTGATTTTCTTATCTCTAGACTGAACTAGAAATTCCTGTTTTTATCTAAATGATTGGTTTGCTTGAGCTTTATTTGAGCTCCTGGTATCTGAGCTTTGTTTTGATTACTAGGCAGCTTTCAATTACCATTACATAGCTTTAACATTTAAGTGTACATTATAATTTAGAACTGACAAAAGAATTTGTTTCAATGCTGTTAACAATATGGTAAATCTCAAGAGAAATCTCTATAGGCCAACAATTCAACATGCATTATATAGAAGGAAAAAACTTCCATGGTGTTGTCATAAGTGTTTTATGTGACGGAAAGAGATTTGCAGAGCTGGTAATGCCAGCTTTATTTATAAAGCCTTCTTGCCTTCTGTGAAGTTTTTAAAGAAGATTATTA
The DNA here is from genome assembly GCA_013398225.1 of Steatornis caripensis. Taxonomy (NCBI): domain Eukaryota; kingdom Metazoa; phylum Chordata; class Aves; order Caprimulgiformes; family Steatornithidae; genus Steatornis; species Steatornis caripensis. The sequence goes on along the minus strand of VZSC01001617.1, from coordinate 447,648 downwards.
GTTCGTGGAAGGACCATTTTCTCTGACAAATTTCAAAAGTGTAGACCTGAATCTCAAATATCAAGTTTGGAACAATGTCTGGTGAGGGAAGAAGATTTGTGTTGCGTCAGCACTTTCCCAGGGCTTGTGTAGGACTGTGTCAAATCAGACCTTTCCTGAAAGCCATATGAAAGTCTGTTCTGGCCAGTCAGGGAGGCCCAGATCGGCTAGGCCCTAATTAGCTGTTGAGAACAGGAAAAATTTGAAACTGAAAAGCAGTTTAGTTCTGCGAAACAGCAGTTAAAATTTCAGTACTGAAAGGATGTTTAAAAGTTGGGGGTTTTTAACTTTGAGGATAGTTTTGAATTCACTTCCATAGCTTTCAAAATGAAGCTGAAGCATAAGAAAATAATATATCAACACACAATTTTAAATTTTGTACAGAGGAAAACTATATAGACTTTGACACAAAATATATTGCATATCTCGAGACTGATTTGAACCGCAAGTCATTGGTTGTCTTCTCATCTAATTTAGTCACGGAAACCATGCTTTGAATTAATGTTGTTATAATTACTTTGGCAAGGATATAAATCTAAAATCTTCCTAAGTATTTTAGGCTTTCCTTATTTCTCTGTGGATTAATTATGCCACAATAAATATTTGAGCATGGAATAATTTAGTAAGATGAAAATACGGTAAGAGTAATATTTTCAAATATAATACATCAAAGTTTTAAAATTTTCTTTCAGAGAAAAAGGTACTCCTGTTAAAACATCCAAAAGGCGTAAAATATCATTCAAAACAAATACAGTAAATCCAAGCAAACCATCACACATATGAGGCAATGGTCTATCTTTCATTACCCATCTCTTCTATGGATGTTTACGCATTAGTGCTTTCCTTCATTTGTTGTCTTTAATCTCGTGCCACCAGTGCATGTAACAGGATCTTCTAAATAAGCCTTTTGTATGCGGCTGATGTGGGATTTTGCTTATGAAAATTTCTAAAACAATTTGAAAATACTAACTATGAAGAACAGTAAAAGAATACATGCCAGTAGCTTTGGTAGCGTTCTTTGCAGAATAAGCTATGTTTGCCACCAAAGGTAAGCTTAGGGATTGGGGAAGAGAGCTTAATTTGCAACCTTACTAGGTAAAAGGAGTATTGCTTGAAAAGTAGGAAGAGAATTACACTGAGTTTACTCTTCCTTTTCTGTTTTTATGTAGCTATCTTTTTGCTTACACTATCATGGAGATGATAAGTGGGCACATATGCTGAAAAAGACACACTTGCTTCACTGTGAATAAGAAGGATGCAACATGTGTGTTTTTCCATAGGGAGTGAATATAAATATTTGGGTACATTCTGCTAAGGCCAAACTTTCTTCTGGCCTTTTATTTCAGTCTTTTTTTTCAGCTTCCCAGATTCTCTGCTTGCTCTGTATCCTTTCTACTTTAGGATATCTTCTTTGTTTCTCCTGTCATATGCAGATGTGTATATCTCTGCACATTTGTCTACACAGGAAAAATTACCATGTCAGAAGGAGACTTTGTAGCAAGAGTCACGTGCTAAATCTCGTCCTAGAAGTATTGACAAGAAAAGACCAAGAGGTTTTTCTCTATTTGGCACTCTTCAGCCTCTTGTTTTTCCTGCTTTTCTTCTCTCTTCAGAAGCTGGCTTGGAGATACAGTCGATGGTGAAGTGTTTCAAAAACAATATAGTGTTAAAACCATTGAATGATACAGCTGCCTCCTAAATTTTTTAGCATTTTTATGAGCATCTTTTGTTTCGAATTGGGGAATGAGGAAAAACATAAAAACTAAAGGAAAACCATGAACTGAGTTCATTCAAGTTTTTATTTTGTAGAGATCTCTGTAGAATAATTTCCCAAGAAATACAGTGGAAGCCTTAATGCTTGACTATTTAAATGTTAATTGAACAAACACTTAGAAAAATATATTGTAGGGAACACTCTTGCTATCACAAAATGTATATCATGACCTAACAACCATTGCTTTTGAACTAGATTCTGCTCTCAGAAGTTCTCATCACTGCCAAAATCTTGCAGAACTTATCTCTGTTTGCTGCACCTGTCCTGGGCTGTGGGCTTGAGCTGGGTATGAGCCTATGATCTGAGGGTTATCCAAAATAGTGGGGTATCAGTACAATGCATTGTATACAAAAAGATCTGTGTGTGAGTTTATAAGGGGTCCAATGAACTGTGCATTAATTTCATTTAGATACTTTATTTTCTGTCTGATAGTCCAACAACAGCAGCTGATGAGTGGGTGACACGCAATGTCGAAAAATAAAGCTAACACAGAGATCAGTGAGCCCAGCCAATTAGAACTTGAAAGGACAAATGTTATTAGCATATTTATGATTTAAAGACAGATGGTGCAGAGTTGAGCTGAGGGAGATTGGAAAAACACAGTTGGCAAGCAATGTCTCTCTTTATTTTGGTTAATAAGACATTCAAGATTGCATATGCTATTGCAGAGCTCAGTTTGATTACATAAGAAATGTAGAAGATAGATAAGATTAAGCTTTTGCACACACTGGAATCATTCGTCAGCTGTCTCCACAGAGGCCTAGAGATAGATGCCCTACTCTCTTCCCTGGCCCAAGTCCTCTTCCCAGTCCCTTCCACAGTTCTGTTCCTTCCCTCTTCCCAATCTGCAGCAGAAATTGGAGTTAAAGAGTGATTGCACTTGCACTTGCACTTGCCTAAGGGCAGGCTGATGGGATCACAGGACTTTCCCAAGATTCCCTGGCCATGCTTTCTTCCCTGCCCTAATTGCAAATCCATAGAGGCAATTCAGGGAGTAATGCCAGGAAGGAGAGACTTCTGTTGGCTGCTCCAGGATCTTGTTTCAATCCTTGCAGCACTTTGTTTAGTTTCTGTTCTGCAATATAACCCATGCTTTGCCCAGAGTTGTAGCCACTGCTTTTGTTCTAGGCTCACAACCATCATCTCTACAGTGCTCAATAGAATCATAGAATCATAGA
>VZSC01001617.1:413975-432237 GCA_013398225.1 Steatornis caripensis | reverse complement strand
ACTGGGGAGCCCAGAACTGGACACAGTACTCCAGATGTGGCCTCACCAGGGCCACAGAGTAGAGGGGGAGGATCACCTCCCTCGACCTGCTGGCCACACTCTTCTTAATGCACCCTAGGATGCCATTGGCCTTCCTGGCCGCAAGGGCACATTGCTGGCTCATGGTGAGCCTGTTGTCCACCAGCACTTTAATAATAAACAGCTATAGAGGTTACTGGCTGATTTGTTTATGCCAGTTCTGAGTCTTTTGAGATACTTATATAAATAAGCCATAAAAACAGCATTAAACCTGTCCATGTACTCTAACACATGTAGGCCTTGGAAGTGAGAGTTTCACTGGGAATTTTTTTGTAAATCCTGGAGATGTTTTAGCATTTCCCAGTAAGCTTCATGGGAAAGCAGTATTTGGCAGTTGCTGGCCTACAGCATTAAACCATCTGTAAGTAACTGAAAAGTAGAATCAGTAAAGCTCATAAAGATGGAAATATCAGGGATAGATGGATTTGGTTTTTTTAAAACTTTTGACCTGCTGTAGTGAACAGCAAGAATGAGAGTAACAGGAGAGTGACTAAAGGGGAATAGGTTAGAATTAAGAATAAGCAGATCTTTATTCTTAGTTCTCAGACTGCAAATGTGCTTGCCAACAACACTATAAATTCAGCAGAATGTATATTTGAAGAAACAGTTTCTTAAGTAGAGATTACTGTCACCTTGTGACTTCAATTGCTGTCCATTTTATAAATGCCATGTTTTAATTTATTCTAATAACATTATGGTTGTTTCACAGGGTATTTTTCTATTTACAGTTTGACATTTAAGCCTTATACACCAGAAGTCAAAGATATTATAATACCTTTAATAAATAACAAATTTTAAAAATATGGATGAGGATTTGTCATGGACTGGAAACAGGAGAGCAAGTTCCTGCACTTATATTCAAACAGCAACTTTAGAAATCCTGTGCATAGAAGATGATTGAAAAAACACTAGCATGGTGAGAACATCTCTGACTGGTGGGGACACACCACCATTGATAGAATGCAAGTCACATTTGCATTTGGAAATTGTTTATTATCTTTGAAGATTTTTNATCCTGGAGATGTTTTAGCATTTCCCAGTAAGCTTCATGGGAAAGCAGTATTTGGCAGTTGCTGGCCTACAGCATTAAACCATCTGTAAGTAACTGAAAAGTAGAATCAGTAAAGCTCATAAAGATGGAAATATCAGGGATAGATGGATTTGGTTTTTTTAAAACTTTTGACCTGCTGTAGTGAACAGCAAGAATGAGAGTAACAGGAGAGTGACTAAAGGGGAATAGGTTAGAATTAAGAATAAGCAGATCTTTATTCTTAGTTCTCAGACTGCAAATGTGCTTGCCAACAACACTATAAATTCAGCAGAATGTATATTTGAAGAAACAGTTTCTTAAGTAGAGATTACTGTCACCTTGTGACTTCAATTGCTGTCCATTTTATAAATGCCATGTTTTAATTTATTCTAATAACATTATGGTTGTTTCACAGGGTATTTTTCTATTTACAGTTTGACATTTAAGCCTTATACACCAGAAGTCAAAGATATTATAATACCTTTAATAAATAACAAATTTTAAAAATATGGATGAGGATTTGTCATGGACTGGAAACAGGAGAGCAAGTTCCTGCACTTATATTCAAACAGCAACTTTAGAAATCCTGTGCATAGAAGATGATTGAAAAAACACTAGCATGGTGAGAACATCTCTGACTGGTGGGGACACACCACCATTGATAGAATGCAAGTCACATTTGCATTTGGAAATTGTTTATTATCTTTGAAGATTTTTTCCTGGACTTCAGGAAAGCTAACTTTGCCCTCTTCAAAGACCTACTTGGAGGAATCTCATAGGTTAGGACTCTAGAAGGCAGGGGAGGGCCAAGAGAGCTGGTTAATATTCAAGAACCACCTCCTCCAAACTCATGATCAGTGCTTCCCTACAAGTGAGAAGTCAAGCAAAGGAGGCAGGAGACTTGCATGGGTGAGTAAGGAGCTTGTAAAAAAACTCAAAAGGGAAGAAGGAATTTTGCAGAATGTGGAAAAAAGGACTAGCCACTTGGGAGGAATATAGGGCCACTGTCAGAGCATGCAGGGATGCAACGAGGAAGGATAAGGCCCATTTGGACTTGAATCTGGCAAGGGAGGACAAGGACAATAGGAAGGACTTCTTCAGGTACATTGGTAGCAAAAGGAAGACTAGGGGAAATGTGGGCCCGCTGTTGAAGGAGGCAGGCGAGCTGGTGACAGTAGACACAGAAAAGGCGGAGTTACTGAATACCTTCTTTGCTTCAGTGTTCACTGCTAGGACTGGCCCTCAGGACTCCCAGTCTCTGGAGATAAGAGAGAATGCATGGAGAAATGAAGACTTGCCGTGGTTGATGAAGATTGGACTAGAGATCCCTTAGGCAAACTGAACACCCATAAATTCATGGGCCCAGATGGGATGGACCCACAAGTGCTGAGGAAGCTGGCAGATGTTATTGCTAAGCCACTCTCCATCATCTTTGAAAAGTCGTGGAGAACAGGAGAGGTGCCTAAGGACAGGAGGAAAGCCAATGTTACTCCAATCTTCAAAAATGGCAAGAAGGAGGACCAGGTAAACTACAGGCCTGTCAGTCTCACCTCCATCCCTGGAAAGGTGATGGAACAGCGCATTCTGGAATTCATCTCTAAGCACATGGAAGAGAGGAAGACTATCAGGAGTAGTCAGAATAGTTTCACCAAGGGGAAATCCTGCTTGACCAATCTGATAGCCTTCTATCATGGCATGACTGGCTGGGTAGATGAGAGGAGAGCAGTGGATGTTGTCTACCTTGACTTCAGCAAGGCTTTTGACACTGTCTCCCACAACATCCTCACAGGTAAGCTTAGGAAATGTGGGTTAGATGGGTGGACAGTGACCTGGATAAAGGACTGGCTGAATGGCAGAGCTCAGTGGGTTGTGATCAGTGGCACAGAGTCTAGTTGGAGGCCTGTGAGTAGCGGTGCTCCCCAGGGGTTGGTGCTGGGTCCAGATATGTTCAACATATTCATCAATGACCTGGATGAAGGGACAGAGTGTACCCTCAGCAAGTTTGCTGATGATACAAAGCTGGGGGGAGTGGCTGACTCACCGGAAGGCTGTGCTGCCATTCAGCGTGACCTGGACAGGCTGGAGAGGAACCTGATGAAGTTCATCAAAGTCAAGTGTAGGGTCTTGCACCTGGGGAGGAACAACCCCATGCACCAGTACAGGCTGGATGTTGACATGCTGGAGAGCAGCTCTGCAGAGAAGGACCTGGGAGTGCTGGTGGACAACAGGCTCACCATGAGGCAGCAATGTGCCCTTATGGCCAGGAAGGCCAATGACATCCTAGGGTGCATTAAGAAGAGTGTGGCCAGCAGGTCGAGGGAGGTGATCCTCCCCCTCTACTCTGTGGCCCTGGTGAGGCCACATCTGGAGTACTGTGTCCAGTTCTGGGCTCCCCAGTTCAAGAGAGATGGGGAACGACTGGAGAGAGTGCAGCGGAGGGCCACAAAGTTGATTAGGGGAAAGGAGCGTCTCTCCTATGAGGAAAGGCTGAGAGAACTGGGTCTGTTTAGCCTGGAGAAGACTGAGAGGGGATCTAATCAATGCTTATAAATATCTAAAGGGTGGGTGTCAAGAGGATGGGACCAGACTCTTTCAATGCTGTCCAGCGACAGGACAAGGGGCAATGGGCACAAACTGGAACACAGGCAGTTCCACCTGAACATGGGGAGGAACTTCTTTACTGTGAGGGTGACAGAGCACTGGAACAGGCTGCCCAGGGAGGTTGTGGAGTCTCCTTCTCTGGAGATATTCAAAACCTGCCTAGACACGTTCCTGTGCACCCTTCTCTAGGCCCACCTCCTTTAGCAGGGGGGCTGGACTAGGTGATCTCCAGAGGTCCCTTCCAACCCCTACCATTCTGTGATTCTGTAATTTTAGACTAGGAACCATCAGAGCCACATAGCATAGCCAGATATTGCTAACCCTAACTTTGTGGTCACAATTTTAACTTGCTTATATAGTATGCTTGATAGACTGGGTAGAATTTCGCTCTTTTAGAGCTAGTGATCTCTCAGTATAGTTAAATCTTTGTATGTAGATTAATAGAAAAAAGAGACAGAGAGCAGTTCCTTTTCTGTTTCTCTTAGTCTCAACAATAATGTTTTCATTTTTTTTGTTCCATGTGCCTTGCAAACAGGAATACTAAGATAACATTAGCAGAAACATACAAAAATATACTGTTGTAATTTCAAGGCTTGATGAACCAATGAAAAGCTGTAAATTTCTTAAGTCAGTTTATATCTTGTTAATGAAGATCTCTGATGCTATCATGATAAGAGAAATATAAATTCTTAAATAGAAGAGGAATCCGAATCAATCTGGCTTGATTGTATCAAGACACTTAACCAAGTAAATATTGACATAAAGTAGACCAGCACAAGATAACATACATACTTCTGGAGCATCCCTGTATAATTCTCAGTATTCTGAAACCAAAATATTAGCAAAAAGATGAGTTTGAAGAGTTAACTAGAGGATATCAGACATTAGATATTCTGAAACTGAACAGCTCATTATTTCCTTCTGCATTTTCCACTTAGTCAACTTTGCATAGAGTTAATGGGAGCAGTTTAGTACACAGGATTTCTTCTTAGTGTGAATTTGCTTCATAAGTGTACTTACAGACTGTACCCAAATGGTGGAGTATTCAAACTACAGCCCTTTACTCCTTGATTTGCACCAGTAACTAACAAACAGAGACATATCTACTTTCCAGTATCACTAATTCTTACTGCAGTGCTTTATCCACCTGTCCTGTCCACCAGTCTCTACCACATATTCACAAAATCACTTTCTCCCTCTCTTTTATAACTTCTGTCAAGCACATATCTGTGGTCATCTTCAGCACCTTGAAGCAGAAGTTTGTAAGTCAGTTTATCTTAAGGCATGTTTGTCTGTGCTCCTACGGACCATTGAAACGTGGTAAATTCCAGGGCCAACCCAAGGCACACTTGTGTGCAAATCAATTGCACAAGTCGAATCCTTCCTCCACACCATTTTCGTTACAAAAGTGGAGTACACGAACATAGATTTAGTCAAACTTCTAAGCCCAGCTGTGGCAGAGCTGCCCTCAGCATACAGTGGTCATTCTTCCCAGATTTCCACATGTCCAGTATATCCTCTAAAGAAGATGATTAGTGGTTTTAGCAAATGGTTATTGAAATTGGTGGGCTTGTCAGGCCTGCTTCCAATCTAAGAATACTGCATGATGTAGACTATATTTAGCTGCTCAACTTAGCACCTCTAGTAAATTTGAGGATTACTATATTTTTGTCAGATGAGCCATACTAACTAACCTGGTGTGCATGCTTCACCAAAACAAGTAGGTATAATTTGTCAACTTCTGTGCAAGATGACTTAATAAAAGTTCCGAGCTAATGACTTTATCTCTTCTTCTCGCATGGGCAATGTGTTCATATATAGTTTACTGTGGCTTGGATAATGCACAGAAACATGATTATGCATCTTGTTCTTGAAGCTGCTGTTGTCAGTTTAAATTGTGAGAGTGCAAAAGCTGAAACTTTGGGTTATTATTTTTTGTTTGGGAAACAAGTTTTCTAGTGCTGCTTAATAACAAAATTGAGGTCCCTGAAGTATTCATTGCGAGACTATGTTTACCTAATCTCATATTTTTTAGGCAGCCAAAGTGAGATAAGTTCATATATACTAATATTCAGGAATATACCTTGTAATACAGTTCTTCCTTCAGGTATAACTATTTCAAACAAAAAGGGGAGTTTTTTTGAGTATATTGTTAAAATATGATCATTCCCTCCCAGGAATGCTTTGAAGTCAAGTGTTTATGCTTAGTTAGATTTACAAATGTCTAACACAAATACATCAATTCCCAAGATGTATGTTATGCTTCAACAAAATGATTAGTTATGAAATTGTGCATTAATAAAAACAGTTGGTTCTCTTTGTAGCTCAACTCCCTTTGCCCTCACTCTATATACAATAATGTCAAATAGCTCTCTGCAGTACTTTTGAATGACTATAACTATTCTATAATCATAATATGTGAATTTATATTATGCATGAAAGGTCATGGCCTATGAGGAAGTCAGTTTCTTTTCATGCATGTACTCCTTAAGAGTTAGCACTTACGGAAGTGAGGCAAAAGGAAAAAAAAACAGGCACTGCAAGGAGTGTGATCTAAAACCTTGATCCTGTGAAAAAAGCACATATATAACCGGATATTTGGTGAGTAATGGAAAACATGCATAAAAGATTCCCATAGATCAGGGCAAATGTGAACTCTAGTACCAAGTAGAGGCCTGGATCTTGTAACCCGAATGAAAAAAAGAACTATACCATACCTCTGTGAGACTGCCCATGTCAGACAGCAGAATTTACCTCCTTCATTATTAGTGTATGAGATGGAAAGATTTACATTTGCGTCTCTTATTCAAATTACACTAACATCAGAACACCACAGAACTTGCAAAGAAAGAGCAGATCCAGACATGATAGTAATTTAAAGATTCTGGCATGTTGCAAATGGTGTGATTTTTAAGAGAAATGTTCCTGCTTTTGATTTGAGATATCAGCTAAAAATTTTGTAGCATGGATATTTCCAATTTGGAAAAGGAAGTGATCGTTGAATGAATACATTGGGTTTTGACGGTGCTGTTTATTTACTAGCAATTCATTTGCAACTATTCTTGACTTCCCCAAGCACTGAATGAATAAAAAAAGAGACAGAATCCCTATTCACAGCCACAAGAATTCAGTTCAGAGAGTTTATCAGGGTTAGGTACCCAAGGGTTGTTCTTTTTCCCTGCTGCTTCCTAACAATATGTTTTTTTTTTTTTTCGTCATTCACAAGCCTTTGCAAAATAGCCATGGAAAAACCTAGATCAAAATGTCCATTTCATTTACTTTCACCTTAGCAGCAACATGAGCCTGTGTTTGGAATAGGGCCTAGTACTAGTTTTAAAATTATTTGAAGTCTTGTTTATAAGAATTTTTAATTACAGGGCAGCACTTACACTCTAATGTATAACTACCAGTGCCCCTTATGCTACTTAAAATAACTTCCTTCCCAGATACAGTTTAGAGAGCTACAAGTTTTACAGATCTTATTGAATTAAATGCATGCTTTCATGCCATTCAGTATGATTTTGTAGCAGCACAGCTACTACATCTACTGATGTAGGTCTCCCATCCCTGGAAAAATTCAAGGTCGGGTTGAATGGGGTCCTGTGCAACCTGATCTAGTTGACGATGTCCCTGCTTATTGCTGGTGGGGTTGGACGAGATGACCTTTAAAGATCCCTTCCAACCCAGATCATTCTATGATTCTTCACAGGCCAGGAGGAAACTTTGCCAGAGGACATCCAGAAATGAGATTCTTCTGAACAATAATCTAAGACCTAGAGAAGAGCTGTGCTCCTGCTAAAACATATCCAGGTCAAAGCACTTGCGAAGGCTGAAGCGACAAGGGAGTGGAAACTCCCTGAAATATTATGCAAGTTTCCGTTGAACAATGTGAGTGATCAAGCCCAAATGTTCCTAGGTATCTGCAGGAGAACCACATACATATCCTGTAAGAAGTAGCTCATATGGAGGTCCTGAGCCCAAAGTAGGGCTTGAAACCTTCTCTACCACATCTTGGAGAAGAACGGGAGAGAACACTTGATAGCCTTATCTGATAAAGATTTTGTGTTTAGTAGAGAAGAGCAGATTGTTTTCTTTGGGCAGCTCTGCAGAATAGGATCTGTGCTCTGTAGACCTGGAAACCAACTAGGGTGCAGGACCAGCCACAAAGGAGGTAGTGACAATGTTTCTGCTGGTGTCCACCTGTGGAGAAGCTCAGGAGTAAGCATCGGTATTTTGTGGAAGAAAGAAATACACTTACTCAAGTAGCTTGACTAATCCATCTCTAGTTTGTCCTGGAGACATCAGCATATTGTTATGACTTGTAATCATTCTCAGGGGCTCAGCCTTTTTTGACAAAACACTGTTTCCCTAAGAAACCAAAGTTTCTTTCAAAATTTTATTTCCTGCCTAAAAATTTTATGTAAGGGAGGTAGGCGTATCTCCTTTATTTATAGTAGCAGATATTTGAACTGTGACACCTTCCCCTCATCCCTTATCTTCCAGAGATGTGTGGTCTTCATTTCACTCTTGTGGATCAGGCCTTCCTACCAGTTCAGGTGGTCTGGCATGTCCCTCCCGTTCAGCTCTGCAAGTCGCCCAGTTCTTTTCCTGATCTCTTCCTCAATTGTGTAGTATAAGATGGCTTTCATTATTCAGCCTGCTTCCAGCCTTGCTACACATCCATTTTTAACTTTTAATGTTCTTCTCCCTCCTCTCGTTCCCCACATCAATGTCTCTTTCAATGATTTGTGAAGCTTAAAAACCTCTTAAATCTTCCCTCACATGGCAGAGAGCAGGTCTGGGAGGTTGTTAGCCTCATACCATTGACACATACGTGCTTTTATAAATTCCTTGCAAACATCAACTATAAAAGCAAATGTATTTAAAAGCTGACATGAGTACAGAACAAAAAGGGAAATGAAATTGAGTCCTGAGAAGGAATAGTCATTCATAGATCTCATACACTTACATTAACACTTTTGCACAGTTGAATCATGTTTCCCTTTTGAGCCCATATCTCAGTCTAACACTTACTCTACAACAGTGCCAATTAAGCAGTAGAAGAATTTGCAGCACCATGTCCCAAGATTCATCAGAGGCTGGGAGAGACAGGAGGTGGAGGAGCAACTTTTGTGGAGCTCAGAGGGCATTTATTTTTTTATTCACTGACAACATAGCTCCTGAGTATCAAGGAAGCACCTGTATTTCATGCTTGCTTCAGTGCTTCTTAGGGACATCCCATCTCATTGTAGTACTGAAATGGAGTATATAATTTGGTGAAAATGCTGATGGGTGTACAGTGATAAAGAGTCTGAAAAAGTTCTGTGGATTTTTGGGTGAGAGTTAGGTGAAGAGGGGGATTTCAAATTTCTAACAGTACCAGACTGGGTTTTGTGTGAAGGAAAAGCTCTAGTAGGCTTCGCTGAGGACAGGGTTTGGGAGGAACTAAGTGTGGGGTGGGTATCTCCTCTCCCCTGCCATTTCCTCTGCCCTTGTAGAGTTCAGGACTTTCATCTCTTTCTCGCCCAAGCCCCTGACAAGCCCTCCCATCTCCTCTAACTTTTTCTCTCCTGCCCCTGACTTTTACTCACCTTCTTTAGCTTATACACTCTTCCAGGTTGCAGCTACAGAGCTGGAGAGGCAAAGGACTTGAACTGGGACTGCTCTTGCTGAGAAAGAGGCAGAATTAGGTTCGTATTAGCTGACTAGTAGGATCCTTCTTTCCTCTCCACACTGCATTGGGAGGAGCTAGACTGCAGAACAAACCCAGATATCACCCTTTTGGTGCTGTCAGGAGAAGTAAATGCCCTGTTGCCCAGCCAGCTGCCTACTTCACCTGTGCCTGCATCTGATCGTGTTAGTACCAGTCTTCAGGAACTTTGCAATGCACTGCCATACTCTGGCTATGTGTTTGCAGTATTAAAAGAAGGTAAACTTTGCTCATGTTTTCTGTGAGACAAAGGTTTAATTTTAGTTGGTACTGGTGGCTTTTATACAATAATTTCAACAGTACATTGCATTTTATTTTTTAAAAAAACAAATTATTTTGTAAATCATCAGGATAGGAATATATACATTTAAAACTAAGGAAGAGTTCTCTTCCAATTACATAAAAATACATGCCCTCTTGATATTTTGAATCTCTGGGTCATAAAGTTTTCGCTTCAGGCAATAACTTCTCTGGCAGTTGCACTAATGTTTTAACCAAAACCATTAAAGTCAGGAAATAAATAAATGAAGGAAGGAAGCAATCATGTTTTTACAGGTAAATATGCATAGATGCCAACTCCACAGAAATTAACTAGCAGATTTTGTGTCTCCTTGTGGCTGGAAATGTGCCAGACATTTTGGCAGATTATGTGTAGGAGCAACACATCCTGCTAAGGAAGAGGTAAGTGATATTCATTGGCTACGGAACAGAAAATTCAGCTTGTGGCTAGTGTAAAATCTTACAAGAAAACACATTTTTACAGTCACTTTGTTTCTCAAAGCAAATGCATTTCCAAAGCTCACGTTCACATGCATACACGGATAATAGATGAATGAATAGCTATTCAATCATAGCTGCAAATTCCTTTTTCTTTTTGTCTTTAGATGGGTCAATATGGCAGTTTTTAAATTGTGTTTCAGATAAACTTTGAATGTTCTTCCATTTAAGAGTTTATCAAAAGGAACACATGACTAACTAAATTACAATGTTAAGTAAATAATACATTTGCTGAATTCAACTTGTTTGTTTTTTGCTTATTAAGAAACGTGAGTATTTATGTGGTATATATTTGTTATCTTGATTTGTCAAAGGATCCAAGCCAAATTATAATTCCAATAATTACTAGAAAGCAGTATAATATTTATTTTCAGTAAAGTAAGCATTGATAATGTATTCTGTTGGAAAATCCATGCAGATACTCTAATTATTTACTTTACTCTTACTCTACTCTTTGTCATCTCATTTTACCTATCTAATTAGCTGTTATCCATAATTTTTCCAGAAAATATTTATCTGCTGTCATGAACCTAATTCTTTACCTTCCTCTTTACTGCTTTGATACAGTAGTTTCTCTTCTAAAACACAAAAGTAATGTATATTTCTTAAAATTCTAGTTAAAATTTAAAATATGTTTCCAGATTTTTCAGAATATTCTCTAGAATTTTAAAATGTAATTGAATATCATGGAACTTAGAAATGGCTTCGAAGAGACTCCCTTGAGGCTGAAAACAGGTGAGTCCTGTAGCTCCCCAGGTCCTCCTTCTTGCCCTTCTTCAGGACAGATGAGATGTCTGCATTTTTCAATCATCAGGAACCCCTCCCAATTACTCTGACTTCTCAAAGATGATAGAGATACAGCAGCATCAGCCAGTTCCTCTAACACCTTTGCATGCATGCTCATCTAGGTCCACAGACTTCTGTATGCCCAGGTGTGCTAAGTGATCTCTTTCTTCCTGTGGATACTACTTCATTCCCACAGATTTTGCTACGAGTCTCAAGCACCTGGGAGGCCTGAGCACATGCCTTACCAGCAAAATTTGAGGCAAAAAAGGTACTGACTACCCCAGCCTTTTCCCAATCCTTTACACTTTCCTTAGCCTTCCTTCTGCTAACAATCTAATTTTAGAAACATTTCTTGTTGCCCTTCAAATCTCTTGCTAGTTTCAGCTGCAGTTGAATTTTCACTTTCCTGACTCCATAGCTACATGTGCAGGCAATGTCTTTGTACTCCTCCCATGAAGCCTGCCTCTGCTTCCACCTGCTATGTACTTCCTTCTGGTGTTTGAAAAGCAACACGTTAATCCATACTTGCCTCCTCTCATGCTTACATGACTTCATGCACATTGGAATAGACTGTTCCTGGGCTCTGAGGGGCCTGACCTTGAAGATTAGCCATCTATCTTGGATAATCCCATTTGCCTTCTAGGATGATGTCTCATGGGATCCTACAAGGTCTCTGAAGTGGCAAAAATTTGGTCTTTTGAAGTCTGGCCTTGCAATTCAGCTGCTCATCTTGCTTACCATTCTCCAGATACTATGACATCGCTGTCATTGTAGCCAAGGTTGCCTCACCCAACAGTTCTTCCTATTTCTTGTATGGCAGGTGCATCAGAGCATCTCCCAAGTCAGCTCCTTCATAACTTCCATCAAGAAATTGCCTTTTATATGCTTCAGAAATCTGTATTGCAGATTGTATCTGCACTTCTAGCAGAAAGCGTGGTTGGAGTCACTCATGAGCACCAGCGCGTGTGACTGTGAGGCCTTCTCCAGCTGCTGAAAGAAGACATCATCTGCCTTGTCTTCTTGACCAGATCTGTAGCAGGCATCTACTACAATTTTACCTGCACTGGTCTGTCCTCTTATCCTTGCCCAAAAGCTCTCAACTACTCTGTCACTTGCCACAAGGGAAAACTTCATGCATTGAAGCCAGCCCCCTACAAAAAGCACAACCCTTCCTCCATAGACACCCATCCTATTTTTCTGAAAGATCCCACATTCCTCTGTTGCGGCACTCCAATCATGACTTACACTACCACGACTCCATAATACCAATTACATCATAGTTCTGTAGCTGTCCACATGATTCCTTCTGGTCATTCCCCAAGCTATATACACTGATATACTGGTATTTGAAATGGCCCCCAAAGTCATTCTGCTTTTACACTTGCTTTGCATGGCTCAGGCTTTTATCTTTGCAGATTTTCTGCAGACACTGTCGGACTCTTCATTTTGCCTGCACAGCCTGCACATGTCTCCCTGCAGCTCCTCCAGTTGGTGATTCACAGTGCACTTCCCATGTGAGAGGCCAATGCTTTCCCAGCCCTGAGGAGATGACCTAGGATCTCCCTCCAGCCCCAGGGCCAGGCAGCAGTATCCTAGCTGGACTCAGCTACGCTAACTAATATGAGAAGAATTACATCTCCCTGTTGTTCCCCATAAGCCTGAACCTTCTGTCAGGGGTTCAGCACCTGGATCTGAAGCCTACAGAAGCTTCCACGAGGAGCCAGAATGCATCTCCATGGATATTTTATTATTACTTGACAAAAACTGCTACTGATCACCCCAATCCATGAAGGTAAAACCTTTTTTTTCATTCAGAAC
Source organism: Steatornis caripensis (assembly GCA_013398225.1). NCBI lineage: Eukaryota > Metazoa > Chordata > Aves > Caprimulgiformes > Steatornithidae > Steatornis > Steatornis caripensis. The sequence goes on along the minus strand of VZSC01001617.1, from coordinate 419,437 downwards.
AGAAGTCTTCTCTCTGCCTTTTAAACATAACTGTTTAATTAATATCTAGGGGAGATATAATCCTTGATCCATATATCTGCTGTTACACTCTCTTCAACTCAGTCTAAAATTTCTTGCAAAAGCCCATATTAATGTCATTATTAATTAGAATGAGAGAAAATAAAAACAAACATATGATTACATTACAAGGTAATATTATAATCATTAAGATTCAACAAGAGCATGGCAGGACTTTGTAAAGCATTTATTGCTGTACAGTGCAGTGCATGGACTGTAATTTCCTTTTTTATCAAGTAAAAAGGTAAAATTTATCAATAATTCTATTGTTTTCCTTTTGGTAAAGTTAAAACATTCCAACAATTCAATGCTGTTGTCTCTGAGGGGAAAAGGATGGGTTGTCATCACGAAGTAGCATTGCTCATAAATGAATGAACTGTAGAACAGTTAGTGAGACCTAACTTTATTATTTTTTATTTGTCTATTCTTTCCAGAATTGTAATAGACAATAACTTTGAGATACAAACTACACTGTAACTCTTGGGTATGTATTCTTTTAATTCTTACATGTATTTTCTTGCTGAAGTTCCTGATCTTAAAAAAAAAAAAAAAAGAAAATGATTCGCCCATGCAAATCATCATTCAGGATTGTGATGTGGAATCTCATATTTGAGCCATATCAAATACGAGTTAAGCTCTTCATAATGTCTGCTCACTTATTTGGTATTCCTTCCTAGAAGCGAGTACTCAGTGAAGTTATGTACTTCACCAGGAGGACTCCTGTGCTTTTACTAGTGCCCTGTGTTTTCAGTTAGATAGCAGGGGTTACAACCACATGGGACACAGCTTACGGCTGTGGAAAATACTCTTCACAAAGCACTTGATATAGTATTGTCTTATAAGTTATCCTGACATTTCTGTCATTTTTTGGGTAAGTAAGTCTCGTGCGCTGAAGGATAGATCAGAACTCACGCCTCTTCTATTCTTATTTTCTTACAGTAGACTGCCTTGCAAAATTGAGGTGAGCAGGATTTTGTAAAAATTTTAAAAATTACTTTTCTTTGTATTAACACACAAACAAAGATAATTATTAATAAACAGGTTTGTTTGCTGTTCATTCTTTCCATATTTCAAGAGATTCCCTCAGATTGGAAAGTAGAACAAATGTGATGTGACACATAACCAGCTAGAGACCATAATCTGAGCACTGTGAGCTAAAAATAAGGTGATCTCCAAGAAACTGCAAATCATTAAGCGTAGTTAGAAAATGTGCACTTTCACAAAACACATAATTAGTTTGCAAGAAACTAAACTACATTCATGGAGCATTGCATTGAAAAAAACAAACTAAAAATCTCTCACATCTCCACATGTAACTGCTTCTGTGGAATAGAAAATTGAATAAAACATATAGTAGGCTTCACATTTGTTCTTTAGTTTCTCCATTCAATTTCAGCACGCTAGGAAAAATAGTGTGTGATTACTGTTTTCTTTGGATGCTTAGGAACAGTAGGTCAAACTAACCTTGTGAACTATTCCAAAAGTTTATAGTACTGAAACGGAGAAAGTCAGCAGTGAAAGACCAAAAATTACATCCTCTTTTCAGAACACATTTGGCTAACACCTCAGCTAGTCAAACAACTCTGAACTCCTACAGTTTAATATCTCTTTTGAACAAGGTCCTGAAAGACCTTCTCTTGCTCCATTCACCAGAGAGGAGCCTAACAAAAAAAGTTCATTAAGTTGCAGCTTGTCCTTGTGAATACCTCCCTAAATGAGTTACAACAAGGATTAAGCTTCCAAAGCATAAAGGCGCAATCTGTAGAGGAAACTTATGCTTCCAGCTTAAAGAGAACTATAAAATACATACTCATAACTGTATGGGTATGATAACATGACCCAGCAACACCAGTTTCAGTGGATAGTATGGTCTAAATAAACCACTGGTGTGATGAGATACAGCCTTGTTTATCTTGGTTATATTGTAGGGAAGTGATTTGGCGAGATATTCAGATAAAAGCTTTTGTACTTTGGAAAAATTCCTAAGATGACCAAATGCGTTCTTCAGTAGTTGTTGTAGGGACATCAGATATTTATAAAATGAGCTAAGAAAATCTAGAAAAAGAAAAGCTACATTAAAATACAAAATATAGTATTTATTATAAGTAAATTGTAAGTAAATAAATTATAAGTATTCTCTAGCACTTAACAATACTTCTGCATTCCTTTGAGGAATAGATTTTGTGCATTAATTTGTCTGTGATCTGATTAAGTAATGTTACACGCATATGACGAACTTACTCTTTCAGTTTGTAAAAAATAGGGCAGATGTTTAAGGTTCCTGATTTTCTAAGGAAAGGAAGTTTGTGATGAGTGTCTGGAAGGGATTGGACTATCTGCTGCTTAACTTTTGAACTATCAGTTTAAGTTAAATTCTCAGTTCAGTCACTGCATGGTTCATCTTTAGCACCTAACTCATTATCTTACATCAGTTTTTCACTCCGTCTTCTTGTATTCAATTCATAATCTAAGGCAGCCGAAGAGTGGTCTCTTGTGCTTCCAATAAATTCTGCTAATTGAAGATACAAGTTTCTCCACGAGGGAGCATTTGCAGATATTGAAAAAGATAGTAGATATTTAGAGATACCACCAGGAAAATAATAACCTTTACAGGTATAGACCATTAAATTTTCCATTTATCAAGCAAAATTATAATGCAGTGGCACTTTGAATTGTCTGCAGTGATAAAGGTATCATCTGCTGCAAAATTCTTATTCAACAAAGTCTTACTGTTCAGGCAGTGACATTATGGCATTATATCATCTGTGTTGACATCTCTGGCTGTCACTGTGATCTTGTCTAATTTCTTACTCTTTAGTTTTTGGAAACTACGTAACAGGAACTTAGAAACTCTTTTAAACATTAGCAGAAGCACAGACTGGAAAAATCTTCTTCGATTTTTGTTACTGGTTATCTTTCTCTTCCTTCACCATCTCCCAGGTTCATTGCTTAGTAATTTTTAGCCTTCAAGTAGATGACCCATCAGATATCTGACCTGCCTTGTTTCCTCAATTTGATATCTTTACTTATAGCTGAGAATTATTTCTCTTGCTTACTGGAAGCACCTTCTGCTAAAATTTTTCTCACCTAGCACTTTTATCTCTGATCTTTCAGAAACTCCGTTCTTCATCTCTTTCAGCTGCCGATGATATATTTTCAAATCCTTTCATTGAACTCCTACCACTACTAGCTCATCACCGTTAGAGTTTTTTTTTCACTCTGACCTCCTTTAATAGCCCACTCTCCACTTTCTTCCATTGGTACTTAGCACAGTCATTTTCTCCTATAGTTAATCAGTGCAACTGCTGATCTTGTTTTACTGCCTCTTAATTACAAGTCACCTGGCCAAAGTCGTTACAAATTCAATTCTAAACTATTTCCTCTTCTTGTTTTTCTTAACTTTGTGGAAAACTCAAATTGGGTGACCCTAGTCTGTTCTTAAGTTGGTTGCCAAATTCCAAGCCCAAACCCCTATTTATCCTCAACACGCTTTGCTCTTTCATGGCACAGAGGCAGGGCAAGAGGAAGATTTGAAGGATTAACATGTTTCTCTCTTTGCAGAACTAACCATCTTCTTCGAAGAGAAAATTCCTAAAATGTTAAGTAACTTTCTTCTTCCCTCTGTCTTCCCTTCCCTTTCCACATAATAGATGCTAATCTGGTGTTCTCCTAATCCAATTTCATGCCTCACTGATTTTATCCCTCCACCTGATCTCTCTCATGACCATTATCTCTCCTATTCCTTTTGCAGCCTTTCTCTCTCTCCTTTGCCTCAAAATAAAAGCATTTTTAATCTCTTTGATGTATTTATACTAACAAGCAGTCCCAGTTCGGGTCCAGTTACCAGTTCATCTTTCTTTTCTAAGCTCATAAAAAAAAGTTGTGTGCAGTACAAATGGCATGCTAAATCCTCCAGACACTCTGCAGTCTCCTGACTCCACTGAAACCACTCTTAACTGATGCCTTGATTCTAACTAGGACTCCTTCATCAGTACCACTTGACTTTTTAATCTGTTGAATTTACTCTTGAAATTTTGTCCTCCCTTTACTTCCATTTTCTTTTCGCTAATTTGTTCACCGTCTCAATCACCAAAAAATAGTATAATAACTAAGAAGGACACTTGATAAATAACTTTGATCTAGCAAATAAGCATGTGAAAGATGTCCTTGCAAAACCTAAGATCAGGACCAGTTTTAGAAATAAATATGTAAAGTAGGCAGTTTTGACCTAGAATTTAGGACTATACGATTGCTTCTTGTGACACTATGACAAGGTCTGACTTTTAAACTTTACAGTGGCAGTTACATGGTTGGCTCACCTAATAGTCTTTCCATCGTAAATGGGAAGAGCTCATGATCCTTCAAACCAAGGCTGTTGAAAAAGTGAAAGGGAAGTATGCTAGAAAAGTAATGAGAAGACTTTCCAGCTGGTAGTGTCAGTATTCACCTTTTTTTGACTCTGCTACATTAATGGAGGAGACAAAAGGAAATTACCTCTTCTTGAATGGTGAAGCATATAAAATCATTCTTTTTTTCCTTTTCCTTTGTAAGCTTTAAAAATCTGCTATGATGGGGCAACAGTGAATACTTTCTACATGATCTAGAGATCAGGCAAGTAGTTAAGGAGGTTTGTTAACTCTCTTAACTTCTTTATGCTACACAGAATTATGGGGTAAAGTCTGATTTTTTTTTCCTTTGCAATGTTCACAGACTATACAAGAATTAAAATCACAGACGTTTGCCTTTTTGGAAAATGTGGCAGAATACCTCCAGCAGGCATCTTTCACAGTTTGCCTAATAGTATAGTGATTCCCATACTTGAGAGCTTGTGTATGGCACAGAAATGAGTCGTTGGGGGTGAATTGTTGCTGAATTTTGTACTGTATAACCTGCTTCCCACAACTTGAATATCTTACCTGCCTGCTAGGCTGGCTTGAGAGTCTCATGTTCAAGCAGTTCTGTGTGTGAGCTCACTGAATGGTATTAAACACCAACCTGATACTGTTGCTTGCACGCTCGCAAATGATACAAGTACAGATATTTCGTTCTTATTTCTGCTTTTCCCACCTTCAACAGTTTCCAAAGTTTTCATTTTGAGTAGGGCATCTATGTACAGTGGTAGTCATAACTATATATATACATAAATCAATCTTATTCTCAATTAAAATAATGCATTACTAAGCAGGATTGTGTTTGATATGCATAGGGTTTTTTTTGAAATCCTTGTCTTGATTAACAGGTGTCATAGAATCATAGAATCATAGAATGGTAGGGTTTGGAAGGGACCTCTAGAGATCATCTAGTCCAACCCCCCTGCTAAAACAGGTTAGCCTAGAGTAGGTTGCATAGGAATGCATCCAGGCGGGTTTTGAATATCTCCAGAGAAGGAGACTCCACAACCTCTC
>VZSC01001617.1:392935-412271 GCA_013398225.1 Steatornis caripensis | reverse complement strand
TGTTCAGTTTGCCTAGCTGCTCTCTAACCCAATCCTCATTGACCAAGGGCAAGTCTTCTTTTTTCCGTGCTTCCTCTCTTATCTCCAGAGTCTGGGAGTCCTGAGGGCCAGTCCTAGCAGTGAACACTGAAGCAAAGAAGGTATTCAGTAACTCTGCCTTCTCTGTGTCCAGTGTCACCAGGTCACCTGCCTCGTTCAGCAGCGGGCCCACATTTTCCCTAGTCTTCCTTTTGCTCCCAATGTACCTATAGAAGCCTTTCCTGTTGTCCTTCACCTCCCTTGCCAGGTTTAATTCCAGGCAGGCCTTAGCCTTCCGTGTTGCATCCCTTCATGTTCTGACAATAGCCTTATATTCCTCCCAAGTGGCTAGTCCTTTTTGCCACATCCTGTAAACTTCCTTCTTCCCTTTGAGTTTTTTTGCAACCTCCTTGTTCATCCATCCAGGTCTCCTGCCTCCTTTGCTCGACTTCTTCCTCATTGGGATGCACTGATCCTGAGCTTGGTGGAAGCGCTTCTTGAATATTAACCAGCTCTCTATGGCCCCCCTGCCTTCTAGAGCGCTAACCCAAGGGATTCCTCCTGGTAGGTCTTTGAAGAGGGCAAAGTTAGCTTTCTTGAAGTCCGGGGTTCTAATCTTACTTGTAGCCCTGCTTCTTCCACGCTGGATCCTGTGTCATCAATGAGTGAAGCGCTACTTATTTTTGGTCTCCAAAACTAATGTCTGTCATATTCTCATGTGATTGCTGTCAGAAAATAAAAAGGTTATTCAATACCCTATATTCTGTTTGAAAACTTTTTGAGAGTCAATATTAGTCAATTTACTTAATTGATCTGATTGTGTACTCTCATTACTGCTCTGTTTCCTTAGAAATGCTTCATGTTGGGGTGAAACTTGCTGTTGGCTTGAGCTCATTTCCCCATCACTTCAATAATGTATTCTTGGGGAAAATCCACAGACTTAATTAACAAACTCTCACATCACAAAAGATAAAGCAAAATCTTGACAAAAGATGGCACTGATGCTCACTAGTAGATCCTTCGTATTTACTTGTTTGTGTCTTCCACCTGCTGCTTGTTTGTTTTAAATTGTTGTTCTTACACTAATTTGCTACAAGCAATACTGGAAAACAGGTGGAAAAGTAGAAAAATCTTGCAAAAGAGCTAAACCTATCTGCACAAAATCATTTGCAGGGAGGTTTTTAGTATGAGACTATAGTACTCTATCCTCTTTTTAATAAGAGATGAGCAGGAAGCTCATATCTGCAGATATTAACTTAATTGTTTCATCTTCATGTACGCAAATGAACTACAGCATGGCTTCCTAAAAATGTTCCAAAACCCATGAAATCAATTAATTAAATATTTTACTTTCAAACAATACAGCTAAGTTTTTTTGTAATAGAACAATTAAGATGATGAAGTTGTCTTGTTTTCACTTCTAAACAATCTTGTTTTGTGGTTCATTTGCTGGTTTTGCTTTTTGATGGTGCAGGAAGTAGTCAAATGTCCAAATCTCAACCGTAGTAAACATTTTTTCTTCAAGATGGACCATGTTGCTAAAGCCTTGTTCATTACACATTTAAGTATGCTAGAGATCTGGAAAACCAATACCACGTATACTTAAACACCTGTATTGATGAATGTCATCCCTGTTGGTCCACCTCGATGAACAATTTTACATGTCAGGTGGCCAAGCAGTCCTCTAGTGTCTGAGGATCACAGGGCATCTTTCTTGAAGCCTTTTTGCTACAGTTCAATCAAATATAAAGATCTTATAATGAGTTTCATTACATATAGTTTCCGCTGCATCTTATATGTGAGGTCTGACTCTCTTTAGCTCTTCTCTGTACTTGCTGTTCTAGTCATCTTGATTTTAAGCTTTCTATGGCTTATACTGAGTCGTATTTAGCAGTCTAACACAAAATCAGCAGTTCTGCTAGGTCTGCTAGGAACCTGTAGCAGAAACCAGAACCACAGGAGGGAACTTCTGGAGGCCAATCCACCTGCTCAAAACAGAGTCAGCTAGAGCAGGTTGCCCAAGATTATGTCCAGTTGGGTTTGGAATGTCTCCAAAGATGGACACTACAGCCTTCCTGGGCAACCTGTTCCAGTGCTTGACCACACTCACAATAAAGATGTTTTTGTCTTATATTTAAATGGAATTTGCTGTATATCAATTTGTGCCTACTACTTCTTGCCCTGTCACTAGGTATTACCGAGAATAGCCTTGCTCCATCTTCTTTACCCTCTTCCGTCAGGTAGTTGTACACATTGGTAAGATTCCCCCTGCGCCTTCTGTTCTCCAGGATAAACAATCCCAGTTGTCTCAGTCTTTTCTTGTCATAACAGTCCCTTCATTATCTTCATGTTCCTTCACTGGACATGCTCCAGAATGTCTGTCTCTCTCTCATCCTGAGAAATGCAGAACTGGACACAGTACTGCAGGTGTGTCTCACCTTTGCAGATGGCAGAAATCACTTCTGACAATGGAAGAGCTAACAACGCTCCCCCTAATGCAGCCCAAGATGTTGTGGCCTTATTTTCTGCAGGAACATGTTGTTGGCTCATGTTCAACTTGTTGTTCACCAGAATGCCTAGGTCCTTTTCTGCAAAGTTACTTTCCTGCAAGTTTGCCCCCAGCCTGGGCTGGTGCCTGGGGTGCAGTCCTCCCAAGGTGCAGGGCTTTGCACTTTCTTCTGCTGAACTTCCTGACATTGCTATCACCCCGTTTCTCCTCTGAATGACAGCACATCCATCTGGCTTATCAACCACTTCTCCCGGTTTTGTGTCATCTGCAAACGTGCTGAGCCTGCGCTCTGTCCCACCATCTGTGTAATTAATGAAGATGTTAAACTGTTTTGGACCAAATTTCAACCTTTATGGGACACCGCTATTGCTTGGCCTCCAGCTGGGCTTTGTGCTACTGGTCACAACCCCTTGAGCCTAGCAGTTTTCAGTCTACCTCACTGTCTGCTGATCTAGTCTCTGCTTCCTCAGTTTGTGTGCAAGGGTGTTGTGGGAAACAGTGTTGAAAGCCTTACTAAAGTTGAAATAAACAACAAACACTGCGTGTCCCTCATTCACCAAGCCAATAACCTTCTTTTAGAAGGCAGAAAGTGTTTTGGGACAACTGGCTGTGGGAGCAAAGCCACATGATTATTAAAAATAATCAGTTAAGTGTTTTGGCTCCTTTTTGTGTCCTTTTTAAAAATACATGTCAAAAAGACAAGCTGTTTGTAAATGTTAAGAATTATTGGCTGAATTCAGTAAAGGAATGCAAATAATTCTATTTTTAAATTGGCTTTAAGTCTCAATATTGAGTTCTGGTTTTGCATTCTTAAAAGGTCTTGCTGCTCACTGTTGAGAAATAGGCTGCTGACCACTTTTATTCTTTTCCTTCAAAGCCTTTATAAATAGAGAAGGAAGAGAAAATATAACCTTGATTTTTTTTCCCCCCACAAGTGGCCTCTGATGCAGTAGCACAGCATTTACAGAGAGATTTTAATGCTTAACCAAACCTTTGGTTTCAAGTGTTTTAATCTACTCTTTGAGAAAGCACTTTTAGAATGTTTTCCTTCTGTACTTCTCCACAAAGAGATTTTACAACCTTTCTGAAGAGTGTACAGCTCCAAGAGGCAGGAAATGTCAATTCCATAATGCTCAAGGGGGAAAATTGGATTCCACTGGAGTCACTGGCTGAAAAAGGCAGTTTTGGATGTTGTTTGCCAGCTAAAACTAGATCACTTAGAAAAACATTCAAAGGAGAGCATGATTAAACAAATTAAAATGAAATAAAATATAATATCTGAAAAGATTTGTCAGTCTATCATTTCTCTATCTGTATTGAATCTGCAAAAATAAAATAGGAGAGCCAGATACTAAATATTTTTATTTATCAACCTTGACTAATGCTAAGAGCACTGCAAATACCTTCCTGCCCCTTGCTTCCTACTTTCTGCTTTAACAGTCTAGACTACAAGGCTGAAGCTATCAGAGCATATCAGGTTATTTGATGGCTGGCTGGTCAGTTTGCATTCTGTGAGTGGCAATGTGTTGGCAGTTGTAGTCTAATCCGGCATAGATGAGACGAAAATACTTGTTGACTAAAATGTTGCCCTGCCAAGCCATGTGCAGTATAAGCCTGACTGTTTTCATTAAGAAAATAGTTCTGATTAAAAACCTGACATCAATACCTCTCCTCCTTTCTGAATCTGTTTATAGTTGTGTACTCTGGAAGCATGCTAAGGACCTGGTATCCAGTATTTTAGTATTTTATTAAATGCTGTTGGAATTGGGTACATAAAACTGCTAATTTCAAGATCTTAATTGTATCTGTTAAAAGTTGCAGGAGGATTCTCTGCATGTGGCAAGAAATCTGTAGGAGCACAGATTGCTTTATTGCTATGCATGTGACACGTATGACATAGGAACAGGATACAGACACAATCTTATCTTCTTGTGAAATTAAGGTTTTCTATTTTTTTTTTTTTCTTTTATATCTAGTAGTAGTTGTATCACAGTTGCTTATTCTAGTATAAAAGTGTTTAAAGGAACCTTTATAGATGAATGTTGTTCAGAATTCTCTGGCACGTATTCACCAGAAAACATACAACAACCTTGGGTAGACATCAGGGAGATATATCTGCAAAGAATTTTGCAGCTTTAGGGTTATGTAACATTAGGTATGAGAGAAAAGGTTATTGGAAATGTCAGTGGTAAACTTAAAGACATGCAAATTCTGAATTTCTGTCAGCAGAATCACATCTGTAAAAGAAAAAAGAATTGTGAGATTTACTGTTGGTACTGGGATGCTTTTTTAGAGGGAAGATAAAGAACCTGGTATTCAACACCACGAAATAGTCAAGAAGTCACAATGAAGTCTAGCCTTGGTAGAAAATATGGTTTTCTAGATAAGTAAAACATAGTTTTCTACTGACGGTTGTAGCAGCTGTAGAAAAAGGACAGGTCATACAGACATTGGATGCATGGGAAGAAAGCAGCACGAACTTTGAAGAACAGAATAAAGAAAACAGTCATTTAAAAGTATTGTTTACACTACATCGTTAGTATCTTGGAACACCGTTTCTTACCTTGTACCTTAGTATTATACTTGGTGTATACTCACACTACAAATACTTTGCCAAAGAATTGGGTTCCGAAAACAATCTAAATTGTAAGTGTAAAACATAAGACCATGCCTGGATCAGGACTGATTAGAAATTCCAGGTGATAATGTTTGTCAGTGTAATGGGTAGTTGCTTTCACGTTTAAACTAGCACAAGTGAACATCAGGAGCAGTAACTTTCAGAGAAGTGGTCCCATCATTTGATTAAGCTGTTGACATTTGTTTATCAAGGACCAGGAAAGATTGAAATACATTTTGTACCTCCAGAAAATGATAAAGACATTTTTCCAAATCCTGATGAAAAATGTTGAAACTGTGTAATGTTTTGGTAGCCTGTATTGAGATCTAAGATTAAAAAATGCATACACCGTTACACCAGTACATGTGTGAAAAAGCAAAGTTCTGCTTGTGTCAGGCACTATAGAACTGCAGAATTAAAGTTGTAAATGTGATGGAAGGATGACATTCATGTCTGTCCTATAACTATAGCTGTGGTGTAGCTGGGTATAAGGTCTATGCCCGAGTACACACCCTGTACACTTAGGTTGTTAATTCCCTAGGCAGTCCAGGAACTCCCCATCTAGTCATCATGTAGATAAGACACTAGACTGACTTGAGACAAGGTGATTGACTGAACTTCTAGCCACTTTCACAAGAAAAACTTGCTTAAATGTTAGTGGAATTCTCCAGGTGGGAATTTTGGGCAGTTCTGAAGATTCCCTCAGGCTGCATTTGATAGACATTCCTTTATTCTTAAATGTGTTGACTGACATCCTGTGCAGAGAATCTGGCAGCCTGAGCAACACTCCCAGGTGGTTCCCTCTTGTACTTGTAAGTAATGAGTAGAAACTGTTCCTGCAGATGTGGAAATGGTCATGCAGGGGTCTTTCACACACAGACGAGGTAGTTAGAGGATTTTTAATACATAGCTTAAAATAATCAGCAGGGATGGATCATGAGGTCATGGAGGACCAGAGGTCAGCTGGATGTAAGAACTGAACAGAAGAGCAATTTGGAGAGTCTCATCCAGTCCACACGAAGAGTAAGCTGTGAGGACCCTTAGAACACAGGCTTTCTCAAAACCAGTGATTTACTATTTAGTCATCTGCTGATGGTGATTCTCAAAGAAATAATGTGATTATATATGATGATGTAATGATGATTCAAACATCATGTGCTGTTGATTGTGAAGTATCTTCCAAAACAATGACAGTTCGGCACATCTAGTTTTTAATGAAATTGACACTTTCTCCAGTATTTACAGGCAGATATGTGTCCCAAAATTATGCAAAATGAATCAGTAACTACCTACACATTGTGGATTAGACTGCCGAAACACTTCTTTTTAGACACTGGCTAAAGATTCTCTGGCATTTACCACCTTTAGGGACCTAGAATGTAGAATTATCTAATGGATAGCATAACTAAAGAGACAACTTCTCTCATCTCTTTGCAAGTTAGTTTCTTCCCTGAATCCTACTTCTAAAAGAAATTGAGCTTCCAGATAGTAGCTGTTATTTCAATTTCCTTCTGCTGGTGACATTGGGAGTTATCTTTATTAGCTTTCCTGGAGAACCATATTCCAGTCTTTGAGAAAGCACCACAGGTTATCCAGGGTTCAAACTGGCTCTAATGCGCAGTTAAATACCTTCCTTTTTTTCATATGGCAGGTTTATTTTACGTGTGTGTTATCTTTTTCATCTTTACTTACTTTCTAACATAAGTGACTCTTCAGTAACTTAAAGATTTCTGGTTCAATACTTTGAACACCACTAAGAAAGTGAAAGATGTGAAATAGCTTGCTGTCTGAGCAGTAGGAAATACTTAACAGTTCTGTCTCAAGATGGAAAACAAGTCTTTTACTTAATTTTCCTAGTAATTACATTATCAAACATCCTTTACTCCTAATACCATCTTGTAGACATATTACCTTAGAAATAATTCTAAAATATATGTTTCTCAAACTCCTGATCTGCAGCAGTCTTCAATCTTCAATAGTCAGCTCTGTGCGTGTTGTGTGTACAACCTCGGAGACAGTGCTGTCTCTGAGGCCTCTAAAAGTGTAGTGCAAAGCGTAGGTTCAAAGCTTTTATATGTACATTACTACAGAAATAAAAGCAAATTTATAGAAAACTAAACAATATTCATAGAAACGTTTTAAAGATTCAGATCCATCTAGCCCTTCATATTGTTTTACATACTGTCCAGTTTTTTATTCAGAGTATTTTATTTACTGTTTTGAGAACTGGAGTAATGTTTCTAAAGAACTACTTGTGATGAGTCCAAAATCTTCTTTGTAGAGGTTACATGTCTGAATGAGTAATTCTAAATTGGGTGGTATGAAGTCTCTATTTGGCCAGGTAAGGGGATAGCATGGTTAGGTTTTGCTTTTTCTTTCTTTTTCTTATTTCTGTGAGACACTTACAGTCTCTACTGCTCTGGTTTTATGAACCAGATCCATAGACTTTAGTAGTATAGGGTTAAAATTCTTAGAAAGAAACAAAATAAAAAGTAATGCAGATTAATATATCCGTGAGGATACTTTCATATGGAGATACATGAAAATGAGCAGTTTCAATAAAATTACTGAACAGAAGCTTATGAAAAGGCAGCATAGTTTTTATCTTTTAATCTTAAGAAAGAACACATAAGAAAGCTACCAGTCCAGAGAACTCTTTGAATTATTGTACCTTCTTGTTTTATTTATAAAATTGGGCTGGCTACAGAACTACGTTCTTCTTGATCTTTAGGGATGAAGTATATTCCTTATCATGTAGGTACAGTTGCTGTTGGATGTCTGGCACCAAGAACCCTGGGAATAGCACAGCAAGCTATAACTGCTCATCTGCTTTGGCTTGAATATATGTGGATCCTTCTGCATCCACATTGATAGTGATAAGCTATTTAAGAGATTCACAGCATATATCTGTTTAAAGTTCTATTTGTATCTCATTGAGCTGAGTATTTTTCTGCACTCTCTTAAAACCGTGCATTGATGTGAATGCATTGATAAGAAAGTATAACTTATACTAACTTATAGAATAACTGACAGTACACACTATACCAAGGCCAGCCTTGTCAAAACCAGCCCTAATCATGGTATTGATGATATAAGTTTTAAAATAGTTAATAAATGCCCTAAGCTGTCACACTATGATCTTATCTATCTTACAAATAAAATGCAATAATATGATAAATGTCAAGGAAACTGTATTTCTTCAGCTGAACAGATTAGTGGAATCAGTCATTAGACGAATAATTGAGCTTTAATAAAATACAGCTGAAATGTGATGTGTGACGGAAACCTGCAGATTTTTGGAATGTGTTTACATTGTCAACCTTCAAAACTGCAACTGAGTCTTTACCTGCATGAGGACTTGCTCTGATACATATGAGAGTACCAACCCATAACAAATAGAGCTGAAGTAATTTTAAATTGCAATGAAATTAAAAATACAGATTTTGATGATAGTATTTCAACGTAAAAAGAGAAGTTCCTTCAGAGGGATCATATATGTCTGTCTTTGTTCGGCTTGTGTGCTATGGTGCTTCAAGGAAAGGCATCGGTCAGAGGTACCCCCTTAGTTTTCGTGAATTTAGGGCCTTTTTAATCAGCTGTAGGAAGCTTACTGTGAAAAACAAGTTTAAGAGGGTGAATTTCAAACTTCTAGTTGCCTTTGCATCTCTCTCTATCTCTGAATGAAGGAATTTGTTTCTTTAGAAAAGAAACTAACATGATACATACTGAGTAACAACTTAAAAGAAGAAAATAAGTTAATGACCGAAATAGCATCAAGAATAAGTCAAGAAAAAGCAGGACTATTCACTACATCAATTTCTGTCATAGGTACACATTCATAGGCAAATTTTTAGTGACAGGTGTATTACTTGTGCTCTGCTGCAAATAAATGGATTTATCTACTTGGATAATAGGTCCTTTACTGAGTTCCCATATACGGTAAACTGCCAAGGAATCAGCTTTTTAACTAGCTATTTACAACCACCTGTGTCTATACATACAGACAATTAAGAAATAGTACCTGTTTTTCATTTTATATACACAGTCGCCTCTGAAAACTTTTGTTTTTTCTGCAGAGTTCAGATGCTAGATTTTGTATAGTATACCTCTGCACCAATTTGTCCCATAGCTCAATATGGAGATCTGATGAGTAATTTAGGATTTTTCAAGTCTGGAAAAACAACACTTACAACCACTTCAGCCTCACAGTGAATGGCATTCTTAAGGGAGGATTTAACTCAAAGACAGCTGACCAGATCCACAGCTGAAAGTAATTAGAGATGGATTTGTCAGTAATTTGACCAGATGTGTCTCAGATGAACTCTCCAGCTCAGGACGTTCCTCCACCTATAGCAATCTATCTATGATTCATCAAAATGATCTCGTCACGTAATTGCTGTGTTCTAAGTTTCTTTGAGCTTTTGCAAATATATGTGTCTTTTATCTTACATCATTTTAATGGTACTTTTAGGCTTTCTTATATGTAGACCCTTGAGCAAATACAAATATCTTTTATGTTCCAACAGAAAACTCATTCTATTAAATCCTCTGTGAAGTGGAGGTGTTGCAGTTAGGGCTGGAAAATTAAAACATTGGTCTGGTTGGGTTTTGCCTTGTTTCCTACCTGTGGAGTTCC
Organism: Steatornis caripensis; assembly: GCA_013398225.1. NCBI lineage: Eukaryota > Metazoa > Chordata > Aves > Caprimulgiformes > Steatornithidae > Steatornis > Steatornis caripensis. The sequence goes on along the minus strand of VZSC01001617.1, from coordinate 402,491 downwards.
CTAAATCTTTCGTGTATAGTGCTCCTCTGAAAGTTATGTAGGGCCGTTGTCATGTCTAATGCAAATTTTATCTGCAGTGACAACAGGAGAGTTTTACAATGTATATAGCAGATGCTTTAATAGCCGTTTATATTGCCAGTGTGTTTATGTAAGTTTAAATGACAATAAGGCAGTGTTCCTTAAACAACCTGCTTCAATGTGTTCTCCGTAGTGAACCACACACTTGTGCAGTGTTAAAGTATTACAGGGCATAAATAAGCCATATGCTTAAGCATTCGCCAAGCAGCGACTAGTCCCTGACAAGGCCCCTCACTTCACCTTGGAACTGTTTCATTATTCTCTTAATTTTGTTCTCTTAATTGTAGAGAACAAAATACATAACACGAGTCAAACTCTAGTAGTTTAGATTAAAGCTAAATTATGTTAGAATAATATAAAATAACGTACTTACAAAGTGCTGCTCCCCCAAATTAGTATAATTTAATGTGAACTAAGGCTCATAGCATGTGGTAGAGTTGTAAATTTCTAGCTTTCTAAAGCACAGCATCACAGAGAACTGTTCAGATTGTCTAAGTAAATGACCTTCTAATTTCAAAAAGGTTTTAATGACCTTTATTCGAGGCTGTGAATATGTACCATTGGAACTCAGCAACTTGTTCCCACATCCTATTATATTAAATTCTTATTGAACATTTCTGTATTTATAAAACAATGCAAAGTGCTTTGCAGAAATTTTTTGAAGGTACGTTCCTTTCCCAGCAATTTAGTGCTGTCAAGTGGATGGAATGCCATAAGAAATAAAAGAAGGGTAGGAAAATATGTTCTGAGAATTAATTATTGTGTCTACATGAACTTCTGCCTGAGTAGTATATGCTCGTATGTTTATTGTGTGAGATTTTTTTTAATGAATAAGGAGTTGCTAGCACAGCAGCAAAGGACAACTATGACATATGGTGACAGTTCTTAATCAGATTTTCCTGAAATTCAAGGCTATTTGGGAGTATAGAAAGGCTCAGTTTTTAACATTCTTATTTTCAATTAAAAATGTCAGTAGTACTCCTCTCAGAGGGAAAGAAACAGGTCAGAAATGTGCTCTTTGGAAAACAAGGATTATATTTCCCCTTGAGATGTGCTCAAACCAAACCCTGTAGCTGTATCTGAACTTGAGCAGATGTACTCCACAGTCCTGATTCCCCATGTGGTAGGAGCCTAAGTGTGATGTAGAGTGAGGTATGCACTTTTGGATTTCATCCTGATGTGCAGTCAAGACACGATTAAGTTGTCAAACCAGACCCAAGATTCTAGCAAGTTCTCCTTGCCTAAATGTAGCATAAATCCCCAGGGGAGATTCCAGTACTTTCTCATCACTGCTGGCGTACCTAAGCACCAGAGTGAAAGATAAAGGTGTGCACTGTACGCTTCTAAAATTTCTGTCAAATGTAGTATTTTATTTCACTTTGGATAGGTGATTATGCTTCCTGTTCCTTTTCCTGAAATGCTTGTCTATAACAGCAGCAACATTATATACATCAAAATGTTTAAACACCTGTTTAAATTTCTGTTTGGACAGAACACTATTGTTCTGAATATCCTTCCACCGCTTCATTCCTGCTGCAGATTTTGGGTTTCTCAACGGCTTTGGGATGCTTTAGGACTTCCTACATTACAGCAAAGTGAAACCAGATGATGTAATGTTAGCACACGTTGCAATGGCAGAAGCCACTTCTTCAGCAGCCTCTGGTATGTTCCTAAGTCTGCAGTTTGCAGAGCTACTAAGCTACATGGGAGGCTTACAGGTGAGATGCATCTTGTGGCAGAGCAAAGGAACTGTACATCCTTTCCTGCATGCTCTCTAAACAAGTAAGAGGCATTCCCAGATTAAGGAAAACAGAGGCAATCTCTCTCCATAGACCATATGCAGGGTAGAGTACCTAGCAGCTGTAGCTACAGTTAAAAATTTCTTAGGTTAAATGCTTGTTTGCTGTGGCTATACATGCAAACAGCCTATCTCAAAGCAACCTCTGCTTCTGGTAAGTAGATTTCCCATCTTTAACCTAGCTTGTGGAAACAGTCCAAGTTTTGCTGTATTCCAGACAAGTTTACGGAATGAATGTTACATTACTTGAGACATTTGCACTGGATTATGCTACTTACACTTCCAGTATGTATCATAAATGGCTAATCCTAACTCCAGTTGCTGTGTCCGTGATCAAAATGAAAGTTTTTAAAATCCAAATATGAAAACTTCTTCTGCAGACAACCAACGCTAACAAGTGTCAGTGTACAGGAGCATTGGTTTGGCATATCTCCTTATGCTATTAATTTCCATGATTATTATCCTAACAGCCATGTTTTGTGTTTTAACATCTTTCAGGTGCTAGACTATCTTTCCAAGAATAATACCCATATTAACTCTAGGAAATTTATTGTGAACACTTAAATTCAATGCTAAAAATTAAAGAATTTTTCCCAGCTTGACATGATGAAAAGGTGTTTGAATTAGTTTATAGTTATGAGTTGTACATTATACAATTGTGGCCAAAGTACAGGGGTTTTTTAACTTTTAGATGGTATATTTAAGTTAATAATAGACATGCATGATTTATACAGTGTCTATATAGGACTGTAGCTAATCTTTAGACTTCCATCAGATAGCCTTTTTTCCTCTTCAACTGAAATGAATATAAACAGTTTCTGGGGAAAAGACAGAAAATTCTCATGTAATACATACCACCTAGTGTTTTCATATGTACTGAAAATATGTGTGTATGTTTTTTTGAGTATGGATATGTATGCACTACCTAGCCCAGCTACTTACAGAGGAGAGAAGCTTTTGAAGACTGTTAAGTTTAATGTCCTCTTCAACAAACTGCAAAACTGACTTTTGTTTAAATAAGTATTTCATAGGCTGTTCATGATTTATACACACAGATTCCAATAATGAGTGGGTAGAATTAGGCTTCCAGCACATTTTTTTTCCGAGGGAGGCCACTTTACATGTACAGTTGCTTTGTTTATAAGATAATCAAACTGTATGGATATTTTCTACAGTTTTATTATACAATATTACAGAATAAAGGCTGTCCTTTATTTTAAAGGGATCCACTTCTAAGTGTCTACTAAAGGACTCTGCTGTGTCAATAGCCACATACCATATATTCATCTGAATAAGACAAAAATCATGCTGCGTATGGAGAAATCCCATCATCAGATTTAAGAATAGCAAGCATTAAAAAGACTTCTCCAGATCCTACAGAGCCTCTCCAAGTTTTCTGAGCAGTTAAAACTGTTTTAATTGTTTAATAGGGTTTTAAAGCAACTATGAGCATGTTCTTTCGAAGATAAATTGTATCATACTTAATTCTTCTTGACTGATTCTCATTTGCCTTAATGCTATGATTTTTCGCAGTACTTTTTTTAGTATTGTGATTCAATCTAAAACTTCAATTTACTCTTGAAAAGCCTTTTGAAACTTCTCCAAAACAGGAATCCTGTGATTTAGCTAGCTGTAGTTGGAGATCTGTCCTTAATATCAAACTTTATTCTCCTTTGTTACAAATCTTGTAAATTATTGCTTGCACTGTCCTTGATGAATGTAGACAACAGCTGGTCATTGTCCTTTATAGAAAGGGCATTATACATAGTTGAAGACTGTGATCATGTTCAAGTTCAGTCTTTACTCTTCTAGACTAAACAAGCTCCATTACTTCAACCTTTCCTCATAGGTCATTTTCTGCACCTCTTATCATTTTTATTACTCTTCTCTGGACTCTATCCAGTTTGTTTACGTCTTTCGTAATGACTCAAGCCTGGTCTGTGTCTGCTAACAGAACCACATTCTTCCTAATGTAGTTAAGATTTGGTTTTAAAACAAACAATTAAGACTAAATGGTTTGATCACAAAGTGACTCAGGTGTAAAACATGTTTGTGTGTGAGCTGTCTTTTCCTTACTAGGCCTAAAACAATGCTTGTACAATTTTGTTAGTCCAGACAAAAAGAATGCATGGTTTGTAACATATGGGAGTGATTAAACTAATTTGGGAAAAATTGTGAGGTTCATTCTGTCATTTCTGACTACCTCTGTCAGACAGGAGATGTCTACACAATTTTACTTCTTTTTTTTTGTGGAAAATGATTGATATGGTACTTGTGACCTACTGTAACGCTTAGGATCTGCTGCTTAAATGCAGACAGAAACAGTCATTGTCCATACGTTATAGCAATTACTTTCTCTGTAGTTCTAGAAAGTTATGCTTTGCTTTTTAAAAAAATAAAAATAAAATTCTATTATAAGCTTTTAAAAACAATTTTGTTTGGGAATTTAGAGCAAAATAGTAGACTTCACAGTCATATGAAGTTAAACATTGCCTTTGACCTGATATAAATGATAAGCAAATGAAGTACAACTTGATCTAGCGTTTGATATCTGTTCAGAAAAGTGAAATAATGAATTAAGGCAACTTCTGTCTAGAGCACGAGTATTATGAAGAGTGGCTGAGGGAACTGGGTTGTTTAGCCTGAAGAGAAGGAGGCTGAGGGGAGATCTGATAGCTCTCTGCAACTACCTGAAAGGAGGTTGTAGCGAGCTCGATGTTGGTCTCTTCTCCCAAATAAGAAGTGATAGGATGAGAGGAAATGGTCTCAAGCTGTGCCAGGGGAGGTCCAGATTGGCTGTTAGGAAAAATTTCTTCACTGAAAGGGCTGTCAGGCATTGGAACAGGCTGTCCAAGGAAGTGATTGAGTCACCAACCCTGGAGGTATTTAAAAGACGTGTAATGTGGCACTCAGGGACATGGTTTAGTGGTGGACTTGGCAGTGTTAGGATCTTAAAGGTCTTTTCAAACCTATATGACTCCATAATTCTATGAATATCACACTGCTGGTGCTCAGGAATATACAAGATGTTTTTCTCTGAAATCAGAAGATATCCTTCAACTTTGTTACTTTGTCTCAATTCATTTTGTTCTTGCATGGAAATCAGTTCTAGATGGAGGGATGTTTTTCCCCTTGGTGTTATCCATTTAGTTTACAGTTTCTTATAGAAACCGCAGAAGACTTTAGAATTTTATTGGTTCATACTTGTTTAATGGTTGGGATTCAAAGCATGTCTATGTTAAGCATGTCTCCACCAGTAAACTAATTGTGCAGAAGTCCAAATAATTCCAAGACTATTTGCCAGAAGTGAGCATACCCAGTGCAAGTATGTGTTAGATAGATAACACCTGGGTACTGCAAAGTAAACTGCCTGTGAGCAAGAAGCTACTTGGGTTTTGAAGTGCTGCTGTAATGCTGAGTGCAGCTTCATCCTGATGCTTGGAGCAGCTAACTATTGGAAATGTATTTGTCTGCTTTCCTTTTTTGGTGACTGCTTGGTAAGAGCTGCTTGTAACAGCTGATAACAGACAGTGAATTTTTATCCAGGAGATACATTTTGGATTGAGAAATAGTTATCAGTCATCTCTGCCTCCCCACACTTCCTACATCCTAACTCCCTCTCTTCTCTGTATCTATAAACTCTTAGTACTTTCCCAAACAACTCAGCTACAGACTACTTGCTGCTCAACTACCAACATCCCCCCTCCCAAACACTTGCTATTTCTCCGGCCTTTTCAAGTCTGTTTCTTCCTCAGAAGTCTTTTGTGCACGCATAGATTCAGAGTACACCTCTGTACCCACAATTCTGAAAGGCCGATCTGATGGCTTGTCTTCAGCGAGTCGCTCAGAATTACAGCCTGACTCTCTCCTAGGCACTGAGTCTGTCTGTACTGGCTGGTGGGCAGCTGAGGGGGTATCCAGCCCTGATTTACCTGCCTCACCTTCCTCAGGGAGCTGCTGTGCCTCTTTCAAATTTATTGGGAAATCAACTTCTGAAATGGCAATACAGATTCAGATCCTCATAGGGCACAGAAGACCTGTAGCATACCACTAGGAGTAGCAACAAAATGATTTAATGTTCTTTAGACCTTATAGCTAGCAGACTGGTCTGATCAAGTCCAATGGTCAGTGCAAACTGCAGCCAGAAGTTGGGGAGTGGGACAGAAAGGATTAATGATTAGCAGAACCAACAAAAATCATAGAAAAGGAAGGAAGGGAAGAAATCTGGAGATTAAACTGCATTGTGCTATTTTCTTAATAATTATTGATCAATTCTTGTTTAATATTTCTAGTCTTTATAATTTTACTGATTCCTAAATCTTTATCATTGCTTTTTATATAGACACAATTATTTAATGTTCAGCTGCCTGCTGGTAATAAATATGTATAAGCTATGGAACGTGGGTTTTTTTGCTTCTCTTCCTTAAGCAATCACTTGAGAATTAGAAAGTATGACTAAGGCAGGAGGTCAACAGGATTATATAACATTCTAGTTTTGCAGCTATTAAAGAAAGGCTAGTTTTCCGCCTAGTCTCCAAAGCTCAGCTTTTGACCCTGTGAGGCTGGTAGATTTCACTGAAGGCTAGATTTAGTGTTTTACATCATCATTCCTAACTCCCCTTATGTTCATACTCGTTTGTGCCAAGTTTCGTGTGCAATGTGGGTCAAATTCAACTGAGTACCATTACTTTGGTAGCATGACCTTGAAAAGAAAAATCTTTATTTTTTTTCCTTTTTTTTTTATTTTTTCTTTAAGGATCATACCTAACTGTCGTTGTACTTTATTAGTTTCATGTTTTGGTCATCTTTAATCTATGTGTCTGCAAAACCAGTGCAGCATTGATATTTACTTAATAAGTTATACATCTTTATCTCTGTGTCCGGTATAGCATGGGATTCAACTAAAGAGTGACAGCTGAATGTAGTTTTCTAAAGCGTGATAGTGATCTGTGCTTCCAGTACTGTGGAGATGTAGTCACTATCAATGAGCTCTTAATCTTGGGCTGAATGTTACGCCTAATCTTATCTTAGTTTTGAAGCATTTGCTCTGTACTTGCTGAGACTTTAACTTGAAAGCCATTCTTAAGCTGATGAATCTTTTCACTAGGAAAAAAAATTAAACCGATGGAGAAGAGAAAGCTTTGGAATTTCCCTTTGTTTAGACTAGGGATCCAGAGGTTATATACCCAGCCAAAGCTTCCACCTCTCTCAAACCCATAAAATTAGAATAGAAAACGCCTGCCAAGTTCTCAGAGCATTTTGGCATTTCCCTGCTCAGACAAAACTGTAAAAGTAAGTTCAACTACGGAGGAAAAAATCTAAAGACAGTATCTTAGTCATCTGCTCTTGTGAATAGTGGTATGTTTCAGTTTCAGTGGAATGTATCTGTTCATGACACTTCATTTTTTTACAGTATCATCTAAATAATGATAGTGATTGTTTTTGTTGTTCTTTTGTAAAGTACAGCCTCCTTTCCTTTTCCTTGTCCATGTTCACACTTCACAATATCTTGCCATTTGGAATGCTGTATGGCATATTCTTACATCTGAAGAGCTAATGGGTGGCCTGAAGGAGAGGGAGTCAATCTGGGGACCCTTTGCACAAAATGATAAAGCAACAAAGGGATCTGAGAGCAAATGAACATTTCATCTAAAGCTATTGGTCTTAGTTCCTGTGAAAAAAAGACTCTATAGATTTCATACAGTTCAACTTTTCTGCTGGCTCATAACTCAGTGCTGTCTTGTTATTTGAAATAAAGCACGAGGTTTTCCTTGAATATGTCAGTCAAGAAAGATTTAAATGAAGCGTATACAGGGAAGTATTCAAATGTAGTCAAAAACTTAAAGATCAGACAGATTTTTTCCATTACTGTTAATCAGGAGGCAGTGATGCAGGCCAGCGATACAAACAGGCAAGCTCACATGTCTTTTAGGCAAGATTTTTAGTCATGCTCTAAACCTTAAAATAACCCTGAATGCTCTCCATTTTCAGCAATGAGGGGAAAAAAATCCCTCAAGCTCTTCAATATTGTCTGTTCTTTCCCATTCTTCATTCCTCAGAGGTTTGGATAGAGAGACCTACCACCTGCCTGCCAGGCAACATGTCAAGGGACACTTATCCTTTTTTCCGACTGCTTGCCAGAAACTAGGTTAAGAAAAAAAAGTAGGCTGAAGATGAGAATGAGCCAGTCTTGGAAGCCTGCCCCTTGCCAGGAAGGTGCTGAGTGACCAAAAGCGGTCTCCTAACCTGAGCCCTGCACATTGCCATCACAGGGCTTAGTGCCTGTACGTTAAATAGGTTTTGCCTATGCATCTCCTTTCTCACAAGCTTATCCTCTGCAATGCTTTTTATCCATAAATAGATGACAGCTGTGTATATGACCCAGTCGGCTTTAAAAGAAACAGGCACTCCTTGTACTAGTTTACTCAATGTGAGTAATATTTAGGTTGAGAACACTGAGTCCTTTCGTAGTACTACCAGCGGTCCACAAGATGTCATACTATGACAAAAATGGCAATTTCTGTGTACCTGGAAAGTACTACAGGGCTAACGGTCCAGAAACGGCACAGTCTGTTCAGGCAGCTTCAGCTTAAGGTGTTCAGGCAAGCAGAAGGCCACCTTTAAGCAAGAATGTTCTGAGATATACTGTAATCTCTTCTTGAGCACTGGGCTGCCAACTTCATTTAATCTCTAAATTATTAAAAGAACATGTGAACAAACGCACCCTCAAGTTCTAACTTGTAGGTCTACACAAGTTGCAGACTTGATGGAGGGGAAAGGAATTGCACTAGCTGCAGAACAAGAAACTCAGTCCTGTCGTTTATTTTGAACATACTCTATAGTTAGCAAGAGTGGACCGTAAAAGTAACAAAACCAAGAAAGATTATTGCAACTCTCAAATCTTTTACTTCATGCAACGAGTATTTCTTTGAATACCTCTAGAAGTTGCTTTTCTTTAAAAAAACAAAATAATTTGCTACTGCACAGTTTACTCCTTAGAGGATAATTAACTTACTTTACTTTTAAAACTGTCATAATTTTTTCCTTTAGTTTGGTTTATGGCTTGTGTTGAGTTTTTGTGCTCTTCATACATTTATAGACGTTAAACCTATTTCTAAGAGTTTTATTTTGTGGTTGCAGAAAATATCTATACACTAAGAATATAAATACTGAGTGGAATCACCCTTTCTCTAGTGTTTGTGAAGCGAGGGAGAAATTTTCAAAGTGAAGTTGCTAGACATTCAGGTCACAGAAGTGCTATAGGAAAGATTTTGTGCTAGGTAAATAGCAGGTCTAAACGGGCTTGTGGAAAGGATCAAAAGCCCCCATGACACAGTCAGCACAATGGTTATGAGCATCTGTCCATGCAACACTCCAAATCTGACTGCATTTCAGAAAAGTTAATGTTCCAAACAGCAAGAAATATCATGCACTAACATCAGGGGCTTTGGGTAAGGTTCATATCAGTTGCATATATTTGTGATTGAGATGGTAAAGACAGGAAAAGAAATGAATGCGGAGTCAATGGCATGAGAGTACAAGAAGATGACTGCCCATGTCTTGGGTTCTATACATACCAGTTTTGGTGAAAACTTGCACAAATGGTAAGTATAAGTTGGTGTCAAAAAGTTTGCAAGTTTTCTTATGCTCTGTTATTTCTTGGAGTTTTATTTGGTAATT
>VZSC01001617.1:374132-392595 GCA_013398225.1 Steatornis caripensis | reverse complement strand
TTAAGGCTTAGAATGTAGAACATGGTAATTAAATGTGAAAGGAGATAAGTTGAGTAAAATCTGAGTTCTGTATTGGGATAAGATACTTAAAAGGCTTATTAGGAAAAAAAATATTTTCTTTACAAAGAATTACCAAATGTAGTTGAATATGAATAAAACCAGATCCAAAGAAGAAAAGTAAATGTGAATCAATGTAGGTACTTTTTCTTTCTTTCTATTGGAAAAATATTGCACTGAAAAATTCCTTCTTTAGCTGAAACTAGCAACTACATTGCCATTGTCAAGAGTGTAAGAACTGCTAGTTGGTTTGGCAATAGACTGGGGCCGAGCTGTGAAAACATGCAGTGAGTTTTGGCATTCTATAGAAAAAAAAATAGGGGTAGCTGAACAGCTGTTAGTGTAATTGTAGCAATCATTGTCACACCTCCCCCCCCATTATTTGCAACATCAATATGTATTATTAATGATATTTATTTCCCACCAACTCCAGACTGAAGGATTCCTTATCTCTTCATCATCCTTCAGTATTGGTAACCAAGTTAAAGATGACTTGCAAGGCCATTATCACGTTTTTTCCAAATTGTGAGCTGAAGAACTGCTGTTAGAGGACTTTAGTACTCACGTGGCAAGGGTTTTAGCCAGACCATTCAGGTAACTTAGACGTGAACTTTAATGGGCTTAAAATGGATCTCAGCCTCATTGAAAATAGTAGCTGTAGATTTCTTTTGGCCATTGATGGGGTGAGAAAAGGGTAGAGGGGTTCTGTTTTGTGTCGTGTTGTATAAAGCTACCTAACCAGACAGTTTGTGGCATCTCTGAAGGAAGCCATTGAAATCTGATTGGCAGATCTTACGTATTCCATGTTTATTCTGAGTTTCTATAGGCTAAGCACTAATGTAATGACGGAGTACTAATGTACTGACTACTACAGCTTGTTGACAAGATCTTTTGAAAAACAAAGTAAATGTAGAAACATTAGAATGAATAATTATTGACAGTTTAAAAAATATCCTTATTTACTATTGTGGAATATGATAGAGAGCAATTCGGCTTTGAATGGGTTGTTTGCCACTTAAAATACTGGAAGTACAACATAAAAAGGAGTGAATGGGAAATAATATTCAGATTTATTTTTGCAGGTGTTTAAGGAATAATATCTTTCTTGGACTGCCTAACAATTCATTCTAGAGTTAGTGCATATGACTATAAATGAAAATAATATGTTTTCTCCTACAGACTATCTTTCCTTAAAAACAACAAAAAAGCCAACCCATACAGTGTTAATTTGCTTCTTCCTTCAGTCCTTAATCTATCCAGCAGTCAAAGGAATGTAGTAATTCATTACGAAGGAATAAAACAGTTTACCCAGTGTAAAGCAAGGTAAGTCTTTCTTCCTGTCCTGACCTCTCTTTCTTCCCTGCTTCCTCATTGTTTGACCTAAAGTAGCCTATCTTTGAAAGACTTATGCTATTCAAATGCAGTTGATAAGTATATTTCACACGAGATAAAATGGGAGGAGACAGCAATTTGCTAATTATGTAGGGGTTTGTATGGGGCAGAATGAATCTGGTTGGAAAGGGATAATGAATAAACAAACAGTTGAAATAATTTATGTTACACCTTTTATATATTTCTCACTAAATATTCATGGAAGGAAACTAGAGAAGTAGCTGATACTTTGAAGGATAGTTCCATCTTTCTAATGCAAAGAATTAAATTGAAAATTGAGGACCATTTGTTTTTTTTACTTTTTTATGGCAAGAGGGGCATTTACTGTTTGTTAAATAAATTTTGACAATTTTACATACGCCAAATGATAGTAATGGAAGGGATGCAGTAGATCTGCCAGTCTGAGTTGCAGTAAGGGAGGTAGTATTTCTAAGGAAGAGTAGAACATTTGTAATGTTCTATTGGACAAACTCTCTATTTGGTGTCTACTTTGAGATACACAAAGCTTGTTTTTTGAGTAATGAGAAGATTTTTTTGTCTATTCCCAAGTGTTGCAATGCTTGTGTTTCCACTTATGCCCATGCTCAGATGAATTGACTGAGTAAGAAATATTAATTTTCCCTAAAGCCTTGTCTCATTACACTTTCAAGCTGCTATGGCCAAAACTTCAGTCTGTTATGAGGAATGACTAGTTAAGAAAAAGAATATTAGATTCTTGATAGTAACATGGTTTAGGAGCCAGCTAATAAGGAGAAAGCTGGCAGTACTGAAAGATGAGTATTGATTGCAAGAAAAGGTATTATTAAACAAAATCCTCAAGGAGCTTAACTCTGCTATTTTCACTTACTGAGTGTGCCAGGGAAATTTGCTGAGGATGCAGGGCTAGGAGGTGTGATCAATATAAAGGACATCTGAGATCTCAAAGATAACTAATATTGATATGATCTTGAATCCTCAAGGAATAGAATAGGAATAAAAGTGATTAGTAGAAAATGTAAAATTTAAGCTGAAAAGTTACTAAGAACAAATGTAAAGTAGGCACTTTTTGGATTTCAGCAGCTGGAGAGAAGGACATGAAGCAATGATTCAGTTATCTTGTGAGCATGAGTCATGTCATAGTTCCATTAGATGGTAAATTCAATTTCTATTTACCTCAGCAGAAGTAGGCACATGTAGCATCATTGAAAAAAGGACGGATACGAGTTCCTCTGAAATACTCTGCAAGATTATGGTCACCAATACTCAAGAAAGATGAACTGCTCTGGAGTAACAGTGGGGAAGGGCTGTTAGGATGAAGCAAGGAAGGGATCTGAATGCTATTCTTTGACCCGATCCTTATCAAATTTCATTTTTCTTAACACTGCCTAAAAATACATTAATGAAAGGAGAGATATATGAGATAAGGTGCAATAGACACAGCAAGAAGTGCGTGCAAATTCATCAGAAATTACTTTAGCCTGAAAACTAGACGACACTACACAGTTATCATAGACAGCAGTGACATTCCAAAACAATCTTCTAATAGGAATAATGACAGAGATACACTGTTTTCTAAGAATAGGACTTAGTGAGCAATATGGTTATAGGCAGTAACCAGGAATCCACTCTGACAATCTCAAAGGGACCTTGGTCATTCAGCACAGTGGTTTTAACAAAAGTAGATGTATTGAGCAACATTCTTTTGGTTTGTGCAGACATGCTCAGTCTTCTCCAAATTAATGTTCTTCAGAACTTATTTTATGTTTTTCAGTATGTCAGACACCTTGAGAAACGTCCTGAGCAGAACACTAAACAAAATATTAATTGCAACACGCATTCCTGCTATCCAGATAGCCAAAGTAGACATTGGGGAGAGACTGACTTAAATGGACGAATGACATTCTTCCAAGTCACAAGGAACTAGAGTGTGTGACTCATAATTTGCAGTTTACTATAAAATGACCAGGTTTATGAGAACAATGACTACAGTAAATTTCTAAGGTTTTATTTTTCTGCCTTTCACACTTCCAGGTTCCTTGTATATCCAAGTACTTGTCAGCCTGCAAGAAAGAAATTATTTGACATCCAGTCAGACAAACAGTCAGTCAAACACCTCTAAAAGAGTAGAGATGTTAATTGAGTGACCTGGTCACTTTAAAAAAAAATTAAAATTTACTGGCAAGGGTCTGAAACTCAAGTTTTGTACCTGCTTGGCTGAAAGCAATTTTAGCTTGCTTGATGTTTTTTCTTATGACCAGTAACATCCTTGTGTGGGTGTAGAAGGTTGTGATTCATATCCCTGGTCTGAATGACAAAAGAGCTTAATTTAAACTCAGTTTTGTCATCTCTCAGGTGAAAATCCAAAATCCAAAGTATCTTTTAAGATCCTCCATTAATTCCTTCTGTTGGGGCTATTCCACAGTGTAGTCTTAGCAGTTTTATACAGAGGTTTCAGTAAAAATTTAATTATTAAAGCATGGAACAGAGTCAGTAGCAGAACCTGAAATCACTCAGCTGTCCTGTATGATGAACAAGGCTTTCCCATGAACTGGTTTGCCATTATCTCACATATGCTGACCTCTGAGCTCCTGTGTTCTGTGGGGGTCTTTATCAGAAAGCTTAGATGAAAAGGCAGTCCTGCTCCCTAGCCTAAACCATGAACATTCTGTCCTTTTTTCTTTTTTTGTGAAGAAAATGCTAACAATTTGGACTGGGTTTGAGGGGGGAGGGGAACAACAAAGAAAAGAAATTTCTAGTGCTTTAAAAGGAGGTGAACGTGTTTGTTCCATTAATTGTTTTAACTTGTCATAGTCTCTATCCCAAATATGCTCAAAATGTATTAAAGAGACTTGTGAGAAAGCAGTGAATTTTTTTTAACTGAAATGGCTTTCTCAGCCCTCTGCATACTCCAAATGCAGCTAGATAATTTAACAGTTCTTTTCTGCTTTTGTAGTCAGCATTATTTTATCACTTCCATATAAGTGAGATTTCAAAGGGTGTTGATGTAATTAATTCAATATTTAAAGACATAAAAGAAGGAGTTTCTAATTCGTCTTGTGTAAAATCACATTATGAATCGTTGTTTTGTGACCATGTCTTAGTTAGTATTAGAAAAACTCCAACAAACAACATTTTTTTACTGGAAGAGAAGTACTGTACAGAAAAATCACTTAATGGTCTTTGATACTTCATCAATAAGACAATGTATTTTCCATTAGTTACCTTAGTTATTCAAATATATTGGATATTATCTACCTTTTACAGTCTCTTTTAACAATGCAGAAACTTGCAAAACTGTAATTTATGTACCATACTTCCCCTCATTTTTGTGATGGAAAATGTCAAGGTCAATTTCCTTTTACATCATGAAAATAGGAAGAAATCTTTAGTAATATTCATTTCACTACATTTTACATTTGCACTTCAAACTCTTTCTTTGAACAATTGAGAATCAAGTAATAAATGATTCTTCATTAGTGAAAGCAATGTTGTTAACAAGTGAGGTATTGTTTCATCTCTTTAGAAGTTTCATGACTCAATGACGTGGTGTCCTGGTGAGATTGCCTTGAGACCCTTTCCTCCAATCTACTCAATAGTTATTTGTTTTATTGCCAAAGCAAAATGTAGTTATTATTTTTGATGGATTAAGAGACAGATAGAAACAATTACTTTAGGCTGCCTGCAGGTGAAAAAAGCTCTGGAATATTTCCTTCAAGTCTATCATTCCTTCTATATAATAATTTTCATTGTTTAGTACCTGCCAGTCTCTGAATGATGCTGAATTGGAAGAATTAGCCTCTCCTAATTTTTTAAAGAAAGCAAATGAGCCTGAATTTCAGTATTTATAAAGAAGTCACATCTATAGGGGTGTTGGAAGGACATTTTTTGAGGAAAACTTTCCATCCTTAGAAATGTGATGCTGAATATAAGAAAACCACAGAGTTTAAAGAAGCCTTCCATTTTAAAAAGAAAATGGATTTCATATTTCTCATGATTCCTACAAAGAACTGGCAATAATAGGGAGATGGGCTGGAAAGCTGCTGAATTTCTTATGAGGACTAGAGATTTGAGTAAAATTCAGATCAAAGTTTTGGAACAGAGAACATTCTTCCAAACTGCTGGCAAATGTCTCATTAAATAAACGCTATGCAAGTGGATGTAGTGGTGTATTTTGTATTACAAAAAGTGTTCTTTTTATAAGAATTCCTAGAATAAATTCACATTTTCTATAATATTTATTCTTTAATAATTCTGGATATTGTATCATGGAGCCATTGACTGAGAAGATCAGTCTACCTTGTATCTTTAAATAAAGGTTGCAGTGGCTTTCTTTGGGTCTAAACCGACACCATATGGAACTAAAAAACACTAGTTGAACTTCACCTCATTTGTAAGTGATTCTTTCTTGCAAGTATTCGAATCACAACAAGATGAAATTATATAACCATCAACACACATTACTTTCGCTGTAAGGGACCTCTTTTAACAGGTGCAGCTATCAGCCACTCACTTGCATTTTGGGTACTTGCACGAAACTCAGCTCTGGTGTGCTCACTGGTGTAGGGTTCTGCTGTAACAAATGACTGAAAACTTTTCGCTGGAACACGAGTGGGTCAGACAAATCTGTGCAGAAGTTGCTTTTGGCAGTAACTCTTACCAGGCATGCAGGAGCTTTTAATCTAATGCAATAACTCTTACATTGCATGTACCAGGTAATGTTTACCACCTGCTGAACAATTTCAAAGAGTCAGTTAGTTCCTTCTTTACATCTTTCCCCTGTTCCCCAATACTACTCTGTAGACCCTTTGACTTTACTAATAATCTTCTAAACTGTTTAAAATGTCCTACTGCTGTTTAGTCCATCTGTTCCTTGCTGACAGTTGTCTGACCCCCTCTGTTCACCATATTGGCAATGGTTAAACTAATGCCAAAAATGGCAAAAACGTGTTACCTTGTTCTCCTGTATAGCTGTTTATCTTCCCCTTGTTTATCATTCTTTAAATTAGAAACTGAAACCCTTGCTCCAGATGGAGCCAAATCCATCACTGATCCTACTAGTAATGGAAAAAGGTAATAAGGGTGATATTTCAGCAAATACGGGTTGTGGTAGTGCTTTCCAAACCTGTTTTGGAGTCTGTTCAGCAAAAGGCTTTAATTTTCTCAAGGGCTGATATCACAGTAGCCCAGAAGTATAATACACAAATAACATAAATAAAACATGAAATTTCAAAGGCATATAAATACTATCATCTATTGCTTTTGTGGAATAAGATTACAAAATGCACCATCAAAATCCTCTGAAACAATAGTAACATGAATACAGAATTGTTCTGACTAGTCTTGTGTTTTAATAGGAAAAAGGTACAAATACAGCATTGTGCTTTCCATCAGCTTTAGGTTTACATTTCTGTCACTTTAAGGCTAAATCAGGTAAGATTCTGATTCGGCTCTGGCTGAGCCAAAAATCTCCTGAGCTCTTTTCAGGAGATTTTGGCCATTTTGAATAGCCACAATGAAAAACAAATTATTATTTACCTTCTAAAATTCTTAAATGCAGGCATTCTAGGGGAATCAGGTTTAAAGGGAAAAGCATTTTTATAGTTTTATGATGGATTTCAACCTATATAAAGAGAAGAATTTCACAATAATGATTTTTGTAAATTTAAAAATCAAAGAAAGAAAATATGGTTAAATTATAAATAATTCTTCTGTCAGGAAAGATTTTCCAAATATGCTAAACAATAACACTTTATGTTAAAAGTGGTTTACTGAGAATGAATGATGAGCTGACATACTCTGTTATTCTTAGTGTAGTTTTTAAGAAGAGCAAACTTAAAAGCATGACAAATGTGCAAATGAGGAACACAGTTTATGTGTGTTTTCTCTGAGGAGGTTCTAGACACCTCACAGGTTTCTGCCATTCAGACCATCAGAAATAAATGTTGGCTTGCTGAGTTTCAGCAGTTTTGGACTTCAGCAGGACTTTGACATTGGCATGGCTTTTTGTTTGGTTTGGTTTGGTTTTTTTGTATGTCTTTTACCCATAATGATTGAATAGAGTTTTAAGTATCCACGGTGGGATTGCTAGTTAGGAAGTGAGTATGATTTTAATTCTGCGTAACAAAGAATCCACAACTTCTCATCACTCTTCACTGATTTGTTGTACAGCTTACTGGAACTCTTGGTGCCGTTAACTTCTTAGTGATCTTAAGAAGAGTGAGTGACTGTTTAGTCATTCTTTCTTCATTAGGAATTGCAATTTTTTTTTCGTTGTTGAGTTTCCACCAGTACTTCACTCTGTTGTTCCAATCCCAAATTTTTGCTTCCCATGACACTAAAGTTTCAATTGTTTCCTAAGATCAACAATCAGATGATGATTGCTATAGTTTTTACTGTCAAGGACTACTGCCCTTTTACGATCAGCTCTTAACCTGCAAAATAATAGCAAGAGGTATTCCTCAGGCATATACTGGAAGGAAATGGAAAAGAGATTTGCCTGCAAAAAATCTTGTGCTCTAATGACGCAGTCATCATATTGTTAGAAGCAGACGTAAAAACAAGAGTGGGTGTAGGAAAATAATAAATTAGAGAATATTTACTTGATCTGACCTGATGAGATTCATTGCTGTTTCAAAAAGTGATGCTGGAACTATGAAGAATGCTCAACATAATGTCAATTCCTGGAAAAAAAACCCATTTTGGATAAAAACATTGTCAACCACCTATGAAATAAAACTATGGACTTCTCAGGAGCTACCTAGGTTAAAATAATCTAGCTTTCCTTCAAAACAGACTAATAGGCCTTTTGCACAGAGGAGAAGCAATTAATACCATACTTCGACTGTGAGAGTCATTTTGACACAGTTGCTGAATACACCCTTATAAGCAATGGAGACCTGATAAAAATAAAACCTGACGTCTCTTGTGAAAGTGTATAAACTAGGAGAGAGGCACACACTTTGAAAATTACCCATTGAATTTCACTTTTAAAGAATCTCTTCTGCTTCTAGCATTGGTCAATACTTTCCACTTTTGCCTTAGAAATGGAATTAGAAGTAATTACCAAATATGCTGTTATCATTGCATTAGGAATTCGAACTCCCTTTAAGAGTAAAGTAACATGAGGACGACTTTTCCTGTAGTGAACAGTTTTCGTTTTTTTTCCCCCCAGCTACAAGTCTAATTAGTCAAATGTATGGAATCACGTCCAGGCAACAATAATCAGGAGTGCATATAAAGGTCGCTCGTTCGGAGGCATGCAGTTTAAGAAAGGTGTTGATCACCGAAAGAACGTTTTGTTGAGGAGCAATGAGAACAATCAGGGGTCCGGTTATGGCCATGAGAAGCACTTCCAGGCATTACAATGGTTTACACCATTCTAGAAGAAGACTGAAGGGAGATCTGATGATACCCTTAAAAACTTTAGAAGTTGCTAACAAAGAGACATGAAATATGAAATCTTCACCATAGACACTGTGGAAAGGATGAAGCGGGGTTCTGGGCTTAAATCACTCTGAGGAATGTTTAGGTTAGCAGGAAGAAAACGCCTTTTGAGCACAGGGGAATATCAAACAGTGAAATAGGCTTCTGCGTTCTCCAAACCAATGATGTTCTATCCAGAAACTCCAGTTGTCATAGCTGGGCTTCTTAGGAACAGCTCAACAGATACCTGACAGGAGTGCAGTAAATTAATCCGGTCTTGCTACCAGTGAGTGGAAAACCTCTTTGAAGTCGTCTGCTTCTGTCTTTATCATTTTCCCAAACGTTTGACATAATCTATCCTACACATATGTTTGTAGCATTTTTATTTCTAATTGGAGTCATCTTTGTCTGGAGTCAAAGGGGTTTGGTTTTTTGCCTCCAACACCTTCATCCAGCCAGCCGTACTACTGAGCCGCAGGTAGCTTAATAGTGTTAATAAATACGGTCGGCTCTCCCTCTAGTGGCATCACTCAGTTGGGATTTATTCAGTGGAAATAGTTTTTCCGCTCTAGTCAGTGAAGCCTGATACCCACAGGCACGGGGAATCTGGGGACAAGTGTGCTGTAACCTCATATGAATTTTAGCATTTCCCATCAAAATTCTCGTTGTCCCTTATACCACTCCTGTGATCACACTCAGGGACTCATCTGTGACTCCTGGTTGAAGAAGGGGGGCTGCTTTATGGTGAAGGTTTCCTAAGTTCACATTCACATTAGTTTTGGTCCCAGTGTTTTTCATTTTAAATAAGCAATGTATTTAGCTTAAATATATTTCTAAGGAGTAGGCACAGTTTTATAAAACTGATGCAGGGTTTTTTTTTTAACTCAAGCCACAAAAAGTCAATGTTGGTCAGAAACAGGGGAAATTGCAGATGGTCTCCAGATCCTGAAAATTAGTTTGCGAGTTGATATTAGGAACTGAAATGGTTTGACAAGCTACTCAACTCAGTTTTCCAGTCACACTTGCAGTGGCAACCCCAGGTGCTTTGCCAGCTGCTTGCTCCTCCTGCCACCCAACCCTGGAGAGAGGCAGTGAACTTTGTTACTCAGGGCAAGGGGACTCTGATACTGCGTGTACTGACGGAGTTAGGCTCACCATACACACATACACACCTTTCTACTTCTCAGTTTGTTCTTGTTGGGAGAGAGGCAATATCTAATTATCTCTTGGGGGGCTTTTATATCCTGTTTTTCATCTTTCTTGCAACTCTGTTCCCTGGGTTGTGAGAGTTGGAAATTCCATAGTTTAACTCTACTTTCTCAGTAAATGTGTGGCATTATACTTTTAAACTTGTACAGTATTGCACACTAAAGGAATTGTACCCTATACAGGGGCTTTATGATCTGGATAAGTATGTTAGACAAGGCACTTCTCTATGTTTGACTGGTGGTACTGACTCAGCATTTGTCTTGCAGTGGTTTTCTTTGTGGTTTTGTTCAGAAAATTTCATATAGATTTGGAGGGGAAAAAACAAAACAAAATGGTCCAGAAACCTAATAATGTTTATACTTTGGTTTTTTTTTTTTTTGTAACAAGTTGTAGTGAAATCTGTGGAAATTGTACTCTTGTGGAGAAGCGTGCAGTTTAGAAACTGTTCTGCTAACAAGTTAATTTTTTATGTAGAAATGTAGATTGTTCCTGAAAATATGTTTGTTGCATTACCTCATAGTAATCTTTTCTCTCTGAACAGCAGAACTGCTCTATTTTTAAACAAATTTTTGTTTGTTTCTTTCTCTCTTTGTTTGGCAACAGCAAGTAAACTTAACTCCGGTGTGAAAAGAAGCTCAAGATGAAAGAGGAAGGCTTTATAAATTAGATGATTGTATAATCCAGACGCTACCAAATTTTTACTGAGTTTCTCAAGGTAGCTGAGGATTTGGTATTTTCAACCTTTCTGCTGTGCAAAGGTTTCAAGAAGAATATGTTATTCTTCTTTAGTAAGGTTTTGCACTTTTGCTGTTCATAACTATACATGTAATTTAGAAGGGAAAAAGATTATAACTTCATGCATAAAGTCAAAGCCTTCAAATATGTATATATCTGAGTCTTATATTACAAACAAGGAAATTGTAGCATAATACAAGCCTTTTAGACAGGGAAACACAATAAAACTTAACGTAAATATTTGAAGTATTTTGTGTTCTGTTACTGAAGTTCAGCCTTTCGATTTAATTTTTTTCTTC
This sequence comes from Steatornis caripensis, assembly GCA_013398225.1. Taxonomy (NCBI): domain Eukaryota; kingdom Metazoa; phylum Chordata; class Aves; order Caprimulgiformes; family Steatornithidae; genus Steatornis; species Steatornis caripensis. Next base: position 381,502 of record VZSC01001617.1, on the reverse strand, counting down.
TGTTTCACCCTAAGGAATTCTTAATGAGTCATTCTCGGAGCTAAAACTGACCATCCCTACACCAAAAGCCAGAGTTCTCAGGCCAGCTACTGGCTTGTAAATCCTTATAAACTTAGAAATTGAACTGCGTTAAGGGCCTGACAGCAACAGAAGTAGTGTTTTCTGGCTGCTGAACCCAGTATTTTTTGCTTGCATTTCTGCAAGTACAAATTTTCGTTTCAGAGTTCAGCTCCCAGGCTGGGCTTCAACAGAGTTGGAATAATACTGCACATTAAAATTTGTTTACATTATATTTCCAAAGTGACATGAAACGAAACTGTTACAGCCCGTGTGTTTGATAGTCCATTTATATAATAAATAGATATCAAAAGTCCTAACTTATTAAATAATGCTCAGAAGTTGATACAAAAAGATCTGGTTTGTAGACTCAGAGACTTTTTTTTTCTATAGGAAGGTTATTTCTCATTAAAGTAGTTGATAATTACAAATAATATTGCAAATGAATGCTGAATGAGAGAAGATACAAAACGTTACTTTCTTGTGACTGATTATATTAGTCATGCAGACTATAAATTACCGATGATTAATGTGCTCCTGTTCTGAATAAAATAGAACAGCATTTTATCAACACTTGCTATAATCTTCCATTAGAAATGTGGATACATTCTTCTTCTTGCTCCAAATCTACTTTTAGCATACTTTAAACATTTCAATTTTAAAGCATTCCTAACTGCTCCACAATGATACAGTGATCTTTCAGTAATTACAGCAAAATATGCTTAATAAATGGGAATGAAATAACACTGCCTGTATTGTGTCAACACAACAGATCTGTATCTCAGCAAGTAGTGGTTTGATATGGGTTCCTTTGTATTTTGTTTGCATTGTAAATTAATCAGGGTGTTGCACATGCAAAGCAAACTTCAGACATATTGCAAAAGGGCAAAATGTCTGAACTGTATGTAGGCTTTAAATTAGTGAATATAGCAATGGAAAATACCTTAATTCGTCAAGGGGGAAAAAGACATAGTGGAGTGCTATGTTCTGTCTATGTTTTGTTATGTTCATTATCTATGATTTAACAACGCCTTCCAATTTTGCATCTCTTGTTTAAAAATGCATTTTCAGCAGTAACAGGAAAGTTTCAGATATCAGTCTCTAGACTTCATGATTGCTGGATTAAGCCTTAAGACATGACCTAAAGGTTCAAAAGATGAAGAACAGAAATACTGAAACTCTTTTTTTCCTTGGCTTCTTAACTGTGGCTTTTTGGAGGTGGGAATTCTGCTAAACTCAGTTGTCTAAAAGTTGTATGTCTAGGCTATGTACTATGTACTTACGGTCTGCAGTAGGAGAGAAAGTGTTTCTCTCAGGAGAATTAAAATTTATATTATGATGGAATAAATCAAACAAAAATCTAATTTAAATTTATACTGCCAGCAAATTCCAGTAACTGGATTTAAATACATTAGGACACAGCTTGGAGTCCTTGGGAAACTCTCCTTGTGACCCTCAGGTGGTTCTGATGAATGTGAGGGAGCTTTCAGTGCCACTAAATGGCACTGGAAGACACTTTTGCCTGCCTTGACCCTTGTGGTGCCTGCCCATCGCCTGGCCTTTGCCTGGCATGGGGAGTGCTGCTAGATGCAATGCAGAACACACTGGGTAGAGCACTTGTGCCACAGGCCTGGTTGAAAGATTCACCACAGCCTTGGACGAGCCACACGCTTTGTTTTCAAACTTGAAAAATGGTACTTTGTTCAGGTCAGGTTAAAGTCTAAATACATATGCAAGCACTTATTTGCACCAACTAAAAGAGACAACACAGTTACAAATGTCTGTAACTTCGCAAGCTGAGGCAGGCGGCTAGATAGAAGAAAATCTGTGTCTGATTTTCTTGTACCAAGTAAGGTCTCTTTTTTTCTCCCTCATGAATCCCTTTCCCTTTTGGTCCAGTAATGCTAAAAGTCTCATTCTCTGCACTCTTCCTTCCTTTTGGAGGATATGTTAGTTTTTACACCCAGTCTCCCCTTTCAAGCCTTGTAGACAGTGCTTCCTGCAGCTTACGTCAGAGGTATATGTTTTCTGCTGTAGGAAGAATTATCTTGTGACTTTCCTGGTTAGTAACCATGCTTTCGTTTCTGTTTTTTATTAAGTGACTATTTAGTATTCCTCACAGAAGAAAGCCTCTTTCACTGGACCTTATATAATATATCAGCGTGTACAATAAAAATATACATGACAAAACCAGCCAGCTTATAGCTTGAAGTTCCCTGCCCTTTTCTGTTTAGATGTACTGTAACACCAAGTTAGGAAGAAATTGTTATTTGCAGTTCGATCAAACCATATTCTTTATCAGTGTGTTCTATGGTGGTTTACAACCTTACTTTTCTCTATTTTTATCATGCAAAATAGGAAAGCTAACAAAAGAGCTTTCACTAAAGACTTTCCGTGTCTTTTCATGTACACTTTGTCACAGATAAACATACAAAGATGTTGTAGGAAAATATAGTATCTGCCTACTCTATCAAGAGAGTGACTCTCAAGAAAAATGGACTGGCATCAGTATAAAACAAAATGAATGTTTTCCGTTAATACAAATAAAAATCTCGTGTTTAATGTTAGAACTTCATCCTCATTGAGCTTACAGATACTATGAAAAAAGTCCGTGGTAGACAGTTGCAAGATGTTCCATGACTGTTGTCTGCGGCTCTTAAATGGCAATAGGATATGTAAAACCAGTGAAACTGTGAGCTTTCAGGTTTTGCATACAGGCAAAAGCCAAAACATTTTCATGAAAAGGAACCCAGTGCACTTAGAGTGAAATGACCTGTGGAACTAGACATTAGATCTTCCTCTTACACTTTCTGCAAGGTGTGAATTCAACTGTAAAACATTGCTAAAACTTGATTTACTACTTTTAGGACTAAGAGAGTAACTGCAAAGAGTTACTATCTGAGACAGTTTTCAGATAATTTAAAATTTAGAAGAAAATTATAACTATTTGCTATTGCAAGGGAAACTGACAATTTGGGCAAGTGCAAAAGGAATTTCCTAGGGGATAAAAAACCCCAAAAAATCTTGAGCTGAGAAAACTATGGTGTGTGTCCTTCCTATGTGTCTCGTTGTGAGGATCCTGACAGGGAACTTTATTGTGGAGGTGTATTTTAAGCGATGTTAAGAAGCAAGTCACCTAGATAATGGAAATAGTGTTTTTTGTTATACGTTCACTGCAGAACTCCTTTCATGATAATAAATCAAAATATTGCAGGGAATACAAGCACCACAGAAAGCACAATTAACAGATTCTTCACATGGAGACTATTAGTAATAATAAGAAAGGAGAAACTTAAGACATTAAACATAAGCAGCCTTGTCTGAATAGAACCTGAAGATAAATTTTTACCATCAGCTCAAGTATTACACTAAACTCTAGTACTTCCTTCATAGCATAACTTACTGGTCCACATCAGGTACGGTGTTGAAAATCGAAGATAAGAACACTAGCAAAGGAACATTTTACAATTCATGTTATGGTTTTGTTTCATTTTCATTTAAAAAATAAGGAAGTGAAACATTCTTTTCTCAAACATCCCGTTGCTTTCTCAAACATCCCATTTCTTTAATATTAGGTATAAATCCTCAAGTGCAAAAAAATAATTCCAAAAATCTCATGACAAAAATTACAAAATTACTATACTCCAATTAAAAAACCCTTCATCTATGTGTTTGCAACTACAAATGAATACTGAATTTTCTCCTTAGAAATCACTAAAATTGAATTCAGCTCTTGTGACTGCCCTCCACTCAAGCTGTTTCTGACAGTAATAGAAATACTTCTACATCAGAAAACAGATTGAGCACAGAAAGGATTCTGCTTAGAGCAGTTTTGATCAAGCAAGTTTCTATTTACCCCTTCACTTAGATACATTCTATGAAGATATTTCATGTGTTCTGATGCATAGTGTCCAGCAATAGTACATTGCACTAATTTCCTAGCCAGGGAAATATGATTTAACAGAGTCTGTTGAAGGCCTGCTAGCAGTTCATGGAAATGTTGATGACTGTTGTATTCAGACAAGGCTGCTTATGTTTAATGTCTTAGTTTCTCCTTTCTTATTATTGCTAATATTCTCCATGTGAAGAATCTGTTAATTGTGCTTTTTGTGGTGCTTGTATTCCCTGCAATATTTTGATTTATTACCATGAAAGCAGTTAGGTCATATGCATACAATTAAGATTTCAAAAGGAATAATTGGCCTCACTAAGAAAATTAAAATACAACCAATCAACCAACTAACGAACAATGAGAAATCTTTCCAGCTGGAATGTCTAAAACTTTGCTTAAATGGAAACACCTAAATGAATTCAGGTGTCATGGGTTAAAGCTGGGCTGGCTATTAAACTGACAACAGATGCTCTTTGTTAACCCCCTTCCTCCCCAAGGCTGGGAGGGGGGGAAGAGAAAAGAGAAAGAGACTTATGGGTTGGAAAAGTTAAAACAGCTTTAAGCTAAATACAATTATAATGTATTATAATAATAGGAAAAATTAATGCCATATATACAAATATATAAAAAGCCAATATTGAGCTCCTCCCTCGCTGCGGGGCATGCCCTGGAAAAGTCCCGGACTGTACTCAGCAGCAGTCAGGAGCTGGACTCAGGAATACACGGACTGTGATCAAAGGCAGAAGAATCTGACAGAGTCCTCTTCAGATGTCGGCCACAGAAGGAGAAGCGTGACCCTCGTCATCCCTCAGCTTTATACTGAGTATGATGTGTATGGGATGGAATACTCCCTTTGGTCAGTTTTGGATCACCTGTTCGACCCGCTCCTCCCCACCGCAGGGTTGCAGGTCTGACCATTTCTCTGTCCTTTCATTTCTGACACATAAGAAAGTTAGCAGAAGAAAGCATCGACCTTCGTCTCCACAGGAATAACTATAAGCAAGAGCCTTTCTGCATACCATTTCTACTGATGTTCCAGCACTAACTGTAAACATCAAACCTTTATCACTGCTAGAACCAGCTACTGTCTGGAAAACACGCAGTTAATTTCAGAGAGCGCAACTTCTCAGAAGAGACTTAACTAAAAAGTAAAGTTATTAAAAGAAAATTGGTTCTGTCCTGGCCCAAACCAGGACATCAGGCTACAGTGGCTAATATTTTGGTATATCTCACAAGTAAGAAGTTATCAAAGTAAACTTGTTTGCAAAACATACCTTTTTAAATTGTTATTTTAAATCCTGTGCTCACTGACTTAACATTTGACCCAGAGTTATTTGTCACAGTATTCAAGTTAATGCACTTATTCTCTGGTTCCAGGGCTTTGACTGGTAAGTGCTGTGGAAGCAGACTGAGTATTAAAGAAGGAAACCAAGACAGCCAAGACAGAATTAACAGACTGTTTATAAATGATTCAAAGTTTAGCAGCTTTGGGGGTTTGAGTTCATTACCTTTACTGTTTAAAGAGATTGGACCACAAGCCAGGAGATTAAGAAGCAGTATATTTTGATCTGTCTTCTGTAAGTCCTTTGCTTGCTGTAAATAAATGCATATGTGCGACTGGAAGAGCTTACAACATCTACAGGTCTTTCTGAACTGAGATTTTGTCTTAATGTGATGTGCTCTCCTTAAAGAACATATCTGTACAAAGCCATAATGAGAGAATATCTATCTGGAAAGACTTACAGAAGTGACAAACATCGTGTCAGGCCTGTACTGTGGCCACTGGAAATGAGAGGGACACTAATCTTGCAGAAGGCCCAGCAAACATCCATAAAATGAACTGCTTGGAAGATATTTTATCACTAACTGAAACACTTGAAAACTTTTATACTCTTTAATATTGCCCTAAAACTAAGGTCATTCATCCTTCCTCTTGTGTGTGCTGATACAACAGCTTTGAGAATGAAAGAGAGGTTTATGAAATCAAAGTAAAAATTTTATGGAATTCCTGTCCTTGGGTTGAAATGAAGAGTAGATCTGTATATTTTTATGCTATTCTTACAGGGGCACTGCATGTTACTGGTGTATATACAGCAAAAGGCTATAAATTGATAAAAGCAGATCTGTATTTACTTTTAACTTTCATGTTTTGCAAAATACATCTAGCTATTATGCACCTGTAAGATTTTTTCATCCTAATATTTTCTGACAGTATAGGGACCAAAATCTTCAGATGCTGAAGATAGCTTCTCTCTTCTCTGGTGTGTAAGCAAACGCTGGGACAAAGCAGGCAGTTATCTTCCGAATGAGCTAGCCCATGAAAGGGTATAACGTAGGCGTAATAAGGCAGTTATAGAGTACTGTGAACAGAAATGAATCACTGGAAGCGAAAAACCTGCACAGTGTTACATTTAGCTATAACCCACTCTTATTTTTGAATGTCTGAAAGGATAGATACTTTTCCATAGGCATCTATGTTGTGACCAGGAGAATTCCTGCGTTATGAAATATTCTATGATGCTGTACTGTCAATTTCTGTGTTGAGGCTATATTCATTTTAAGATGATTTAACAAGTTTAATGTCACTTGCCCTGAGAAATATTTAATTGTTAAGAACGGGCATGATTCTTCAGTTTCATGGCTAGGTTGTTCCCATGGAGGAGAGGCATAGGGTTCAGGTCTTTTGCGTATGTGTTATTATCTTGTCATTGAAACAGTCCAGACATCAATGTATCCACTTGGAAGAGGGTGTGTAAACCTTCTTAGCCTGAACAGGCAATTGAACCTTGGTCTTGACAAGAACTAAATATGCTGTTAAGCTATTTTTAAGTGGTTCAGGATAAAAGTAGAGTAGGAAAGTGCTACTGCTTTATGTAGTTGTTTTACAGAGCAGGATTACATCCTTCCACTGATACAAGAGAAACCATCACCTTCACATCTGTCTGCTTACTTCAAGTACTTCACCTTTTCATGAGGTCCATGAAAATGAATTCTATCATTTTAGGGCATGTTAGAGTTAAATAACCTCCACTCAGAAACTAAAAGTTTAATTCTCTTCTACTTTCCATCTGAGATGGTTTCTATAGTTGTACCAGTTTTTTACTTTGCACACTAGTGTTTATACTGCCTATCAGGTCTTGTCTGTTCATATAGTCAATCATAAATAACTTTCTTATATTTAAACTGTGGATTTAATTTCTTTTACTTTTGTCCTGGTTTGGGCCAGGACAGAACCAATTTTCTTTTAATAACTTTGCTTTTTGGTTAAGTCTCTTCTGAGAAGCTCCACTCTCTGAAATGAACTGCGTGTTTTCCAGACAGCAGCTGCTTCTAGCAGTGATAAGGCTCAATGTTTACAGTTAGTGCTGGAACATCAGTAGGAATGGTATGCAGAAAGGCTCTTGCTTATAGTTATCCCTAT
>VZSC01001617.1:330438-373704 GCA_013398225.1 Steatornis caripensis | reverse complement strand
GGGGGCGGGGGGGGGGGGGGGGGGGGGGGTGGGGGGGGGCTCGATATTGGTTTTGTACATATTTGTATAATTTCAATATTATTTTTCCTATTATTATAATACATTATAATTGTATTTAGCTTAAAGCTGTTTGAACTTTTCCAACCCATAAGTCTCTCTCTTTTCTCTTCCCCCTACCCCCCCCAATTTTGGGGAGGGATGGGGTTAACAAAGACTGTCTGTCGTCCATTTAATAGCCAGCCCAGCTTTAAACTGTGACAACTGTGGAAACCATTAAGGAGTATCTTGCCTTCAGGAAACCTGTCAAAGTAAATAATAATGTTTTACAGAGATTAACTTGTCTGAGAGAACTGTGAGTAGCCTTCACTTTTGTATAACTTCAGAGTAATTTTCATTCCAATAAAAAAGCTTCAATTTCTTTTTGAAAAACCTCTCTGTTTTTCTCTTTCCAGAACATAAATATCTAAATCAAATTTGAGTAGAGGAAGTTCTTCCTTTAAAAGAGGTCCTTTTTTTCATTTGAGGATTTGTCTCTAAGAGGTTTCTATCCACAGTGTGGAAGGTTGTCTAATCTCTTCTTTCTATACCACCAGCTTGGAAACTTGGTAGTATCTGTGTATGGAAGAGGTTGTAGTTCTGCAATTAACTTGCAATTGCAAACAATTGCTAGACATCGTCAGAATGCAAATATCTAATGAATAACCTAATGTGCTGAAATAACTTGCATCCTGTGTATTACAGAGAGTAGCACAAGAATGCAGTTAGGTGAAAATAATCATATTTTTAATGAAGCTTACTTGTTCATATTGTATACATCAGTTCTTCAACACATATGAAGCAAAATATTATTCTAGACCACAATTCCCTTTGCAACCTTAACCTGCATGCCAGCGCTACCAATGTTTGACTCTAACTAGGAAGGGTGATGCTAGAAGTCAGATACCTTTCTGTTTCTCATAGTTGTCCCCAAAGAGCTTACACTGGCTGATTAGTGCTACAGAATTTTGCCAGAGGCTCTTTAGCAATAACATTATAAGAAAATGAACTTACAACACCATATATAGTGTCCCTATCTGGTGACTATCTAGTGAGCCCAGTGTCTAAATATAATTAAATATACTCTGAAAATTCAGAGAGGAATGCCCAAACGTAAGTAAAAGTATCCCCCACCTGCTAGAGAGGTAAAGAGCTTGACTTAATTTCAGAAGTGCCTAAGTCAGTAGATACAGGTTATAAATATTCACTCATGTAATTAATTTGTCAATCTCGTTGCACATTTTCTCACTAGGCATTGGTCCTCATTAAAAATATAAGTTGAATTTCCTCAATTTGACTTAGTTTCATTAAGTTTCAGTCTTAAACATTCTACTATTTAAATGTATGCACCCTACATTGTTGTGGCAACACCTGCAAACCTAATGTCGCTCTTTACTCTCTGCATCTGAGTGCTAGAGTAGCAGAAACAAATAGGAAGAAACATTACAGAAAACGAGTTTTCAGTGGAGGAAGAAATGAGCTGAAACAGTGCCAGGCACACTTTGTCAACAGTAACAGTCATCCCAAAAAGCTCAGAAACCTCAAATCCCACCCTATATAGCAGAAAATCAGCGAAATGGAAATAGTACTATTTATAACATAAGGAGTTCAAGGAACAAAAGGCAGATCTTTAGTAATGCTCTATTGAGGAAAGCAAATAAATGCCCTGCAGAGTACTCCATTTGAGAACTAGAAGAAGTTTAAATGTACAACAGAAATGTTGGCAAATGGCATGATTAGTCCCATATAAACTGTTGCTACAAAATTTTGTCTGCTATTGAGAGAGGCTTGTGGTGTCCTTAAGAGGGTTATAAAAAGTCAGTATTCGATATTTAAAGGTTTATGATCCTGATTTCTTTATTGACAGCAGGAAATGCATAATTTTTTATTTGTAAAAATAAACACATATTGGAGTTGTTGTGTGTATTTTTCAAGGAGCCCATAGCGTCACTGTGCTTTAAAATAAATACAAGATAATTTCTTTTCTCTTTGGTATTATTTAATGTTTCCAATGTTTCCTAATTAAGCATTTTCTTGATTAATTTCTAACTAACAATTTTATATTTTCTGTGTTTCTTTTAGATTACTGATAAATAGCTAGTATTTAATTTCTATCTGACTTGAATAAAGAAAGGAACTCTATTCACTTGGAGTCTATTCTCTTTTAGAAATTAGTTCTTTTCTCATTTTCTAACCATGCTATGCATTAAGCATCTTAGAAAACTTTTTAGGAAAACTTTTTGAGCTTATGATGATATACAATGGCACATAAGGTTAACCTTAAACTGTATGCAATCTTGATATATATGTGTAATAATTTGAAGAGCAAGTAGACTTCATGCTATCTCTATATTTGACTTTTCTGATCTTCTTCTGATCACAGTGATCCTTGAATTAAAAATTAATAATTTGCATATAAGTGTAGAAGAAATTAAAATTTGTTTCTCAAAACCACGATATGAGACGCTTGTCCAGTTTTGCCTATGTATCATCCCTAAATCAGGAACCTCATTTAATAAGTCATTATGAGTTATTAAACTAAACTAAGGAATTCTATGTTATATTTCAATATGGGAAACAATTCAGAATTATAGACCAGAAAAGAATTTCTGTCTCAGAGAAGAAAATCTGCATTTCTACACTGCCTTCCATAAGCAACTCAGATAAATGTGCTATAAATTAGCAAAAGAAGGGCTAAGAGTTCCACTGACTCTCTGGGCAAGCAAAAAATTTTTCAGCACAAAAGTGTCATAAAAATGTTCTTCCTTTACTGTGTTAAATCTGTCTTGTATTGAAAAAGTTGCCTTCTTTCACAGTGCAATGGGGCAAAGTAATAGGAGGGGTATCTGTTCTTTTGTTGTTTGATAATATCTGAAACTGTAGCTGTAACTGAAGTAAGATTACGTAGCTGTGAGAGGGAAGGGATGGCCAACAATATATTTAATGTCTTCATTTTTATATCTACTTCATGTTCTCTCAGGTGCACAATCACAGGCATTGGCATTTTGTACCCCTCTTTAGCTGCAGAGTTGAGATAATAACCTCTATATTTTAAGTTAGTGATGGAACAACCAGACTTTGAGGAAGGAGACTGGAGGTCATATTTGAGAAGATTAACTCAAAGTGCACACTTAGAAACAAAACAGGTGCACAGATACTTCTCCCATCTATATGTTTGAGTAAGTATGGCAACAGAGCAAGTCTGCTGCAGTTCTGTTGCCAAACAGTTAAGCAAAAGGATTAATCCCTCTTTCCTCCTTGTAAAGCATGAATAATTAGAGATTGTGGAGAGGGTTGTGTGTTAATTTTAGCCAAAAGAAATAGAATATTTTATCTCCTCTAGTAAATTTTGGTGTTAATTTGATAGTTTTTAATGGACTAAATTGAATTTTTAATGTCTAATTAATTTATCTACTTAGTATTTTGGAGGGCAAGGTAAATGAAACTGAAGATTCAGAAAATCTTGTCATTTATTTGACCTTTCAATTACTCAATTTCCACAGAACATTGTCAGCTCCCCAAAAAAGGAAATAATGTGCTATAAGAAAGGGAAAAACTTATATATGGTTAATGCTACCAAGATGTGCTGTGGTACTTCCGTTAGAAAATACAGTAATACATATTTGATTCCAAGTATGATTCTGGTTGTGTAATTCTGGGCTGCCATTTTGAAATCGGTAAAGATAAAACCAGGACTCTACATCCAAGTCTGTTCATTTATCAGTGGTTCTATTTTCTGAGGCGTATAGGGTAATTTCAAATTAGCAAGGAGGGTGATTTATACCAATGCATTTCTGCTACTTTCTTCTCTCTTCAAGGTAATGGCTTGACAGTTCCTGGTTCTGATCTCTGACACCTTGATTCCTTTTCAAGATCCGAAAGAATTTTAATACCGTAGATATACTTGTCCTATGATCCTAGGATGCCTTTTGTAAGTTGATGTAGCTTGCTACAACTTTTTTTAAAGAGACTGGAAAGAATGATCATATTTCATTCCTCACTTATGAAGAATGACTTCTGGGATTTTTGAGAAGCACTTCTGGAGTAGCTGTAACAGGCTGGAGAACCTGATCGACAATTTTGAGGTATTGTTTTGCATGGCTTAGCACAGGTAGTGAGGGTTAGAATCCAATCTGCTGCTAACAAAGAGCCACTTCCTCCCAGAATAGCATTTAACTTCCTTCTCTTTCCAACTCCCACAAAAGCTTAGACATTTCAGTAGCTGTCAGTTACTTTCACAGAAATGCCACAACAAACAATGTTGACCGCAACAAAAAATCTGCCGGAACATTGGAGAACAGAAATAATAAAGCAGGCAAGCCTGTTTGTCTGTCTCACTGTTTTAAAATATGGGCTTGTCCTAAACAAATTTAAGAGTGATTTTAATGAGATTTGTATATGTGTGTTTTACATTGATCAACAACTCCACTTTTGAATTCAAAGCTTAATTGTTGCAGCTTGTATTTGTCTTCACATGTGCACACACCTGAGTTGTGCAGTATTATTACTAATAATTTATTGTGTCTTACCTTAAAAAAAGTCAATACAAGTACAGGCTGCCTACCTTACAAAAAAAAGTTCTGTTTGATTCCGTTTCAAGAGATGTGTACCACTTATAAACAAATACCTGGGGTTTAAATGTTAGTCTCCATTATAATGGTAGTTCCTGCTTTCTCCCATGTCCTTTCTAAAAACAAAATCCACAACTGATTTACATTTATTGTTGTTTCCTCATTTTTTTCACTACTGCATGAGCATGTTTTTACTTTATTACAATATCTGCTCCTCTTCTTGTTTCTCACTTTTTTACTCACTTATGATTGTTTGGTGTTTTCTGTTCATCTATTTCTGCAGCTGCTATCACTGTTACTTTTAAAAGTGTCCCTTAAGGAACTTCTATTTAATACAAATTTACATTTAAAGTTTCATCCTCTCTTTTTGAGTGACTTCTAACACCCTAATGATGTGGTTATTACTATACTGTGCTCATTATGCAGTGAGGTCTGTTACTCTTGGTTTTATTTGTCATTTCAGGACAATCACTACTGCATGTGACATAGGGTAATCACGGTGATATATACCAACACTAATACCTACAGTATAAGTCTGCAGAGAGATGAGAATTTTGGTGGATTAAGGTTAGAATAGAGAGTATCTGACTAATTCCATTCTGTCAATGATGTGTATAAGACTTATTCTGTCAGCCATTCCCAGTAGCATTACTCAGAGCATTGAGTTTTCCCCCCAACAATTACTTCCACTGAATGCTATGTCAGTGATCATTTGGTCATAGTCAGCACTACACGGGGACTTCAGTCATGATTTTTGAACAAGCTTTGTAGAAGTAAACACGGAATACATAATCACCATCAATGTAAAACTCTTCATGCAAATATTCTAGAAAGCAGATGGATGTTTTGCTCTTATATAAAGGAGTATTTCCTAATTCTTGATTGTCATCAATTTTATTGTCTTTGAAATCTGTTTTCCAAGCTTCCCAAGTGCATGGCTCTCAGTAAATTCATTATACACTGGCCCACTCTAGTCCTGATGTCCAGACTTCCAAAATGTTCCTCTCGTTACCTTATAGGTTCATATTCCATTTAAAGAGCCTCAGTGAAGAAGACTGGGAAGTTTGACCAGTTTTCTCCTCCCAGTTGCCTTTGAAAGTGTGCATTTGACAGAACAGACATGTGTTGCATAACTGTTCCTCAGAGTAATTTGCCCCTCCTCCCCAGTTTTAACTAGCTCCTCCACTACTGTAGACTGTAATCCCTTTTAATACTTTACACTCTTGGAGGAAATTAGAAGACCTAAGAATAAAAACATTTTCTAGCCTTTGATATTTCACAGTAGCTGAAACTTTTGTTACGTTTTCCTGTGAATTAACAAAGTGATTGTGGTACGATGGCACATGTTTACGCTAAGTTGTTTTTGTGGGATAGTTTATGGTTTTGTCGAGAACGCTGTGAGAAGCCTCTAACCTGATCCTTAATTTATGACATCTTTTATTTGTCTTTGAGATAAGCAAACACATAGATGTTTGTCTGAGATAAGCACCAAACTCTGAGTTGCTGGCAGTCTAGAGCTGTTACCAAAACAGGGGGAGCTATAAGACGATTTTTTTTTTCATGTGTATTGTCTACTTCACATTTCATTTAATAATATGCTCAGAAGATCCGATATGGGTAAGTTTGGTCCTGCAAGTTCACATAAATATTTGTATTTAGAGATTACATCTCATATTTCATCTGTAAGGAAAAAATACAAATGAAAACCTTTGAGGGTGGAGGACAAGGGAGGGTGCAAAACCTTTTAAATTTATTATCTGTGTTTGAGATTTGTTCCAACATTCCCCTCATTAAAAAACTAGTAACTGTATTAGTTAATGTTGCTCTCTTTATGTGTAAAATATATTCAGAGTCTGTGTCCAATATGACTCATAAGACACTAAATATAATCAAAGCACTGGAACAAGGAGGAAGTAATACAGAATTTCAGATATTACTCTTCAACTTCTTGTCCTTCTTATATGTCACTTTCAGGAAAACAAATGTTATCATTTTATTTTTTCTATAATAATTTCCATTATTTGTATAAGCAGGGTGCCTAAGATACACAAAGTCAAAGTGCTGAAGACTGTTCCTGTGCACTTTTCAACATAGAAGTAAAGTTTTCTGGAAAGGGAAACTTTACATGGAGCCTATTCCAGCATTGTCAATGCAGAAATTCCTACTTATGCAGATCTTATATCAAACTGTAACAGCTAAGTCACTTCTAAATAATTCTGACCATTTGTAGATATTGTAAGTTTTTTTGGACTAAATTGTTAAATGTAATGCTGTGTTAGGCTATAACTAGTTTTAGCCATGGCTTAATAAAAAAATCTGGTGGAAGAAATTTTTGTTAGTCATATATGAATAAGGATGTATGAATGAATATTTTTTTTCCCCTCTAGTTATATAACTGTATACTCATATGATGTGCTGTGCTGATGTTTAAAATCTGGTGCAGACCAGTTTGGGCCTAAGAAAAGTTCCTCAAAACAGAATACATCTTTACAGTGTATGTGTGAGTCAGGAATTTTGTGCTAGTTGCTACAGAAAGATACGGACCTGAAACTGGACAGATGAAGCCAAACCGTAGTTCTATGATTTAAAAAAAATGCACTCATCATGTGCTTAATAGTATTTGAAATTCACAGTTTATTAACCTTTTTGAACCTCACATTTCTCTGAAGAGTACAAAATAATCAAGATGGGCTTGACAAGAAAAGGATAGTGGGAGGAAGCTCTGAAGAGCATAAACCCAGGATTTTTTTGAGGGAAGATTTCTATCTCATATAAACCAACTATAAAATCAAGTATTAACTGAACTATTAAAATCATAATTTCTAAAATATATTCCATATTGAATCTAAGATAATATCAAGGAGACATTTACATTTGATTTTCAGATTTCAAAGTCCAATTTTAAGGCAGTTTACAAGAATATTATCCCCAAAAGATGTCATGGATTTTATCTTCTATTTTGCCTGAAATATTTTAATAAAATCATAGAATTATAGAATCATTTATGTTGGGAAAGACCTTTAAGATCATCTAATCCAATGGAAAATAAATTTTTAATTAAGTAATAAAAGTTTAGTGGTGTTGCTTCTGCTTTCCTAAGATGTAATCCCCAAAAGGCTGCAGTTATTTGGGTGAAAATTCTTTTGTAATTACTGTACTGCATTCACGTATATAAATTTTTGCAGGGCTGAAGGACTAGAAGTAAACAATAAAGATCACAAGGAGGAAGTAAATGCAAAGTAACCTGCATGCAGTAAGTAAATCTGTGTACATTGGAGTGGAAGTTTTGAATATGGGTACAAGAAAAGGAGAATCTGCTGCTGAGGATAAAATTGGTCACATACATTCAAAGTTTGTGGAAACTTTTGTGTCCGTCTGTGTAAGGGTCAGGTTTTAAGATCAGAGTACTTCAAAAGTTTGTCACTATAAACTTCCCTTCCGCATATCACCGCACCCTTGGAGCTGTTTTTCTAACTTCAAACAAGTAAGACTTTTTTTTCTTTTTAAAGGCAGAGAAATTTAGTGTGAAACAGNGGATAAAATTGGTCACATACATTCAAAGTTTGTGGAAACTTTTGTGTCCGTCTGTGTAAGGGTCAGGTTTTAAGATCAGAGTACTTCAAAAGTTTGTCACTATAAACTTCCCTTCCGCATATCACCGCACCCTTGGAGCTGTTTTTCTAACTTCAAACAAGTAAGACTTTTTTTCTTTTTAAAGGAAGAGAAATTTAGTGTGAAACAATGCTATTACCGGTGTTTAAAAGAAGAAAATGAGAGTGAGGGGAAAATGCTGAAGGAAAAAGGGAAAAAGTTAATGTGAAACATAGCAACCTGGTGATTTTATAATTGCATGACAGAAACTTTAACACTGTCTTTGGTATTTGTAGGCAATTGTAACTAAAAGGTGTTATGTAGATTCAGACAGGAGATTTGATGTATTCAGAATGAATGGGATCTGTTTTTTCTTAGGTAATAAAACATGAACATATGACCTATAGTGATGGAGTTGTAACTTCCCCCTTGGGTAGAAATTACTTTAATTTTTAAGTTTGATAAGTGACAGCAGAAACTTTCGTCTTGGAATTAAGGCAATGGTTCAGACAATATATATGCAGCCTGTTGCTACAGAATTGAAATACAAAAGAAGGATTTTTGAAAGTGAAATGAATGGCCCTCCTTTTCTTTTCTCACTATGCTGCAGTCCTGTATAAAAAACTGTTGCTGAGTGAGTTGTCCTCAGGTCTCCGTTTCTTTCAATTCATTTGAGAAATTAAAAGACTTTTTCTCACATCAAAATTCAAGTTTTATTTGTGGATATCTTCAGAAAAATGTCCAGAATGTCTCTCAGAGAAAACTATCCCATTGACAAATCCTTCACGATGGATAGTATTTGCAGATTGTGCTCCCCTAGAATTTTAATCAACTTTAACTGGAATTATCAACAATTCTTTTTTATATGTGATAACAGATGAATGATTGGAGCTATTGAGGAGGTTCATGCATATTATCACATGTACACACCACGAAGATGATGAATTTTCTTAGGAATGACTAGATGGTTGCCTTATCAATAATTCTTTTGAATTTTTCTTCTACAAGAATATGACTAAAACATTTGTAATTTCATGACTGATTAGAGATGCCACTCATGGCAGTTCTTGGATCAAGTGAGGAAGATAAAGAAGAAGACATGGTTTATATTCAGTTTTCTCCAATTTTGTTCAGAGGACAGTTTAGTTCCTCAGGAGACTCTGAAACGTCAAGTCCAAATAAAATGAGATCAGAGATACCTGGTCTGGGTTTTGCATGACAGCAAAAAACAGCTTTTTTTTTTTCTTTTAAATAAATTCTGAGTTACTGATTCTCCCATCTGCACTATAACTGGAGATGAAACAACGCTCACTACTCTGGCAAGGCCAGCTCTGTGGATTTTACATAATCATAAAAAATCCCAGCTGCAGCACTGATAAATTTGTGTTCAGTATGTTTCCTTCTCTGTTTTTCAAGCTGCTTTTACAGAAATAGACTAAGTGCAAGTCTTCCGATCTATCTTAGTGGTGTCAAGAGAGGTAGTGCTGGGGATGAATAAAGTAAGGGCCTAAGGAGAAGCTATCAATCCTATGAAGATGGAAACATTACCATGCTCTGTCACCTGCACCTATCAACTTTTTGCCTTGGAAAATCTTTTTCATCATACTGTGCAGAATCTCAGAATTGTTAATTTTACTTGCCGATTAATAATTTTTTAGGATCCTTGAAGTAGAACAGTGTATACTTCTTTATGATTTGTAAAATAACAATAACAATGATTCTAATGTGAAGTACATGTTTCTTCCCTCTCCAGATACATACATGACATACTCTTTTTATTGCTTTACCTTTTGTAGAGACCAAAATGGGAAAGTGGCTGAAATTAAACCACTTTTCCTATCTGATCTGATTGTGTTTGAGAAGTGGGGGAGTTACAAGCTTTGTAATTATATACTTAGACAAAATTTTCAACTCTGTTATGATCTCTGTCATGACATGATCCCACTCAAACACTAATCGTTTATGCAGTCTTGTCTCTGCTTCACATTTTGTTATTGCTTGTGATCTCTTAATGACCATGCCAACAAAATGTTAGTGGGTAGAATTTATGCTAAATGCTAGCAGACTTAGTAATATCACAGTTCAAAATCAACACCCTTGGAAAGTTTAGCTTTTCTAAATAATCCCACAAACCACCAAAATTAGCAGAAATAGTACATGTACAATTTCATCCTATTTGAAGAGCTAGTAATGAGGACTTACTTGTAGATGCTCTCTTTCTGAACTCCCACTCTGCTGGGAGTACTGTCCTCTCCCATCTGTTAAGGTGGAGATGACTCAGCTGGAATTAGCGTCTTCCTACAAGATTTCACCACCATGTTCTGGGATATAGGGTTTTGAGACAGTAGCCTGCCATGTTATGAGTGGATCTGCTTCTTCCATCTAAGGCTGATTCCCAAAAGAGCTTCATTAAACTCACTCATCTTTTGTCAGAGAACAATCAGTATCTGTCCTGCCTCTATGTGAAATTGTAGGTTTCAACAACTTCCATCTGTTGGTGTGGGCAGCTAAGTGGTGATGTGAAGTGCCATTTTTCTTAGTGGGTGTTTGAAGGGAGCAGTCAGGAAATTCAATTTCCTCTGACATCAGACAGTAGCAGGATGAAGTATTGCTATTTGCCTGCCAGGTCAGAACTGTGAGTGATTCAAATTTGTACTCCAGGAAAGTGCAGCTGCCTCAGCTCGAGGTCACCACAATGAACAATACTTTGGCACCACCTGCCTTCTAAGCCTGGGCTTTGCTTTTCAACTCACACATGTATTTGTATCTATAATGTCCACTGCTGCAGTATTTAATTACTGAAATTGTCTCTTTCCTTTCTGATTTGCCACCTGTCTTCACTGTAAGAACAAGCATTTCAAATGCCTCCCAGTTCCAGCATTAGCTTTTCTTAGCTAAATTCTCCCTCCAGAGTTTAGTTCCTCTAAACTACTCTATTCCTCTAAAATTCAAATTTTGTTTTAGATATCTCACTGTGACTGTTGCAACTCTTTTGGCTTCTGCATATTTTTTATATTGCTTGACCTTCACCTTGTGTTGCTGTCTTTTAGGCCTGGATGCTAAGTATTCGAAAGGAAACACAACTGCTTTTTAACCTTGCTTCACAGGGTTTGTTACCTGGTATTTGATCTCTTCATGCATTGGCAGTTGTTCTGATAGGCCTTGGTTCTGCTTAAAAAACAAAACCAAAAAACTCTCTGCCTATGACAGCTTTCCTTTTTGAGAACCCAAATGAAGTTGATTAAGGTTCCAGGTAGAAGGAAGCTCCTTGAGTGCAGCTTTGGGCCTCATATCAAAACTCCTGTCGGTCTCATCATAACTGCCCTTTCAGAGGTAATCCAGATCGTGTTGAGGAGTTCCTTCGGAAAAGGAGTCAAATGCTGAGATGGGGAAATAAATGTCAAGACATGGTTGTTTATATTTTGCACAGACTTAAAAGCACACTGCAGTATCAAATGTGTATTTATTTCTAAATGTGCTGAACTATATTCAAAATAACTCATTGCTACCACCTGCATCAGTTTATTAGGCAAGTAAATCCTGACACAGCAGAGAATCACTGGTTTACTTTGGTATTTGTATAGTAAATGTCCCTCGGTACCTTCGTGTCTTGGTTTAGGCCCAGCCAGCAACAAAGAACCACACAGCCGCTTGCTCACTCGTCCCACCCGGTGGGATGAGGAGAAAATGTAGTGAAACCTGGCAGGTTAAGACAAGGACAGGGAGAGATCACTCACCAATTGTGGTCATGGGCAAAATAATAGACTCAACTTGGGGAAGAAAGGCAATGAACTTGAATGATACAAACTTCTGCTGAGGTCAGAGGACGTGAAAGTTGAGTTTTGCCTCTGTGTTCAGAATTTTATTGTTCTTTATCCCCCAAAGGTAACAAGATAAGAGGATTAATGACAGGATAGGTAATGGACTGATTTTGTTTTGACAAATGATTCATGTTCTTCGCATACAGCAACTTTCATAGTTAATTTCAAGTTAATGGTGATGTATTTGCATTTCATAGCATGGTGGTACTTCTGGTTTTCTGAGTACTGGATCTTACAGCATTACAATGACAAAAGCCAAGGTAATCTTTTCAGGAAACCAGCTTAATTTTATGTAACATCAGGGATGAAATGAAAACACTTTTCAAATTATAATGCATTTCAAAGTACCAGATGTGACATTCCCAGGGAATTTAATATTGTTAGATGCTGGAAAGCAAATATAATGAGATATTTATAATCGCCTTGCTGTTAACATACAATCCCAAATAAATGTCCATGTAAAACTCAAGAATGTCTAAAAAGTTAGTAAGTAAACTAAGGTGTCTGGGTTAAAATTGTTGTTCAGCTCTCTGCAACCTCTGGAAGTGATCATTCGACTGTGCCCTTAAAAGAGAATAGTTTGCTCATTTCCTTGCTGTTCTTCCTGAACATTCCAAATGCTTCATTTTCCTCTGCTGGTTATCTGAGCAGGTTTAGCAGAGGCAAAGAAGCAATAAAGGATTTTTCAAATAAAACAAAATAAAATAAAATAAAGCAAAATAAAACAAAACAAAAAGAACAAAAAAGACTTTTGTATTTCCATTCCAAGACTTCTGTGCTTCTTCTTCCTTAATGACAAATATGAGAGATCAGAAAAACAGGAAGGAGTAAAGCAGAATCACATGAAAATTAAATCTCTGTACCTTATCCTGGCGGAGCATAAATATCTATACATCTTCTGAATACAACCAACTTCTCTGTATTCTGTATGCCATCAACTGAAATTTGCAAATTTCCTTTTTTTCTGAATCTGCATCTTGTTCTCTATAGACATTTCTTGTTCACTTAGTTGTAAGTTCTGCATGAGAACATACAAGGCATTCATTTTTTTTGAGTGTTTTACAGTGAGCAGCAATAATTACAGTATTAATGCATTTTCCAGGCAATCTCTAGTATCACTACTCTTAGATGTACAGTTAATCTTATTATTGTTTCTTGCTCAGTAAATTTTGTGAGATTTAAACAAAAACTTTTTTTAATATTTCCTTAATACTTGGTTTTATTATCTATCATGTATGTTTACATATAATATATCATTATAACATGAACCATCTATAACAATAATTTTGAGATAGTTAGCTAAAGACAGTAAATTTCTGAAAGCTTGCTTGTGACGGGAGATACATATGCATATTCGTATGTGCTTTTGGTACTAGACTTAACCAAAACCTCTCACCACTAGCGTCAGTTGTTCAAGGTGATTGTGACACAAGCTCTAGACTATGGTATAAAGGCAAAAATCTCTGGGGACTAAGCATTCCTTTTAAAGAAAATCTGCTACTTCACGCACTGATCATCCATGCTTTTGGATGATTTGGCTGTGTGCTTTCAAAAACCATTTGCACACACACACAGAAGGTCTAGCACATGACACAGTGAACTCAGTGCTGACAGGTCTGATGTGATTACTGCCTTCAACAAACCTGCTTAGGTGTGATAAGAGAGTATAAGATTTGAGATCTCAGGAAAAAAACCTGATATTTTGCTTTAAGCAATAGAACTTGACCTGAAAAATAGTTACTAAATTGTTGTCACGTAGAAATGCCTGTAAGGTTTCTGCCGAAGGCCCAGGCTCTTTACTCTTTAAGTATGTGACAGGAGTAGTCCTGTTTGTGGAAGTAATCTGTAATTTTCACAGGAAAAAGTAAGAAAACTATCCAGTAGTGAGGACCTAGTGTTGTGTGATAACTTGTGTTTGTATATGTCTCTACGTATAAATATGCCAAAGAAAATAGCCTACATATTTATGAAAGCACTGAACACGATTGTATATTAAATGAAAACACTCCAGTGTGTTTTCTATATATCTTAATGTATTCTCACTGGCAAAAGTTCCTTTATTACATACCCATATTAATATAAAAAGTCTTTGTAGGATCTCAACTTCAGAGAAGTTCATCATAAGAAAATAAATTAATAACTACTGTGATGAAGCCCAGAAATCACTGCCAGCTCCTTTGAGGGTGAAATTTAAAGTGGCCACATTTGGCACCAGGTGTTGTATTAAAGGATGTCATTTGTCTTGAGTTGTAATTGGGCTCATGATTAAAAAGATGCTAATTCCCTGCCTCAGCTATTATTCTTAGGTTCAGCCCTACCTAACCCCTTTCATCAAAGTCTGACTCTTTTACTCTCACTGACAGTAGTTTGTTTATTGGGAATTATTAGTAAGGCACTAGTCACTGTCACAGCCTGTGAGCTCAAAATTACACTGACTCAGAGCTTCTCCATGAGCAGGGCTTGCAACAGATAAATGAGGTGGATCCACCAGTCAACTTTGAAATTGTGAGAATAGATTTATTAATATCTATTAATAGACTAGCTCACTGTGCTCAGTAATAAAGAGATAAGAACCCTCTTTCCCCCCTGCCCCCAAGGGGCACTCAAATCCTGCACTCCTATTTTGCCACTGGCAGTGTAAATCTGAGGGCTTTCAATTCTCTGTTGTGGAGATTGCGGGGAGGGGTGGGGGGAGGGTATATGAATTCAGTTGATTCTTTGGAATACTTCTTCAGACTTAAAAGTACTGCTAGCCATCACCCGAGCGGGAGGAGTATCCACAGCAGTTATGGGAGTCTGCTCCACACTACAGCCGCCTTCTAGCTCAAGTGGATTTTCTATATATGGAGCATGTATTCATTTTAGATTTTGAATTTGTATACAAATGCCTTTACTGTCCTTGAATATCTGAGAGCTGATTTTGAAAGCATTTGCAGTATCTGATGGCTTTTATTAGTAGACAATCATTTTCTCTAGAAATACCTCTTTTTTTTTCCCTCCCTCACCCCCATGTGTTGTTCTGTTTTTAGGTTTTGCTTTTGCTCTTGATACCTGTTTTCTTTTTTTAATCCTTTTTGGGTTTATGAGGGCAAAGTGTTGAGAGTTTTGCTGTATGTCCTGAAGATGGCAATCTTCTGCTGAGTGAGTGTTCAGAACTGACAGAGAGAGACATCTATAGTCAAGGTCAAGCTCAGGTTTTATGTTTGATCTTTGCAAGGAATACAGCTCTTGCTATCTTCAGGTCACAAAACTGTGACCCAGAGAACCAAGACAGAAGGTGGCCAAGGAGCCTGAAATTTCTGGGCAAAGATGATCAAGGTCTAATATTTTGCCCTGACCACAGAAATAGAGAAAAATGCTGCAGCATTTCCTTTTCTAGTCTTTTGACTCAGTCTAGTATCATCCATCCCACAGTGCCAGGTCCCTTAACATTGTTATCGTTTAA
The DNA here is from genome assembly GCA_013398225.1 of Steatornis caripensis. NCBI lineage: Eukaryota > Metazoa > Chordata > Aves > Caprimulgiformes > Steatornithidae > Steatornis > Steatornis caripensis. Next base: position 358,240 of record VZSC01001617.1, on the reverse strand, counting down.
CAAAATCAATTTAGATATGCGCATGGAGCAGCTGAATTAAATGTGAATCATTTACTATATGGAGCTTGGCCAGCAATTCTGTTCAGGTTTTTTATCTTCATGTGGGAAGTTATCATAGGAAAAGTATCAACTCATGTGGTTTAAATCAAATCAGGAATTAAACGTTTTCTCATAAATTAATGACATATAGTTAANGCATGGAGCAGCTGAATTAAATGTGAATCATTTACTATATGGAGCTTGGCCAGCAATTCTGTTCAGGTTTTTTATCTTCATGTGGGAAGTTATCATAGGAAAAGTATCAACTCATGTGGTTTAAATCAAATCAGGAATTAAACGTTTTCTCATAAATTAACGACATATAGTTAACTAGAAATCAATGAACTGATTCCAGCTCAATGCCAGCAGTACAGCAGATATGCCTCACTCAATACTTACAAAATGTTAATGAATGCTTACAAAGTTCTAAATACCCTTTTAAAAAGTAATGTCAAAAATTTGTAATTTTGCGCATGTTTCTTCCCCCCCCCTCCCCCCATACACACACCTTATATGAATGGTTACTCGCATGCCCACTTTCACTGGAAGTGTGGGTTTCCGAGTTTGCCTACCCTGCTGGAGGTGGGTTCAGTCCTGCTTTATGCAGCTCCCTACAATCTACTAGTCTGTGCACAGATGAGATGACCCCCCATGAGCTCCTGCATGCACCCTGAGCTATGGGTCCTTCTCCTGCTGCACCACACACTCTCAGCCCATCAGCGGGGGTGCAGCCTGCTCTCTGCATGTGATGGGGAGGATGCTCAGGCCTAGACAGGGTTGTGGTGGCAGCAAGGTGACTTCTGCCAATGTCAGACACAGTTTGACTGCTGCTCTGAATGCTTTCCTAGTTCCAGGTCTCTCCCTGCAATCACAAGTATTCGTGCCTCTTATACATCTCATCAAGCTGACTCCTTTTCTTAAAAGCCCGGATGACTTCCCAGTTACTGTCTAATCCACCTGATTGATAGTTGTTCTATGAAGCTTCATCTTTGTTCATTTCCTCTTTGAAGTGAGCAGGGTTTGGGCAAACACCCTCTGAGGCAGCTGTGTTTGGGTATTCCATTCACATATACCTCTCACACTCACACTCCTACTGTCTTTTCCAGTGTTACACAGACTGCTACCAAGACTGTGTGAATTACCCCCAAAGGAAGAGATAATATTTCAGTATAATGCTAATTAATGTAATAAATCCTGGTTTTTTAACTTTTTCTTATAAATATGATGGCTATACTACAATATATGGGTAGGTAAGAGTGCCTAAGAAACTATATGGGGTTTTGACATGTCACTGAAAACATGTGTTCCTTCAGTTATTAGATTTTTCAAAGTTTGAGCAAAGTTTTACTCAGGTAATTTGTTATCTTTAGAGAGTTACTCACTTAATAGTGTCTTTCAAAATAACATTTCATCTCTAAATAGATTGGTCAGAAAGCTGTAAGGTCTGTCCTGCACAAAATTTCATTGTGGATGTCAGCACAACCTGGGAATCTACTATTAATTGTCATGCTGTATTTTCTGGGGTACCACTGCATTGCTATGCATTTATATACTGAGAGAAAATAAGATATATTCATAAACACATGGAATCCTACTGCAGATGTGCTATAATTTTGACTGCTATATTTTTCTTAACTGAAACAGTGATTGTGCTGTGTTGACCTTTTCTAGCTGCCAGATGCCCACTCAGCTGCTCTCTCACTCCCCTCTCCTCAACAGGACTGGGATGGGCATCAAATAAGATGAAGAATCTTTTGGGTTGAGATAAAGCCAGGGAGATCCATTACCAGCAACTGTCATGAGCAAAATATGCACAACTTGGGAAAAATTAATTTAATTCATCAGTCTGGGGTGAAAGTGAGCATTGTGAATGCTTCGTTCTGCTTTGTGTTCTCTCAGACCCAAATTCTGAAGAGACACTTTCTGAAGAGGTCCTGGGAAACTTTCTTCAGGCTCAATGGAAGAGGAAGGAAACAAATGTCAGCTACAACAGAAGCCTCGAATCCCAGGTCTAAAATACAGGTGCAGTTGGGCAACAACTAGCTTTACAAAAGCTATAATAAACCCACTAGCATACCTTCAAAACCATGCGTTTGCGTGCTTTTTTCAGTGTTCAATATGCTTCTACTTTTCTAATCCATTTCTTGTGTTCAGCTGAACACGTACTGGGTATCTTCTTGGCAATAGCTGGATATTCAGTTCCACTTATGCTGATGATGCGATAAAGAAAAACTATGGATCATCAGCTCCGATTTGTAGGTTGAAGCATGCCTACCTTTGTGCATCTTCAGATGGTGGGGAAAGGTTCAGAGATTTTGCTAGATGAGAAGTAAACCTGACATAGATTAGAAAGAAGGTGGAAAGGAATTTGAAGTGTCTCTTTCTGGTGAAATGGACCACTGATGTATTTAAGGGTAATCCATGGGTCTGGAAATATATTATGGAAACCAATGAAAACATGCTGTGGGAAACAGTCAAAGTAAAGAAATTTGGGTTCTTCATAAGTAAATAAAGAGGATTTCTAGAGTCAGTATGTTATACATAGGGGATGTTGTCTCTTTCATGAGATCTAACTTTCTAGAAAAATGCTGCCTTGTTACCTGTTCACAGTTTCTCACTGCTTTCTGTCACATCTTAGACAGATTGTGTTTAAGATTTGCAGTAAGAGTGAACGCTCCTTGGTGGTAAACCAGGAAAAAAAAATAAAATGAATGGAACAGTCACTAGGCATTATAGATGTAATTTATCAGTAATATCTCATTATGGAACTCAAAACCACATTTAAATTCATGACTTTTCTCAGAATATACTGTTCTAAAATTTAAAAAATTGAGTTTTTTTTCTTTGAGAGGCAGGATATATTTTGGGGGTTGGACTAGATGATCTCTAGAGGTCCCTTCCAACCCCTACCATTCTGTTCTATGATTTACGAAACTCACACTCAAGCTTGGGTTGTGAAGGAATTTTTGGTGGTAATCCATCTATCTTTTTTTTTAGTCTGATACTAATTTGGGATTTTTTATAATTGTCATTGAATTATATGCCTTTGCAGTGTTTCTACTGTATTGTTTACAGTACTCTAAACACTACTAGTAGTTTCTACAGTCGTATTTAGAAGGTGAAACTTTCTTACAGAAGTTTCATAATCATCTTATTGTGTGCCTTGCAGGGCTCTACCTTATTTGTCATCTTCTGTGTTTAATGCAATAACACAGTAAGTATATGCTTGCAAAAGCATTGTAGAGCTTGTCTGGAATAATTTTTTCTCATCACATCAGTATTTCAAGTTTATAAAGAAAAAATCTTCGTTACAAATGGAGATCTTGAAAACTTAAATTAACCAAAGCAGTTTCCTCTGCACTGTTTTACCATCCTGGTTTCAATTTCAAAATGAAGTGTTTCAGTGGTTTCAAAACCAACCATTCTCATTAAATAAAAGTTGGTCCCGACAGAGCTGCATTGCTTGTATTCTTTCTCCCCTTAACATATTTCTGTCAAGACAAAACATCTTTTCATTCAGCCATCTGAGCAACTTAGTTTCAGCTTTCAATAATTATTGGCCTCTTTGAAATGCATCAAAATAATGCTATAAATCCTGAGGTGGAAATATCTCAAAAATATGCAATAATTTCTTTCAAGAGGCTAATTTATTTCACTGTCAACAAATGCTTTTGCAAGGCAGAACAACTTATTATATTAAGGACCTCTGAGAACAAGTTGAATAAGTCTAGAATTTACGTCCCTTTTAAAAGAAACACAGGTCTACTCTATTCGACCTATAAGATGAAGGAGGGAGGTCTACATTGAAATAATGTACAAAATAAACTGCTTTTATTATGTGTTCAAATATAAAATTGTTGAACATTGTCCAGTGATAGCTGTGTGCTGACTTTTACAGAGAGTATCATTCTCTTGAAAACAAGGGAATATAAAATAATTTTAAGGTTATTAAGCTCGATGTGATGACTGCAGGGAAGCAACTGTCTTAGTTTCTGAATAACTCAACATTAGCAGTGCTTGTTTTGCTTTCTGCCTTTTCTGCTTTCTGTCTTGCATTCTTCTTTCTTTCCTGCCTTGTTCCTTAATCAGTTTAGATTGTTAGAAATTACAGATATGAGTTTCAACATCTACCAGAACACGTACGTTCTCTAGTTCACCCTTGTNTTCTGCCTTTTCTGCTTTCTGTCTTGCATTCTTCTTTCTTTCCTGCCTTGTTCCTTAATCAGTTTAGATTGTTAGAAATTACAGATATGAGTTTCAACATTTACCAGAACACGTACGTTTTCTAGTTCACCCTTGTCAAGTACCAGTGCTGAATTAATTGTTTGAATTCATGTGGTGCTGTCAAAACAACTGTCCAATACTCCAGTGTTTCCTTACCTCGGTTTATATCACTATTGGTTCTGGCTTGCAAATGCTCCAAGATATGTAGTGCATCTTTTAATCCATTTTGGGAATTTAACAAAAACTGAGATCTGTTGCCATGCTGGAGACCAAATAATGCTAAATTTCATTTGACTGGCAGCTCATAGCAGCCCAGGTATAAAAGTGATGGAGAAATGGATTTCAAGGCATTGCCTTGAGCCAAACCAGATTTAGAGATATCCACATGCTGAGTGGATATTCTCTGTTCTTGAAGACTGCAAGCTGTTCTATTAACAAAAGTTCATGTGCAAATGAGTAATTATTAAATTTGGTACCTATATTAATACAAAACATCATCACCCATCTAGCTGAGCTTCTTTTCTCTTAGAGTTATAGAAGCATTCTTTCTTGTCATGGCAGATTTAAATATGGCTGAAATAGAATACTGGTCCCATAACTAATCTAGTTTATGCAATAACAAGATCAATTTAATGGGAACTAACTCATCTTTTCCAGATCTAAATTCCTAGAACAAACTCTTCTTCTCAGAGAAAAGCTCAGATGTTCAGCTTTTCTATTACCTCTTTGGAATGTTATTAGAATTTTCTTGCATATTTCCTTCCTTGTACCTCAGTGAAAGTCTAATGCCTTTGAATTTTAATTCTGTTTTCTATAATTTGCTAGTGTGGAGTAGAAAAGCCAGCCTCTTCCTCTATGCCAGCTTCTTCAGTTCCAGACCTGGTGCTGTGTTCATGAGAGAGCAAATGAGCTAGACAACTTTCCTAGTAAATGTCATTTACAGGATGTTAAGGCTTTTGCTTCGTTTTTAATGAAGAAATTATGTGCCTGTGTCTCCCTCTTGTGGCACAAAAATATTTTGACCAGAAGTTCTTAATCATAACAGAACCGTCGGAAAAGAGCACAGTCTTCCCTGATTTCAGATTTACCCATTGCTATTAATTTTCTAATCCTCCATTTATGTGATGTTTAAATTGAACTGTTAAGGATTCTCCTGGACATGCAGTGAAAACTTCAAGTTAAAATTTTGGCCAGAACTCATTGAGTTTGTACCATACTGTCCCTCAAAAAGAAATTCAGCATTAACAAATGTAACTTTGAACTTTTTGTTTTCTTTCACTGTGTTCAGTCCCAGCTTTTAAGGTTCCATTAAGAACTCAGTTTTCTAACAGAAAGAAGAGTTTATGTGCTCTGGGTCGTGATTGACAAACCCTGCAATCCTGTTTCTCGACCAAGGTGGTTTGTATGCTGCTTATTCTAATGTCCCTGCAACATTCCTCCTGCGACTTCTGTTTCCAAGGTCACTGTATCAAACGTCAACTGAAGTGTCTCTGCTCTGCACCTGCAGCAGAAATGTGTTAAAACTTCAAAAAACCAGCTCATCTCAGGCAGCTAGGAAAACCCCTTTAAAACCTGATTTTGTTTTGTTCTTAAACATTTCGGTTTAGGTTTACGTTCTGGTTTTGAAGTCCGGAAGACTCAATTGTCTATTGACTCATCGAGATCCATCAGTTTTGGTTTGATTCTCTGTCAGTTTTTACACACTGAGTAGTCCAAAGTGCTTGCCTATGTAAGTGGAGGAGTAGAATTTTTCTCAGGAGTTGCAGGCATCATCTCAGAGCTTAAGGGCCCTTCAGAAAAGCTAAGGACTCTACCTCAGGTATGGTGATATATGGTGGCAACTTTTAGTGAAGATCCAGGAGTGTTAAAAGGTATATAAGGAAGTAATATATAGTTGTCCTTTGACTTTGGGCCAAAGAGTTTTCTATCTGTGTTTCTCTAGCTACAGTCCTAAAGACTCAGACTCATCTGTTTTCTTACAGCCTGAGAAAAGACATGTCCTCATATGTTGTAACCTGAACCAGAAGAGATGCTTCAGACAACCTTTTCTGCCCTTATGGTGTTGTGTTTTTTTAACTATGCGAGATAAGTGGCATCCCCTGAAAGAATGGGAGATGGGCTTCAAAGCACTCTTGTGTGTTATTACAACTGAGAGAATAGTTCAGTTTCTGTGTCCCAGGGGAATGTCTCAACAATTCAGCTATAAAGTAGACAAATGTCATCTTGTCTGGTGCGTAATTATCCTAAGTAGGATAGCTTTTAACGGAAGAGGCTACTAATGAGTAAGTACAGGATTCCTAGTCTGATATTTAAGGACATTTCAGAAATCTAAGCATCACTTGCTATAAGTCAGATAAAGTGGAGACTTTAAAAAAAAAAAGACTAATGCCTACAAGAAAAATTATCTTATTTGCAGTCAGACATAAAGGATTTGCACATCCGTCAAACTCAGAGGGGGAAAAAATCCCATTTTACCAGAAGCATTCAGTAAAATCTGATATACCTGGTCTGAGAATTGGGATTTCCAGGGTTGGGCACTGCAGGTAAGAGAGACAGGATGATAAGTTAGCAGGAGATCATAGGCTGGGTGTGAGTTACATTGTGAACAGTTTAGGTATTTAAGGACCAGAACTTTCATTTTTGGAGGATGTTATAGTTATCTCAGGGCTTTCATAAGCCTGAATACTCATGAGCTAATATAAGCATTCTTATGATAACTTATTTCTCTTCCTTTCCATCTGTAAAATAAGTAAGAAAAGACATTTTGATCATGAGACAACAAAATATAAATTGAAATAAGCAGTTTTAATATGTCTTTTATGGAAAACTTTTTGATACTCTCAGTTTGTGCCTACTCACAGCTTGGTAACAGACTACTTCCTTTTATTTTGTCCCTAGAAAGTTCCACTTTCTGGTTCTTGTACACAAGAAGGACGTTTGAAATACTGTTTGAAAGGCAGTAAAGGATGCCTAAAAAGAAAAACAATCAGGAAGTGGGCTTATGCTAGTTCTCGGAGCAGGGCAGTGCGCCAGATGGGAGTTACTAGAGAGACAGTCATAAAAAAAAGATGTAGCGCCTGCATAAGTCAGTCTAGATGTTGAACTGTGCTTATTTTTTCTTTAATTGTCAATACATGGGAATTAACAATTCTTTTTCATCTGTCCTGGCAGTGCTTCAACTCTGATCTAGATATTTTATAGGAATGTCCTCTTTTCTTGCTGTGTGTTTCCATAAGGCAGTGCATTTTTTGCTAGTAAAATTACATTGCAAATGATCCCGTCTGTGTAAAAGCCATATATTTGTTCATAAATAGCGATAAGACTGCCAAAGAAAATGTAGAAGAAAAGTTATACTATGGCTGAAGCTATAATATAGCAAGTATATTGACATGATTTGCTTGGGGAGTTTATTCAACAATCAATCTAATTTTGTCCTACAGAAACTATTACTGCAGATATGCAAGACAAAATTTCAATCTGACTCTAAGATCCTGGGTTAGCCTTTAGAAAAGACGTGCTTGAACTTCTAGATGGAACATGTTGACCGAGAATAACTGGTGTGCAAGAAACAATAACACCCTTAAGGCGTTACTTTTCCTCCTGTGACTCAGAGAGCTACAGAGCCGGATCTCCTGCTGTCGCTGCGGCGCTGAATTGGTACAAAACCAGTACCGGCCTCCACTGGGTGGCAGCCAGAGCTCTTCTCAAACCCGAAAGCAGTGGCTTTCCTTTTAGCTTTAAAAACCAGCATCACCCTGGCATCTCAGTGCTTTGTAAAAGTCACGAGACTTTTCTGTACATCTAATGAGTCAGGTGTTGGTCCCTTCATCCTCAGGGACTCTCCGATTACCCATAGCAAGATGGTCTCTCTTCTGCTAATGGCGCCTCAAAATGCAGTTACCGTATCGTGTTTTAATTAGATTGTGATTAGTTTGAGCAAACTGGTCTTTGAAATGAGGATTCCTGAAATGAACACCTCCACCATGAACACTCTCTACTCACAGAATTCATTGGAGACATCTAATGGGTTTAAGTAGCCTATCTGGAAGTTAAGGGGAAAATCATGCACTGTGTGTTGCACAAAGCTTTATATTTTAAAGCATGCTGAAGCACCACTGAAGAAAGTGGCTCTTTATAGTGGTGAGAGATAGCACTTTTGATCCTCTCTTCTAGGAAGCTCATGCCTGTGACCGCAGTCATGTCTGTTCTCTGTTCAGCTGTAATCTTGCTAAGTCTCAAAAGCAGAGCCAGTGCTTGGATGGAGAGTATGCCCCATCNCCACTGAAGAAAGTGGCTCTTTATAGTGGTGAGAGATAGCACTTTTGATCCTCTCTTCTAGGAAGCTCATGCCTGTGACCGCAGTCATGTCTGTTCTCTGTTCAGCTGTAATCTTGCTAAGTCTCAAAAGCAGAGCCAGTGCTTGGACGGAGAGTATGCCCCATCCAAGCAGAAGGACCAGTGCTCCTCTCCTGCTCTTCCTCGTGTGGCACTGGTGAGGGATGCACTACTAGGATTCCTTTCTTCCAGCTGGCAAGAAACAAAGGTCACAACTGCTTCAGGTGGGAAGGATGCCATAGTCTTTTCAGGATAGTAAAGAGAAATTGCAGTGCCCTGGCCATGCTGAATAAAAAGTAAATTTCCTTCAGGTATCTGAAGTTTTTCTGTACTTTATATTGGACACAGCTTCACTTTCTTCTCTTTCTGGTAATTTTAATGGATCTTACAACGAGTTCCTTGACCTCATAGCATGTATCACATTGTAGTCACTATTTCACCACAAAACAGCACAACAAAAAAAGAAAATTTTATGGGACTCTGGTGTACAAGCAATATTCTTTTTAATAGAAGTCTGTTAGTTTAATCTAAGATATGTGACCTTGGGTTATTTCAGGCCTTTTCATAGATTCCTTTAGGAAAGATTGCACTGTTTTCCTCCAGAGGATAAATAAGATAACAGATCATTTTTCTTCTGGGAAGGCCCAGTAAACTATGTATCACTGAAATAAGATGCTAGCTTTGATGTCTGCCCTGGTTTGATTCAGAACAGTGAGTCAGTGTGCTAGCAGTTTCAGAGCTGTGTCGTGCAGAAAGAGACATTGTACACTACTTATCAAAGTCTTTTCCATGTCAAATACTCAAACTCAGCACCTGAGAGATTTACAAAAATTAAACCCAGGCAAGAATAACCTAGTAAGGAAAAGGATACTCTCCAAAGAACCTGTCTGCACCTTATCTAGAGCATTTATACTAATGTTAGTGACTCAGTTTGGGAACATAAGTGTCCTTGAAATGTTTTCAGTCGAATTTGTGTGAAGATTTCCACTGAAACGGATGTTTCATATCAGAAGTATAAATTCAATTAAAAGTTATCTTTAGTTTCACAGGATTAAATTTCAATTCTGAAATAGAGATGTTTCTTGTAGAGCTGTCCTCAGGAGCTTTTTTGCTGTTGCAGCCAAGCTAGAACAAAAACATCCTCTTGTGCTAGTTTCTTGCTCTTAACAGATGGGAAATATCACAGGCTTCTGCATCACTTTCATGATGTAGGCTGCCTCAGAGCCCAATGACACTGATAGTACAGGCTGATGTGGCTGATTGTAGCCCACCAGGAAAGGCAGAGCTCTTCACACTCACTCCTTAAGTGCACAGGAGATTTCTCATACCCAAAAGAGGGTATGAGAAATCCTTAATTTCTAGGAGTGGTGCCATGAGCTGTGGAAAATCTCCAGCCAAAGCAAACTACAGACCATACTCTAGCAGCAGAGGTCACCATGAACATACCACCAGTGGCGAATGCACTGGCTCCCTACTCTGAACGCAGAATCTCATTGACAGCTTTGACTCAGCTTTGCACAAGTCATCTAGGGGTTTGTGATCACATCTGTGATGGTGATTGCTGACAGCATTTTGAGGGAAGAGGCTCACAAACAATAGGAGGATTGCAGAGGAGTTGTTTTCCTAAGAGAGACACCTAGACTGTAAATCTGCTTCTAAGAGAACGGGGAGTGAGCATGGACCTCAGCTTTATCTCTGGATATTTCAACCCCACTTGACATGTGTTCCACCCAGACAAGTCACTTAATACCTGCAATGAAATAAAGCAGCACACCAAGGTGAAGCATAAACTTTCTATGCCTGTTGCTTTGTAACGTGGTATGCTGTGAAAGAGTTTTCTGGTCTTCTGTGGAAACCAGCTGTACAACCTGGTCTCTGACTGCGTGCGAATGGGTCTCTGTCCCTCACCTACCTCCTGAAAGAGAGCTGTTAGAGTTAATTTTTGTGAAGTGCTTCACAATTACTACCTGACAGATGCCTAAATATGGAGCATGGTTAGTAAAATAGAGTGACTAAAAGGACCTTAACAGAACTGTTTTTCCGTTAAAAATATCTTCTCTCTCTCAGTGCTCTCTGTTTTAATGTTCCCATCTTCTTTCCATTTAATCCTCATCTCATACCTTTTGTTTCTTTTCATTGGCCCTTCTGGACAACTGGTTTTGGGAAAGCCTTTTTATATATATCTCTTTCCCTTGCTCTCTAATAGATACCATCATCTTCTAAAGAGCAGCCACTCCCTCCCTCAGCTAAGTACTGTCTTGGCAGGCAACAGGGGAGGAGGAGTCTTCTTTAAAAGGCTTTGAAATCATGTTGTTAAAAATATATAAATAAAGCAACAAACCTTTTAATAGGGCTTTGAACAATCATCCCTTTCATTCCCTTACGGCCTATTGTACTTCTGGCTTTTTTATTATTTAGTGTGCATAAAAAAAATGTTTTATGTTAAGCCATTAAGAGTTTATTTGGGTTGAAAATAAATAAATAAATGTGGTGCTAGCAGTTGGGTCTCTGCGCACATGCACAGTTGCCTGGCAGAGGCAACCTATAGGAGGCACATCAGAAGGCCAGAATAAGCTTCAGTGAAAGACCAGAACAAAAGCATCAGCAGCATTTGTTTCTAGTTAAGTACTTTTGCATGAGCCTGACTACTGGAGTGGTTTACCCAGCTTTTTTCTGTTTCAAATTCACCTCACTCCCCCCATCCTTCTCTGCAGCATCACCCCCAACTGAAACTCATGGTAATTACATGGAAAAGGAGGAAGCATGGGATTTAAAAAAGTCTTCATTTGTTTTATTTTTTTAACCACCTGATGGGAGCATGTGATGGGTTGGTATCCAACATTGCGTCTGGAGTTATTAGACACCTAACTAAATGAAATTTGAATGGCCTGCCTGGGGTTTTTTTGTGCATTTAGATTTGGGTTTTTTTAGTGCTGGCTATATTTTGTGGATAGCCAGAAAAAGCATTTTGTTTCTTCCTTTCTTTCTACCCACTTCCACTTTTGTTTGCCAGCTCTGCCTGTCATCCACAGAGAATTCTGCAGCAGGCTGGTGATTGCAGCTAGGGCTCCTCTGTGTGCATAATTAGCATCAATCTTGCTTGGTCTCATTTCCCTGGTGGGGGTGTTGGGGAGACAGAGAACAGTCTTTGCCGTTAAATGCATTATTAGGTTCACATCTTAGCTCCCATGTGACCTACATTTGGCAAATCAACACCAACTCTTAAACTTCCTAACCCTCTTTCTCCATGACACTGAAGTATATAGTATTTTTTGAAAAGCACACATATGGACTGCCATTGGCATTGTTAAAGGATTAATAGATTGCAAGAAGTAGATAGGAGGATCTTCTGAGAATCTGAGCTTGGCTTTGCTGTCTCAGTTTTGAGACTCATAAATAAAACAATCTGATTCTCCTCGTTAAGTTGAATGGAGCCACTGACAGTCCAGTCCTCAGAAAATCAAGGGAGAGGTATCCATCTCCAATCAGGCTCCAAAGGAAACGCAGTGCCCGAAGGGTGCCCTTTAATGAGTGCCATTTTATGTGTGGGACATGGAATGTCAGGTAGCAAATGACAAAAAGGTATTCTGGCACATGTAATCTCAGGTGCATCAAAGCCACTGGAACAAAAACGTACTCGCAGCACAAAAAAAGAGAACATGAAACTGTCTCCATAACACAGTGACATATTCACTTTTTGGTCTTTTTGCAATGGTATTACTGATTTTAACCAAAAATTATTTCTCTTGTAATAGTATGGAAAAGGAGTATGATCTGAACACGATTCTAAAATGCTAGACTCCTTTAACTCATGTAGTTTTTCCCTGTAAAAGCAAGGTATACCTTTCAAAATGTAGTTATAGGATCAGTAATAGAAAAGAGAAGATCAGCCAGATATTTGGACTTAGGAGGCTTAATGTTCTGCTCTTGCATACAGACTTCTGCATGCTGGTTTTGATCTATTCAAAAGTAGGTACTAAAGCTCAGAAAACGCTTCAGAGGAAGACCTAACTGAGCTCTTCTCAATCCATAAAACAGGGATTATACACTTCCTTCGTTTGTGATGATACTGTGAAAAAACCTAACGTACTGTACACTGCAATATTTTAGTAGACAAAGTATGTGTTCCTGAGATACAGATAATTAAGTGGAACAGTGAGGTTATTGGGAAAGAGGAAGAATATGTGTATACTGTTCTATAAAATATTACTAATTTTGATGAGAAGAGCTTATAATGTAAATTTCAGTGGGCAACTTCCTATTGACTCCAGGGCTTTTTTAAAGTCTAAATTACAAAGCAAGAGCAACTGTTGTAGTATCTTCAGCTATTAAGGAGAAGGGAAGGTTCACTTCATCTATGTAAGTGGTTACTTTTGGAAAATGGTACTGCTTGACAACGCACAATTGCAGACTCTAACCAAAGACTGGATGTTTGTTGGGTACTGAGAAACAATCATCACATTTATTTTTAAAATCCTGAGGGATACTTAGACAGTTCTACTTGCAAGATCTTTCACCATTCATATTTCAAAGGCATATTGTCAAGTACTGATAGAAGAAATATAGCTAGGTAGTTTAAGGTTTTGTGTATTTCTAGAAACCTTTTACATTTTTAAAAGCTATACTTCCGTCATCCAACTATTGGTCATGAGTCATTCAACTGTTAAAGTATATCAGCAGCTGAATGTCCTTTATGTCATACCTGGGATGATCTTTATTCCTGGAAAAAAGATTTGGAAGAACGTATGTCAAAAACCTGTAAAAGCTTACAAAGGTATTTCAATTGGGATGAGATCAGAATACACATTTACACTGCAGAACCAGACCCTACAAAAGGAAAAGCAGGCTAGTGTTTATTTCACAACATAATGTCACCACGTCTCACTTTGTCCTCTCACAAACATACATAACAGGTGTTTTATAACACCTGTCTTTCAGACCTTTGAAAGCACAAGAAAAAATATTTACTAGGAAGTTATAAAAAAAAATGTGAGCATGGCAAGGGCTGCTGTGTAGATAAGAAAGAAGGATGGTTTGGATTAGGTGGGGTAAAGAGAATGCCAATGCTGGTCTGAAAGTTAAAGAATGAAATTACAAAGAGATAAACGAAAACAAGTTTTCATCTTTCCACATCTGGAAATAGTTGTTGTCTGTGTTCTATTGCAAATATGAAGAAAAGCACTGGAGTGGCTTGGTGAGCCAGAGGCTGGTTCTGGAAGAGCTGAGTCAATATGGTGCTTCTCTTCCTACAGAGAGCTGAAGAAATTACTGCTTCTGTGCCAAGGTGTGGCTTTGTGAGTAGCGGGGTAAGAGATTTCAAAGAATAGATGGGTTTAAAATACTGAAAGTGAATGGAGACGGTTTATGATTTTAGGAATACTTGAAATTACTGAACTGAAAAGCAAAATCTAAAGTTCCTCTGATTTTTAGAGCAATCCCAAATTGCTTTAAGAATTCAGTAGTATAATGAGGCAAAGTCATAAAGTTGGGTCAGAATCCCCACTTTGAGCTTTGGGAATACTGAACACTTGAAACTTGGGTATGGCGTTTATAACTATTTAACTATTTATAACTATTTCTTTAACAAACAAAAGACTTGCCACAGGTGTTTTGAATTTTGCTGGGTGTGAAGTAGGGTAAACTACTGAGTTTCTTTGTTTCTGTGATGGGTCTGGAAAACTCTGAATAAACTTCTGCTGCTTGACTTGGCTCCAGGGTCCCAAATCTAGACCCTGCACTAATTCCAAATGTTCCTTTCAGATCCCTTCTGGAAGAAAACATAGGTTAGAGTGACGAAAAGATCATGCAAGCGCTAGAGCAAATTCATCCAGTAGACTAAGCAAGACTGGAGTTCTGAGAATGATAGAGCAAACTTAATGTTAAGATGGAGAAAAAGTAACACCCGCCTCCTCCTCCTCCTCTGCACACACAGGCAACTTGTTTACAAAAGTGCCTTGTAGCAACTGCTGGTGGTGTCACTCCGTCCCATGCCCCAGAGCTATCACCGGGCCTCATGGGAGATGTGACTACAGCATCGGACATGGGACTGTTTGTTCACTCACTTTCTGTGAAGAGAGTTTTGAACTGTGTTTTGAATAGACAGCATTTTCTTTGTGTGGTTGGTAAATAACACAGAGCAAAGTTAGTCAGCAAGTTGCATAGCTTCTGCATTCTGATTCTTTGGAGCCCTTTTGTACCAAGCTTGACAGGATGTTTTTAACAGAATGTGACCTCACTGGGATACCAGAGGTAAGGAAAAAAAGATATCGGGGCTGTTGTGGAATATTTTGTACAAAGCTGATCAAAAGTACTGCTTTAAAATGCCTCTTGGAAAGAAGGTAGTTTCACAGTGATCCAGTCAACACCCTGTTCAGTGAAAATCAATGTATTTCACTCCTTCGTAAGTTATAGGAAGTCTTAATAAGATTTTCTGTTTCCCGCTTACGGAAAAAGACGCTGATTTGCAAATCTCAGAACGATTATGTGCTTGCTCTACTGTGTTGAGCAAAGGCCCAGTTCTAGTGACAGAACATCAAAATGTTTTCTTTCTAACACAGAGCAGAATAAGCAGATCAGATCCAGTTGTTCGTCCAAGCCCTAGAAGGAGCAGTACAAGAATTGGAGCGGTGACAAACCCAGCAAGAGCAGGTGACACCGACCTTCTGGACACCCGTACTCAATCACTGGGTAAAGGTAAGAAGGGGAAAAAAAACCCAAACCAGCATCAGTGAGATTTCTGGGTAAGATCATGTCTGAGTTTTCATCACAGGCATTAAAAGCGGGACTGCCACTTCTTGTTTTGCTTGAACGTGGATCAAAGGGGTCTGTGGTACCCTGAGGGCTGTGGGGCCAGAGGGCCCCCTGCCCCCGCCTCCTCCCTCCGCTGCTCAGCGCTGGGGAAATGAGGCCGCTGTCAGCGGGGGGACCTGGCACCTTCCTGCTGCAGTGGGGGAAAGCCCTGCTTGCCAGTGGCTCTCCAGGGTTTCTTTAGTCTGTTGCTCATGGTTCTAAGCACTGGCAGCGTTACGATGTGGTGATGCAAGTTTTAGTGGCGATAAAAGATGAGAGAAGTCTGAGTGTTCAAAAAGTATGGGGGAGAGGATTAAAAAAAACCCACCTCACTCAGGTAGTTCATGTATTTATTTATACAGTATAAAACTATTTTAGATTCATGCTGAATGATCTGAGTGATTTGTTTATATTCATGATCTACAGAGATTTTTATAAAAAATGAAAGAAAAATGTATTATGACACAAAATAGCTTCTTGAATAACAGGCATCTTGCTGTTCTGAAATTGAATTAACAATATGTCATTTGCTTTACTATGTATACCAACAGAACAACAAAGCTTTATTGTTTTTGTAGTCAACAATTGTTATTTTCCAGCCAGTACAGGTGACTTACCTCCCGAAAAAAAAAAAAGAAAACCCCCAAAATTTGTTTGGAGTCACGGATACAGCAGTGAGAGGAAATGAAACTCTCACAATACGTGAAACTGTTATTCATACTTAAAGACTTGCATAACAAAGAGTTCTAAAAATAGGCCTTTAAAACTGGAAAGTTTTGAGTGCTGCTGATAATGAAAGTGTTCTTTGGTAAATGAGGATGGAAGAGTTTACTCATTTACTTCTGTTTAACTAGAGTTGCTCTTTACTATAAGGCACATAAAGAACCAGAGATCTGATTTTTCTTGTGATCAGTTAGAAAGTGGATGGGTTGAACTTCATTTAGTAGTATGAAAGACGTGATGAGAGCATTGCTGCTCCCAGTAAGACAGGGTAGTGTCTTTAGTCTGACAAAGCATTTACAGTGATACTCTTATAATGTCAAACATGCTACCATACTTTGATCCATCGGCATGTGGTAAATAAGTTGTCAGCTCTGTCCTAAATCGAGCAAATATTTCTTATGAAGAAGCTTCTAGAGACAAATGTGTTCTCTGAAGCAGAAGTCTGTCAAATGAGGATGATTGAAGATGATGAATTTATGTTCACAACTTTGGTATTTGTGTAGCAGTAATACTTCTGGTCCTTGTCATGTGTCAGATGTTGAGTACTGTACAATACAAAACCAGATTTTATATACCAAACAGCTAATGATGCAGACACGAGACAGTAGTTGAATAAAACAAATGTGTTAAAGTATTCAGTCATAAAAAATACACTCAAAGTGTTAAGATGGAGTTTTCTGATTTTAATATCTTTCTACAGCTGCATATGTACTGTTAGGGTTTTTTTAATTGAGATTTTTCGTAGTGTCTCATCCACTAGAGGTAAGCTGCCACCAACAGTTGGAAGCTTGATTGCTTTTTAACCTTCAGTCAGGGAGGAGTTGGCAGGCTGGGATACAGTTTACTTTATCCCTGGATTTGAATAAGAGAGGGCAAAATTTCAGTAAAAGTAAGATGTCTAGTATTTGTGAAAGCTATGACGGATAAACCAGTAGAGGTCAGTACAGAGTGCTGAAATGGAAGTGGAGTGCCAAAGCTGTGTGGGTTCATGCTGTACTTTGATCTTTCACTTTTCCTTTAAAGTGTGGTGAAGGCTTACAGTGGCTTGCAGTCAACAGATTAAAAATACTTGGGAAAATACAATAATGACAAACTGCTTAAACAGAGTAATTTAAGCAACAACAGCCATTTTGTAGCGTGCTATAGCCTGCAGAGATATGCTGGAAACCTTATTTTGTGAAATCATTATTGAAACCAAAGTGTAATACTTATTACATATATTGCAGTGACAAATGCATCTATCTGATGGTTATGTTGCAAAAAATCAGGAGAAAGAGGATAACTCTTAGGACTCAGGTTTTCCCGTACTTGAAGGTAAAGTAGCAAAAGTATTTTTCTCATTTTAGGTAACAAGTTTGGATAATTATCATTAAGCATTCTTTTAAAGGTATTTTCTTTGTGTATATGCAGATATACACACAGAAAGAGAGAGAGAGAGGCCGACAGACTCTGTCTATAAAGTTGAATTCTCTTTTGTTTCACTTTTTAAAGCCATTGTTTGCTCGTGGTTTCCTTTTGTGATTTAAACCAAGGAAAAGAATCACCGCGTATAGTCTGTGCATGAAAAGATCCTTCAACATATATTAGCTGCAAAAACTCACCTCTGAAAAGCTTCTGTTCAAGCTGCTTTCTGTCAATCTAGAAAGAGCAACCTGCCTGTCCACATTCTGTTTCTTTGCACTTTAATGAAGTGCCTTGAAAACTACCTTGCTATTAAATTGTAATTGTTGAATATAAAAGAATTAAAAAAAAATTCTCCAGATAAAAATGGTATGTTCTATCGTGATCTCAGTACTGACTTACATCTGCCATCTATGAGCTTAGGGAGAAATTTCCCAGTATATTCAGAGAGCATAGAACTATACAAACGTGGATTTTTTTTTTTTAAATCTTCTTCACTTGTTCTGCTTATCTTTCATACTCCTCTTTAAATTGATTATGGAGGCAATGGAAACTGTACTTCTTTTTAATATGCTTTATTGTGCTCTTAAAAGTGACAAGTACTAGACAGAGACTCCTCAACTCTTTCTCACAGGCACTTGTGTTGTGTGTCATTAGAGTCAGATGGCATGAGTGTGAACGCAGTTCAGAGGGCTGTAGGAGAGGATTACTGCAGGGGAGGGATTCCCTGATAACTGTAACAGCTATCAACGGTATATACTGAGGTAGGAAGGAAACAGAGATGTTATAAACTGCTGTTGCATGCCTGATCTGTGATATGTTTTTTCCACACTTTAGTAATTGTAACATCACATCATAGATCTTGCAAAAGATCTCTGTTTAGAGTCATGGCGTAAAATCATGGTTTTGACAAAGTCAATCGAAGTCTTGATGTTTGAATTGGCGGTGAGACCAGGAGCTCTACAGGCTTGTTTCAACAGTTTTTTTTTCCCCTGAGGCAAAGGAAACTTAGAAATAATATTTTTTTCATAACACGGGGTCCAGTTAACAATGCGGCATATGAGTGATGGGATGTTATATGACAATTTCCATTTTGAATCCAAATTTCTTACCAAAGGCTTGGTTTCAATTCCATTCAATTCAGTTTAGTTCTTCTTCATCTAAAGAGAAGCGGGGAAACATCTTCTAGTACTGATTTAACTCTTGGCTTTGATTGTGTTTTGAGACAATAGTCCTGAATCTGAAAGTCAAACCCACCTTCTTTCCCCAGGTAAACTTTTGATGTCCATAACATTTTGGCACACAGTATTTTCCTATTGCCTTTTTCACATCTCTCTCATATTTTGTTGGGTAAAAGGGATGTATTTTGCTGGGCCAGAGTGGATCTGCTCATTTACAGTAACTGATATTCTTCATTAGTTGTTGTGAGAGGAAGCCCTCCACCTCAAATGCTTTTCCTGAGAAATAGTGTAAAGGTTAAAGTTATGGTGATTCTTTAATACGGCTCTGGTTTTAGCCAGTCAATGTTAAAATCCAAAAGTTCAATTATTTCTGTTGCTTCAATTAAATTTGTTTATATGTTAAATTGCATGAAAACCTAGCCTGTTTTTGGTTTTTTGATTTGTTTCGCAGTTTGGTTTTTTTTTTGGTAACATGTAGGATATAAACCCCCAAAATTTAGGGACCAAAATAATGTTGTTGAAAATGTGTGGTTCAATCCAGTATAATGTTATGCTAGCAGTTTGCGATTCTTATCTGTATCCAGTTCAAGTATAGAAGATTACAGCAGAGTTGTTTGTGATTAAGGAACAGAAAATCTATCTTATCACTGAGGTTCTCGGTCTCTTAGTAGATTAATGTTTGATATTTTCTTCATTGTGATATTACATTCATACATTCTTACAGGTATAGTAAGATTATATTCTCATTTTGTCCCTCTTTTCTGTTATCTTTGATTTATTTGCTTACTGGTTTTTAAAAATTCTTCCCTGCAAAGTAGCTATGCATAGTTAAATTATCCTACCACTTTATAGCTAGGTTTTATGTTTGTTTAAGTCAGGGATAAATTTCTCCATTGTTACTGTATGTGCTTATAGGGGTGACTTCCAGCATTTTTGCATTACCTGGTATGGAAGTATCTGTCATTTAACTATAAAGCTGTGTGCTCTCTTTAAACACGTATCAAACAATTGTGTCCAGATAGGAATAGTACTAATTCAGTCAGTGGTGATCAGTAATCAAGATAGTAGCACTAGTGAAAATCTCTTCATATAAATAAGAAACTGCGGCATTTGCACCAGCTATTGAATAAGTTAAGGTTCCTTACCTGTAATTACATTATCAATGTGCAGATTGTAAAATAATCTCAAATAACATTGAGCCAATAAATTAGAAAGATAAATGTTGGCACATAAATTGTTATTTCAAACATTCCACAAGGAGAAAAAATTTTGATTTTTCACCCATTTCAGGAATAAAATGATAGCCTAAGAAATTAGTGTAATTCTGGGAAATGTACTCTCTATCACAAGAAAACATCCATATAACAGTTTCATTTTTGGTGGTTCTACCATTTTAGTGAAACATAACTATAGAAGCAAATTTGAAGATGCCTAAGGGATCAGAAATGATGATTTTCCCTGACTATATTAGATTGGATGGTATAGCTGAGTTTGGGTTTTTTTCACTTTATCCTGGAATTCTGTTAGGAATTTGTTACCTGTTTTGTTCACTTTGTAGCTCAAGTCTATACTCGACCTTTCTTTTTCATTTCTTGACTTTCTCTTATGACAAAAACAAAATTTACATTCCAGTCTCTCCTTAGTCTCCCCTTGATATTCTTTACCTCCCACTGAAATCTATAGGATACTGAACCCAAGTCTTGAATATCTTACGTATCCTGGTAACAGAAAAAAACCTGTTTGTATGGAGTGGTCTGAAGTTGAGGACTGGTGGCTTATATAATATCAACATTAAACCTGAGGTATAGGTGGAGTTAAGGCTTTCTAGAAACTCTGAAAATAACTTCATTTTCACAGAAAATTTCTCAATCATTTCTGTTATACCTATGCATTTCTAAGAGGTCAATACTCATGTTATCACCTTAACTGTGAACCAAATAAATGTGAACTCAGTTTTTGTAGTACATATTTATGATTATGTTTACAAACAAAGTTTCTTCTGAAGACCTATGTATTTTTAACAAGTTTCTTCTTAATGCATATCTTACACTTGTCTCTACTCTACAGAATAACTATTCTATGAACAAACTGTAATGCATCAAAAAGATCTCCCGTAGTATATGTTTGTGATTACTCAATATACTGCAAGGGGATATTAAGAGTAGGCTTCACAGAATAGAAAATATTTAACAAATACGTAGTCTTACTTTTTCCTTTTTTACTTTAGGGGCAAATCTCAATTTCAATTATATGCACTAAGTTTTCCCAACATTGTAAAAATACAGTGAATACCAATATTATTTAACTAAATTGTTCAGCTACTCTTTGGGGGGTTTATGTTGGTCCAGAAAAAGAAATGTGCCTTTCTGAAAACTTTTTATCTGTGTTTGTATGTATTGCATTTTTATCTATACACTCATATTTTATCTCTCTATATATATGTATATGAATATATACAGAACATTATGAAATTTCTACAGGAAAGTACTAATTGGGAGCTCATTAATATTTTTTATGATCTCAACAAGTTCATATTGACATTAATTTTGTTTCACGAATTAAAATGTTAAACTTAAGAAAATGTTTAATTAAAAATTAGATGGAATATAGATAAAAGTCTTAAAAAATAGTAACTGCAGCTTTAAACAGCATGAGGTAGAAACATATGTAATTACCAATGAACCTGACTTACAGAAATATTTTATCTATTTTTCTCAGTAATAATTTTATTAGTAGTGCTCCTATAGAAGTGTTAATCATGTGATTGCATGTGTCAAAAATATTCCATTTTGCTAGTAGGTTTATACTTCTTCAGAGAAAATGTATGACTAAAGATTTTCTGGTAGCTTAATGTTGGTGTTAATGATGACCACAGAGAATATAAATGCTTATACCTGGTATGCGTATACCAAGTTCTCTTGCAAAATAGTGATTTGAAGTAGCATGGATTTTAATTCTTGACCAACTCAATCACGTTTTATGATGAGATGACTGGATTGACTGGGTTCGTGGTTAAGGGGGATAGGGGATGTCATCTGTTTTGACTTTAGCAAGGTTTTCAGGACAATCTTCCATAACATCCTCATATTCAATTAGGGTTGTTACGGAGTAGATGGTTGGAGAAACCAGTAGAAAACTGGTTGGATTGTCTGACTCAAAGAGTAGTGACTAATGGTTCATACTCTGCCTTAATGCCTGAGTTCCTCACGGAACTGTCCATAATCACATTCCATTTAATAACTTCTTAATTGTCTTGGTGGACAGTGGGTTAAACCTTGTATAACTGACAGTGAAGAAAGCAAAGAAAACACGGGACTGTATCAAAAGCAGAATAGCTAGTAGATCAAAGGAAGTCATTATTTCCCATTACTTAGTACTAATTAGGGCAATTGCATTGCATCCAGTTCTGGGTATCCTCATACAAGACAGAAGTTGATCAACTGGAGCAAGTTCAGTGGACAGCTACCAAGATGGTTGGAGTCAGGACCATATGCCCTGTGAAGAGACTCTGAGAAAGCAGGCCTTGTTTAGTCTGGAGAAGAGATGCCTGCAGGAAAAAAATCATGTTTAGGTAGAGCTATTTTTAGAAAATAATAGTGCTGCAATTTTTGAAATAACATTTTCCTTGTAGGTGAATAGTGCCTCCTGCATCCTAAGGAAGCTCGCTTATTGCTATGCATCAGGTGAGCTTGGGTTGTTAAGTAGCTCTAGTGAAACTCTAAATGTTGCAACAGATTCCCTTGCAGTTAGGCAGTAGATGTAATGCTGCACTACTTTGTAAAGGCAAAGTATTTTTTTCACATGAGTAATAATGGAAAATATAAAAAATTGGCATTCCAGATGTAATCTGATGTCTTATCCAGGTCTCTGAACCTCCTGTGGCTGCTGGGAGGATTCTCCCTGCAGAGTAGTCCTTGCCATCACTCCTGGGATGTTGGAAATTTACTGAGTATAGGTGTTTGACCAGGATGGTGAATGCTGTTGTTAGGGAAACAATGGCCTATGGATTCTGAACTGTGTCTTGGTTTGATTTGATGGTGCTTATGCTCTGTTCTTGCTTTTTTCTCCTGAAACCTGATGTGAATGTTTTTGCTTAGGAAGAAGTGTGTCATTATTAGAAAATACTCTACTTGGGAATATGGAATACATTGTAATCAATCTTATCCTGTATGGATTTATATTCTGGAAGGTATTAGGAAGTGGCTGGGAAGATACAAATGTGATCAGCCCTGGAGTGGACACCAACAGAGTGGTACCAGAATGTTCAATCTGTCCCATCCAGATGTGCTCCTGTTAGGCCAGGGAAAGCACCTCTTCCCAACTCGCTTCCTCTTGATTGCAGAAGCAAGTCTGATATATGCATGGGCTATTTACAAATTTGGTTTGTTGCCCTGGCTCAAGCTGTGCTGATCAAGTGCAAGACTACCCAGCAGGCAGCAGTTCTCACAGGACTTGTATAACTTTTAATCACTTTTTCTATTTCTTACCTTTTTCCTTTTCTACTTTTTGATGTCCCTTTTCACCTTCTTGTTAACTCTTTCCTGCTTCAGTCTCCTCCCCAAAACCATCCTCCCCCAATTTCTTTCTCCACACTGGTTCTAGCTTGGTTATATCTCTTTGCCAGTTCAATATTTCTGATACAATTGCTGATGTACTCGTGGCCTTGCACGGAATTTCTGCTACAGTTGCATGGGCACAGTTGGCCTTGCATGACTCTACTCACCAGAAGGTCCCCAGTGCTCCCCTTCAACCATCTGTGAAGTTTGGTCTTTGATCATATAACTCTCTGTCAACTGCCTGTGAAATCTAGCCATTCATTCTTCACTGCAATATCTATGAAGTTTATTAGCTTCTCACTTTGTTATCTCAACAGTTTCTCATTTTCTGTTCACATTTGCATGGATAGTGTTAGAATGTCCTGTTCAGGTAGCTTTAACTCCAGTCAGGGCCCAGACAGCAGCCTTGTTGATTTCCTGAGCCCCAACACCAACAGCATCATACTTAGTTGATGTTATTGGTGTACAGAGGCAGAAAAGGTCAGTAGTAAACCAATGAATTTAGTAGTAATTGATGTAACTATGTAGCATCTTCACTTTCAGAAAAAATAGTAACACATTTATATGACTTCTCCATTTTAAACATTGAATTAAAAAATTAACAGTGTAGTGGGATGGCCGTACTTCAGGACTCTACATATGTGATTTCCATGACTATGTGATCATCAGCCAGCATTGCATCTTGGACTGGATGCAACCTGAAAATGAATAGAAGTGTGTGCACGTTCCTTCTGATATGTTCAGTCATTCCTGACCCTCCCTGCTTCAGATCACAAAGCAGTGGTGATACCACGGTGGTGTGGATCTGCAGAGGGAACGAGGACACTATCCAACAGCTTTCGAACTTGGGGTAGTCAGGACCACGTGTGCTGCCACAGGGAATAGGAGATAAGGGCATGGGTGATGACGGCTAGTGATGGGTGGTTGAAATCTCTTTAGGTTCCTTCCATACAACCTGGTATAGGAATCTGTCTGCCAGGGCTACTTAAGAGTCACAATGCATTAATGTAAATGTAAGCAAACTCTACCTAAGTTCCAAGTTAATAGAAATGAATAATCTAACATTGTGCGAGCAGATGCAGTGACCATGATAAGTAAGCCTTGCTGAAATGCTGGGTATGGTGTCACATTTATTTATTCCTGTGGTGGTTGTATGAAAGCTGGCTAGCCTGATATATGGCAGTGTAAGGTCTCATCTGCTCATAGTTGCACAAGCAGACCTAGTCAATGAGAGAGAAAGCTTTCTTCCTGTTGTTGCTGGTCACTGAAGACAGCTGGATGCAGAGCAAGTAGGAGCAGCTGAAATCACTATTGATGCAGCATCAGGGTGGGAATAAACACTTGGAAACTGGATGCTGGAAAAGTCCCTAATTCTAATCCATAGCTAATCCAGATGACTTCCGGTAGTCATTTGTTAATCAAACAGGAATGTGTTCTGGTCGAGACACTGGACCCCACCACAGCCGGAAGGCAAAAATAACAATTGGAATATTATAATCCTCTGGTATTGGGTAAAGAAATAAGTCTTCGAAATCACTATTTACACTTTTTGATCTTTAAAAGAAACCCACAAAGCCACTTTCCTAAATGGTTTTAATTTGAGGTTTAGGAAATGAGATCGATGCTTCCCGTTGTTGTCTCTTGTAGAGACCATACTCAAACCCTCGCTTAGTGGGTATACACCTCTTAAAAATTAAAAACTGTAGAATTTGGGGTTTTTTAATGATTCTTTAATATTTTGGAAATAACATCTAATTGACTCATTTCTGTATTATTAAATCTTTACAGTACTTGGCTGCAAGTAGAACAAAGAAATAGCATGCATAATCATTTATGTGATTATAACATCTTCTGCCCAGCTACTGAAAAACTATCCAGAAGAAAAAGAAAATGCAGAACATTCTATTCACCTGTTTCTATAATCTTATGGCTAGTGCTATCACAAAAGCATCAGGTTTCTTCAGTGATTTCTGGAGGTCAGATTTGCTGAGCTAAGTGAGTGAGGCACAATGGACAATGCTGACTAAAGATGAAAAGATAATGCTTGTTCTTGTAGCGAAATAAAGTTCTAGAGATTGTTGTAAGAATAAAACTACTTTTGTTTCTGAAACAACTCTAGGGTTGCAAAGAATTTTGGTGGAATTATACGGTTAGAATATGATGATATTCTTGGAAGGCTTTTGCTTCTTTGTTAAACCAGGGATGTAGCACTATCCAACACTCCATCAAAGATGTATTGCTTATGGTCATAGTTTTAAAACTTTGTTGTAAGTGCTGCTAAAGAATTGGCATCCTTCATTTAATCAGCTGAAAACCTGAGAAGTGCTTGTACAAGTTCTACAGCTGCAACAAAGAATGGCTGAAAAGGGACAAACTTGAAATTCTGATTTCCACAAGTTTGAGATATGGTTGATTTGGTAAATAAAGATAAAATCTTGGAGTGCCAGTGTTTTATTTGGAGACTCATTTCACTTGGATTGGCTGTTCTTGGAGCCCTTTTCTGGTGATCTACTCCCATTTAACCCTGGATATTTGGTTACTAGCCTGGGGTGATGGTGAAAGCTGAAAACTGTGGCAGATTAAACCCTTCTATAAGGTGTGTTCTGTGGTGTGTATCCATTGATATGTACATAATCTACAGAGATATAGTGAACACATTAAAGATACTTCAGTATGAGAAATCAGTGTCATGTACACATGTTATGTAAAATGACTAAAGCGCAGAAATTCTTTGCTGATTTTTGGAATGTAACAGGATGCAAATTTCCTTTTTGTTTACCTGAACTGCAAGGGAGAAAAGCACATTTGCCTCCTTTTTATTAAGTTTTTTCATATGAGAACATTCCTCAAACAAGATACACCTCAAGCCTAAATGATTCCATCTCCAGAAGGAAAACACATCATATTCTCAACACAATACAATGAAGGTCTGAATCTTTAAATTATTTGTCTTTTTGTACAAATATCAAGTAGATTTATTTAATTGAATAAAAAAAATTCCTGAGTGCTCAAAGTACTTTTGTGAAATAAAATGTATGTTACACATGTACAATGACAGAGGGAAAGGAAGAAGCAGAGATTGCCAAGGACATTCTGAGAACATTTATTGGTTGGAAATAAATCACTGGATTTTTTTCTTTTGTTTGTTTATGTTTTGTTGGGTTTTTTTTCTTCTCCATATTATATGAAGTGGTCTCTATCTGGGTGTAATTTTTACTTTTTAGTGCCATCTGCACCTGTGGCCTTTGGACTTAATGTTTATGACAGATGGACTGGACTGTGTTTGTACCATTTAGTGTATAATCCTTCTGTATGTATCTATGCCATGCTAGGCAGTGGCACTGGCCCAATGGGCATATTTATTAGTACAGACTTCCTGTCTGCTTCCATTGTTCTGTTGCAGTGTCCTTTGAGCTTAATGGACCTTGCTTCGTGCGGGGCCCACCTACAAAATATTGTTCCCGATTCATGCCAGATTATCTGTTGCAGACTCTAATCTTTTTTTTTCCTGCCTCTCACCCCCCACCCCACTAATACATTTGCCAACTAGAATGCTTAAAATGGATCAGTTCCATATTGTAAATGCTCTTCCTCTCCTCTTAGCCTGCAAGTTTCATTTTGGAACAAGCTTGCTAGCTTTGTTTGCTAGAATCGAGGTGCTTGGTAAAAAGTAGAATAATTTCCTCTGAAACACATCGTATCTCAAGCTACCTGAGCTCCTCTTCTACTAGAAGCAGAAATTGTTCCCAACAAAGCAATAGCCCCTGTAAAATAGGGTGTAATAAATGTGGCCCAGGCTGCAGAATCCTGCTGGCCCATGGCTGGCAGCCTGGAGCTGCACAGCAGGTCCCATTCCTGCTGACTTCATCAGCACTGTGCGGCAAGTGTGGGAAAAAGCGCAGGCTACTATTGCACAAGAAATGTTGTCTTCTGTATCAGTAGAAGAGCAAAACAAGTGGAACGCTGAGGAACTCACAATTTTTTTTAGTTTTTTGAAGGTTTGTGAACCTAATAATTGACAGACATGCTACCATGATAACAAAGAACAATTTAATATTGTTCATTTATCTCAAGAAATCATGAGGTTGCCTTTCTTAAATTTTTGTGCTTATTACAGAAATGCATGAAATGAATGTCGCAGTTTAGTTGTACTTCGATCAAATTAGTGGCAAATTCCAAACAGACATCTGAGAACAAAAAGCACCCTTTTCTAACTGTCAACATATATAATCCTAACAGTTAAAAACGATTTTAAAATATTTATACAGAAAATAATCATGCCCTTGTAAACCCTTTATGGAAAGACAGATCATATATATAACTTCTCATGCTACATAGCAAGACTATGCATCCTATGGTCATATTACCATGATCATGAAGAAAGGAAGCAAATTCTGTATAACACACCTGGATTCTAACAGGGATGATTTCAGGGGTGGGTATGTCTGCCAATCATATTTTTGCAGGATGAGAATGAAGACACGGGAGCGAGAACTTATCATGTCATGAATAAAAAGAAGCAACTACAGAATCGCAGAATCACAGAATGGTAGG
>VZSC01001617.1:227818-320945 GCA_013398225.1 Steatornis caripensis | reverse complement strand
ACAATATTAAGCCAATTAAATGTATTTAAACATAATTAAGTGCTATGTTTTTGAAAATGGTTTCAGTTGGTAACTTGATTGTCCAAATGTACATCTGAGTGAATCTGGCTATTGGGTATTTTTACTCTAGACTTTGTGCAGGCTGCAAAACTATCACAGTTTCTCTGAGCGCAGAAGGATGTATGTAATAACTGAAGCCCACTAGTGAAGCTATGTTAAAGTTTCTACCAACAACCTTCCACTGAGCTGTTTATGTTGAGGTTATGTTGTAAGTTTTATGGGGAGACTCTTCATTTATACTTCACCTGCACAGCCATTCTGATTACTGGTTAGTGCTATGTTCTAAGAAATAAATAACAAAATCAATTGCTTTGCTTATACTTTTGTCAATTGATAAAGAATTCATAGCGGCACTTCTCATTTTCCAGCAAATAGTAAAATAGTTACCTTCTCAACCGGAAGAACACATGTTTTCTTTTCTTCACTGAGAGAATGTTAACAATTAAAAATTGTTAAGCTAGATTGATAAACCAGAGGAAAATGGAAACAGCCTGTTTCTAACGTATGTAACTGAAGAAATATCTTCAGAATGAAAGTAAAATGTTAAACATCTTCCTTTTCCCTTTCTCTGATACAAAACTTTCTATGAACTTATGGACAGGAGTGTCAGTTCCAAACCACCACAGGTATGGAGCAGTGGTAGAACTGGCCATAGAAAGGAACACCACATTTGAGGATTTCTATCTTTGTACGTCAAGCACTAAGGCTAAGGAACCAGAGCTTAATTACAGAATGAGCATGAGTTGGCAAAGGTATTACAGCCACTGAACATCATACAAATATAAACACAGTCAACATTTATCTATATCTAAGCGAGATATTTTAAAATGTGCTTCATTTTTTATTAAATTAAAACTATTTCAATAGTAAGAGTTTCTGGGACTGGTGTTCTAGATGTCCTGAACAATGCATGGGAAGAAAAATTATACTCCACTTTAACGAAATTACTAAACATTTCCTTGAGATTTGATCCTGTTGCTTAATAGCATTGTCTCATCTTATGGACAACTTAGCTAATGCTGGTGTAATCGGAGATGGCTGCTGCAGCACATGAGTTGGAAATAGATCAGTTAAGAATGTAACAGCTGCACCTTCTGCTTAGATTTTGTCATTATATTTTGAATTCTAAATGTTCAAAACACAGTTTAAAGGAGAATAGAAACTTTAGCTAAGTGAGTTACACAGCTCAAATGTAATCAACAATAAAAGTAATGATGGGCATACAACTTCAATTGAACTGAGACTCAGTTAAAACAACTTCATGCTGCGCATTGTCCCATTGTGTCTGATGACTACAGTTACCAGGGCAGGAGAGAAAGGCTTTAATCACAGTTTTAAAATATATTTTGTGGTTCTTTTTGCATACTTGATTTGCCTCTTGGGTGCTAGTATTATATTTACTCCATATTTGAAAAATGTTTCCTTTTAATCTGCGTTGATCTTATTTTATTTTGTGATTGACTAACTTGCTTTGTGTAAGTTATGCTGTAAGGGCAGTTTTAATGGTTGAATTAGATGGTCTGTTCACTTTTTACAGTACCATTTATCAGTCTAAATGTATGGTAGCCAGTCTTAAAACCCATACCTACAGGTACCTTTTCAGCACAGTGCTCAGGAAATTAACCGTGGAGCTCTCATTAGCATTAATGGGTGTTTAGTGGCTAATTTACTGTGCACCAGGCTTAAAATATACCCCCCAGGGTGCTCACCAGGCTGTGTAGGAGATTCCACCATGCTGATGGTATTGTAATTGTGTTTTATTAGATCAAGCTACAAATGAAAGATTTTGATTTCTATGACATCTATGCCTAACTCTGATTCAGTGAGAAAACACACACATCTCTGTTCACTATCAATTAGCTGACAGCCAAGGTAATCCCATCAAGGAGTTCTGGCAGAAAGGTACAGTAGAAAAAAAGATGTGCAAACAATACTTCTAATTTCTCATAAACCCAGAAGGATACACAGAAAATCTTATTTTTATGCTAAATATGAAACATTAAAAGCATAAACTTTCAGAATAACTATTCAGAAATTTGGAACCATCGTTGCAATTTTAGCTTAGCCTTATTATGCATGTGTTTTCAATTACAAAGGGAAAAATTTAAGAAATTAAGATAAATCAACTGGAATCAAGAGCTCATGATCTTACATGTTTAAGAAGCAAGTTTTTGCAGTCACAGGTGCAAAAATTCTCTGGAATTCCCACTCCAGTCAAAGAAGAAAAATTGTTGAGAATGTTTCCAAATTCTGTTCTGAAGAATGAATTTAAAAAAAAATTAACTTTGAGCAGAAAACCCTATAAAAAAGGGAAAGGGAAAACAACAAAGAATCCTGTGATTTGGTGAATAGAAAACACTGGGATAGGCAAGACTTAAAACTGATCTGAAGTTTGCTTTAGGAAGAAGGTTCTTCATTCCTTAACAGAGGAGAAAGAAGGAAGAGGGTTGCTATGTGCTTAAAATTATCTTTTACCTAGAACAAGTTCAAAATTGATATCTGTTTCAGTTTTGAATGGAACCAAGGCCGAGCACAAAAGCAAAGGTAGTCTTGCTAAAACAAAGTTCGCTGAGCTTAATGTATGTATGTAATGTACAGGAGACAGGGAGACAAGTAGTCAACATAATTCCCAAAAATCTGGAATACAAAATCACTTTCAGATAGAATCTGTTAACACATCTTAGTGGCACTATGAAATTGTAGAGTAGTATGAAGAGTAACCACATTCAAGAATAGAAAGAAAATAGGTAACCTAGGCCAATATGGACTTACCAGTGTGACTCGATTAGTCAAAAACTTAGAAGATATTGAAGATATAGAAGAGATGGAAGTAAACAGCATAAAACAAAGGGCTAATAGATCATACCAGATCAATCTACTATCTATCTCAGGTAAGATAATTAATTTTTTGGATAAGAAAAATGCAAGTCAGTCTAATTTGTCTGGACTTCAGAGAAGCATGGGAAATTATTGGTTATACTAAAGAAAATTGGGTTTAATAGGGAACTCTAGAGTGAGTAAGAAACTGGCTAGGAGATAGACAAGTAGACTTCATATAACAGAGGATTGTAATTGTCAAGGTGCTTTGTTAGTAGTACATTGCTTCAGCATTGCTGCCTGTCTAATAGTATAGATCCCAAAATGTTATTTATCACACACCTTCTTGGCCACTTTTTTTTTTATATACAACTTTTTCTCCACTATTGTCTATAATGCCATAGTAAAGAGCACCTGCTACAGAATCTGTCACTTAAAATTGTTATGATTGTCACAGATTCTCAGAATTTACCGTTTGTATCATTCTTGTACATTACACTCTTTAGCATCACTAATCTGTGATACCCAACTATTACTATTTTTTTTACAGTAACAATCTTCCCTCTTATTGTACAGATACATGCTGAAACGTTTGCATTGTAAAGTAATCTGCTTATAGTCTGGGTCAGCATCATATCAAAAATGTACATCAAAAATGTTTAGGACAGTGCTTTGCATCCTACTACCTTCTGGGAAAGGTATGAATAAAAACAAGCTTGAGTAGCCATGTTTAAGACAGAGAATTTGGTATCTTTGTAGAATCTGGCAGCATATTTAAAATGAATCTGCCCAAGGATAACTAACAGTTATATTACAATCTCCAATCGTGAATGAATTGTAACAGATGTAATGAGGTGAGTGGTGCAGGAAAAGCACAGGATAAAATATGATATATCACAGTTGGAAGGCTAGAGTCTTCACAGTTAAACAGATTGACTGTATGTAGTAGTTCACAGCAAGAAAAGAAAGGTAGACATTGTTTCCCCTGGAGAAGGTGACTACAAAACAACTTTGCTGGGCTGAGAATAAAACAGCTTTAATCATATAAATAGGAAAATTACAGGTCTTGCCTACCTTTCCTTCCCCTACTGTAACATTTGTTGCTGCGGTCTAGGTGATCATGGTTGTCGGCTCCAAAATTTTTCAAAATAAAAAAGTGACTCACTGCAGCCATAGGCGTCCACTGTAATTTATCTGTTTGTTGTAAACATGGTGAGAAAGAAACTTCCACCATTCATTTTCAGAAATGTCTCTTATTTAAACACTGTCAACCTATCAATCAATATTCATTTGCAAAACTGAGCTAACTTTTTGCACTAGGAAAAATGGTGACAATATATATTAAGCTTAAAAGCGTTGTGCCAGTGCTCCTCAGTCAAGAATGTAATTTCCAGCCCTGTATCTTCAGTACTAACAGTTTCATTAATTTCTGTCTTCTTAGCTTGAGGGAAGACTGAAAATGCTTGTTGAGTGTGTGTCCTGGTTTGAACCAGAACAGAACCAATTCTCCTTTCAGTCATTTTACTTTTCAGTTAAGTCTCTTCTTAGTGACTGCATTTTCTGAAGTTAATGACATATTTTTCGGGCAGTGTGTGGTTCTAGAATTGCTAATGCTTGATGTTTATAGTCATTACTAAGGTAACAATATGAATGGTATGCAGAAAGACTCTCTGTAAAAACCAAGGTCACTGCTAAATTTCTTATGTGCTGTAAGTGAAAGGGCTTAAAAGGGTCGCACCTGCAAGGAGAAGCAGACAGCACAGGTGACCTAAAACTGGCCAGACTAAGTATTCCATCCCATACATGTCATACTCAGTATAAAGCTGAGAGATCACAAGCCAGCATGACTCTCTTCTACGGCCAGCATTCAAGGAGGACTCTGTTCTTCTTCCTTTGGTCCCAATCTGTGCTTTCCTACATCCAGTTCCCATCTGCCACTGAGTCATCTGAGACTTTCCTAGGGCCAGCCCTGAAGCATCTGGGGTGACATGATGGTCATTGGGGGACCTTGGTATTGGTTTTGTATATATTTGGATATATTTCATTATATATTTAATCATCTATTTCATTATTTCTCATTTATATTATTATTATTATACTCTTTTGTCCGTTGTTATTGTTTCATTAAAGATGTTTTATTTTTTTCCAACCCATAAGTGTCTCTCCCTTTTCTCTTTTCCCTTCTGGGAAGGCAAAGGGTTAATAGAGAGCACCTGTCCTCCATTTAATAGCCAGCCCAGCCTTAAACCATGACAGTGGGTGAGGCATTGAGCGAATAGCACTTGTAGGAAAGATTAGCAGGCAACAGCCTCTTCTTAAACAGCACAAGAGGAAATAAAAAGTGCTACATCCGTCATTATGAAGAAACTTGGAAAGAAGATAGGCTCCTAAAATTGCAAAATAGTTTCCTTATATTGGAAAAGATATACGTATGGCAGGAAGACTAACTGTTTTCCAGAATGGTGACAATTCCGGACTAAGCTATGTATGAAGGGGCATCTATATGCCCACCCTCATTCCCACTAGATGAACATGTCCTGCCCTCTAGCAGATGTAAAAAGCAAGTTCTACCAATGCCCACAGGAAGGCTTTAATGCTTCTGGAAAAAGTAAAAATTCCAAAAGATCAAAGGGAAAAATCCTGACCCCACTGAAAAAAATGGAAACTAGTCATTGACTGCTATAGAGTCTGATTTACCTCTCTCATTAGCAAAAAGTGAACTGAAAATATAGATTAAACCTTCTTAACAAATCAGGTCCATCTTCAGCTTTCAAAGAAAGTAAGGACAGAATACACTATTTGCAATAAACATCAGTCTTTAACTGTGTAAGGAGATGGAAATGAGATGGTACAACTAATGCTACACAGGAAGATGTAGCACAAGTCAGTGTAGTTTGTAC
Source organism: Steatornis caripensis (assembly GCA_013398225.1). Taxonomy (NCBI): domain Eukaryota; kingdom Metazoa; phylum Chordata; class Aves; order Caprimulgiformes; family Steatornithidae; genus Steatornis; species Steatornis caripensis. The sequence goes on along the minus strand of VZSC01001617.1, from coordinate 315,168 downwards.
ATTCACTTTGACAATAAAGAACCCTCAGGATCAAAAAAACATTAAATGTTTTTAAAAAAATTGTACCTAGCATTGTTATACTTACCAATTTCCAATAGAACTCTGTGACATATTTTACTAATATAACATAGTTTCGATGAGTTGATCTGTTAGAAATTTTTTTTTTTCATCAGAAGCTGTTAATCTAATGAAATTGAAGCATATTGTGGCATGGACAGATACATACCAGCTAAATTTGCCTCAATGAAAACATTGATCTGCACATACACAGTATTTATTTCCAAATTATGAGATCTTTCTTCACAAACATAAAGGCAAAATTATTTCATTGTAATGAAAAAGAATACTTTAATATCTTTGACATTTCCCTCTTCTTTCTCTTTTATTTTCTCATAAATGGATTTCTGTTACCCTTGCCATGTGGGCTTAAAAGAAAATTACAAGTTTTCTGAGAAATAAGATTCTGAATTTTAAAGAGTGGTCAGAGTGTTACCTATAAGATTGTATTGAGCCTACTTTCTGTGGATATAGGCATCCATCCCTGCTTTTCTTCATGGACCTTCAGGTAGAACGTGAGATGAGGTAACCTAACTATGTGTTGTTAACACAGTGTGTGCACCTATTCTACTGCAACTGCTGCAAATTGTTTACCAATTGCCTAACGGTTGCATTTGTTATCTTCAGCAAAAAAAAAAATTCTTATCTGGTCTTAGTGCCTGATAAATCTAGGACACAGAGGTGGCTGTTTGGAAAAAAATGCATGTTAATGGCTGACTTCTGTACAAGAAACAACGATAGTTGTTTAGCAGGTGTCTTAATTCTATTTTAAACTACACCTACATGACATGCTGCTATCCTGCATGGAGCTGCCAAAAAATTTCTAATACTGGAGTCTGGACTGAATATGAGCTGCCCTATACTACTGTGATTAATGCCAGTTGATATTGCATTCATGTTGTTTCATGTACCTGCTGGTCATACCCTCATTTATGATTTCCATATCTAACTCAGGAGCATCAGTGCACTGTGTGATATACGTGAGTCTTTAGATCACTGCACACAGCAGGTTCCTGTACAAGTTGCCAGCACAGAGGTGCCTACATCTTAAATGCTGCACCTTGGAGCACCTTGGGTCAGGTAATACTTTTTAGATGTTCCTAAAAAGTCTTTGTAACTTAAAGACTATTGCAGTCAGAAAACATAAACCTGTACAAAATTTGCCTTTTTTTTTTCTTCTTGCTCGCTTTTAGCCCTCTCCCCAGCACAAAATGAATAGTAAGTGCTACCTTATAGCACTGAAAAAAAAAAATGTCAGGCAATCTCATATCATGTCCTTATAGCATATCCATAGTATATGGGCTATAGGCTATTAACAATTTTCTGCTCTCATACTGCATAAACCTGTGCATCTTTTACACACAACCACAGATTTGTAGTGTTCTTTCCAATGACCAAGTGAATAGTGGTGTTCTGCTTATATACAACAAGTTACGCTGCAGCTGCATGGTGTGACACAAATATATCTCTTGTATATTTACAGGGAACAGAATACCGTCTAGATTAATTATGCAAAAATATTTATTTCTCCCCTATTACCATATCTGAAAAGTATATTTCCCACTCCCACAGTTAAATGTATCCTCATATCAATTTCTCATATGTAGTGCTCAGCACAGTGCTTTAGAAACATTAACTAATTAACTAATGCATGTCATTATGGGCCTATGAATCCTGGATGTCAAAAGGCAAAAGATAAGGCAACCATCGTGAATTAAATAAAACACAGATTAAATTGCTGGCACGGCAACCCCAACATAGCAAATTTCTCTACCCTGTGTAAAGCTACTCTCTGACCTGCACTACTGTTTCTTTCTTCTTTCTTCTGGTGTGAGATACCACCACTTGGTGATAATCCTTCCCTTCAATATAGGGCGCATAATTCACGGGTCCAGTCTCAACCACATGGCATATGTGTGTACCTGTTTTAATATATATGAGATTGTACTGTTCTTGAGATGTGGTTAAGATAGTGTTTATTCCAAGATGTACGCACTGCACAGTCTTAGAATAGGAATGAATATAAACGTAGTAATCCTGACTTCTGATTCATAAAGAATCCTATTTGTCAATTTAGATCGGAATCATAGTCTGAAAGTTAAAAGCTAAATATGAGGCTTAATGATAGGAAATATTTATGTCCTTTGATACGGTTCTGATTTCTAAAGAATTATCTGTATAAAGGTGTCTGATCCATTTCCTGGGAGAATGTCCCTCATATACTGGACGCAGGCCACTAGAAAACAAAGTCGTTTGACTGAGAGCCTATTCATCATCATTCTCTTTTCCTGGATGTCTTCAGATAGGGGCAGAGAGTGAATTTTTGTCTAGATAAATTTTTATGGCTGTTTTTTTCTGGTCTCGTTTTTCCTAAGTTCTTCATGCCTATCCCTACACGTGAATGTAAGATACGTCCCTCATGTGACCCAGCTACATTCTTTTCATTCAAAGAAGAGTTCCTGATATAATGGTGCTTTTATCTCCTCTCATGGCTGGAGTCATGGTCTTCCATATGCAATTGAATGCAACCTGTCACTTGACCAAATTACGGACCATTTTTACAGTTTGACTGGATATGTTCTCTTCCAGCAACACTGAACATCAGCGTTTTGTGCACAGGACTGATGAATTAATATCTGTGTGACAGATGAGAAATCTGAGCATTCGGTGCCTTCATAAGAGGTGATGAAGGCACTCTGCTTCAGGAGGCAGGTGGATTGGTCAGCACAATTCCACGACATTGTGTTCCTCCTCTGCAAGAAGTGAAAAGCATCAAGGCTTACATGGTAGAGTAGTTTACTGATTCATTGAGAGAATCAGGTTGTATATTGCTCGTTAGATTCTGCTTAGCAGAATAAAAGACCCTAATCGGTCCACGAAAGGAGAAAGCTGCAAAGGGAGAAGAGAGAATAACAGAATAGGCAGATTTCTAGATGTGGCCATTAGGACAATCACAGCAGGCCACTCTGCCTTTTGTAATGACTAGACAAGCAGGTTTGCTGAACTGATGTGAGTTTGTAATACAGAGGGGTTTAAAACGACTTGCAAAAATTATTCTTCAATTTTCTGAAAAATTAAAATTTAGTTTAGTGATTTTATTATCTTCCATTCTCTATCCATGAGCCCAACTCTTCAGTATTCCTAGGCGACAATTTGAAGTTGTAGGTAGAAAGTGTCTTCATACTACTGGATAATAACAAAAGTTCTGACAGTTTAGATTGATTTTGTACCTCAGCATTAATAACTGCACAGCTATTATACAGCTATTAATGATGATACAGCTATTATAATTACAGCTATTGTAATAAATGAGGAAATTATTTCACTGGCTTAAGCAGAAACATTATAGTATCGTCTATATGAAATGGCAGTTTTCTCCCTCCTGCAGATACTTCATTAGCACAATCATACTTGTCTACTAGTAGCACCTAAGAGTCCCTTATTGATGTGAAAGCGTTCCTGACAACAGTGCCAGGTTGCCTTGCAGTTAATGTGAAGAGGCCTGAACTATAAATATTTTCATGAACTTTTATGAATGCAACCAGATTGCTAATTTTATAAGTATTTAAACAGGTTGGAAATGCTGGACTGTAGCACTGAAAATTTGTTAGTAACATTTTTTTTCCCAGAAATGTATGTTCAAGTGATTAATTACTTTATGTGACACTTGTCATAAATCTCCCTGGTGCTCAGTTCTCCCCCATCTGTCTCATCACTACATTATCTCTTGCTCTAGGTGTAAGTATAGTTCTTTCCTCTCCAGATGTGTGGCTAGATAGACATCCAGAAGGACTTCTTTATAGGAAACAAATGTAGAGCTTCATCAGAGTACAGTGTGCTGTTGATTGGATTGTTACACAACAAGCTTTTAGAAACAGGGATTGTCTTTGCATGGTATGCATAGCGCCTCATTAAATGGACTTCTCCCAGACACCACCACCCACAGCTGAGGTCTGTAATTTCTACTATAATACAAAAATAACTTCATTCAGTTCAGACATGTTCCTAGTTTTGATTTATGTTTAACAAAGGTTGATAGATCAAATCTGCCCTTTACGTTGTTGCTAATAAATAATGCCCTAGTGCAGAGGTTCTAAATAAGTTTTTTTGGCTGCTAAGATGGAGACACTTTTTCCAGAGCTAATGAAACTTTTATAAAGCTGGATTGGTCCCTGTCTATCAGATCTTGGGGGAGAATTTTATAATCAAGGTTTAACGATTTAAATGTCTATGGTTAGTACATTCAAGGACATCTTTTGCAGCTTTGTGAATAAAAGATATTATCACCTCATATAAAGTGGGAAGGAGAGATGAGGTGCATGCAGCTGAACTGTGCATCCGGGACTAGTTTAAGGCACAGTGCTTTGTAAAATCTGATAGTAAAACTAAACTTCCCTGAAGCTTTATTCGGCAGTTTAAAAAAAGTCTGTTTTACTTCTTCATGCAATATATTCACATCTAGTATATATTCCTAGGCCAGTGCTAAACTGAGGGGTTTAATTCACTGAAAACAGTTTGAGATTCTTACAATAACTTTTATCTTAGAAGCACGTGAGTATATGTACACTTAGCCACATATGTACTCATTCAAAAACAACCACCATCTTTTATTCCTACTATATATAACTTGTGCCTTCTCATTGCCTTAACACTTTGAATTCATAATTAAGCAGTGATTTTGCCTTTTGGTCTTGTACAGATCATCAAAATGGGATCTTCAATTTAAACTAGTACATGCTTGTGTACACAAACATTTCCTTAGCATACTGCTTGAGAATGAAGGACGCTTCTTGTGATTCATATTTTGGGTATAATCCTTTGGTGCACACCATTTCATTCTTTTTCTCTCCTAAAAAAACACCCAAAAAAACCCCAAAAAACCAAAACTGAAAAAAAAATCTGTGGTACAATCTGAAGAGAGAAGTCATTTACAATCGTGACAACACACAGAGAAAAACCTGTGTTTCTTCTTTATTCCATTGCAGTGAGCATGCAAAAATATGGGTTTTTTCTATTTTGTCCCTAGAAATGTTCATTCTTGTTTGACTATACTGTATGTATTGAAATGGGGTACATGTAAATAAATTTTAATGACAGCTCTGTTCATAAACATATTAAAATGGGATACCAAATTTTTAGTCAATTGTTAGGCTCTTTGATTTGATTCAACAGATCAATAGCTTGTTATTTCCACAAATTGTTATAATTCTGGCAGTTTCCTGTTTCCTTATAGTAAATTTTGTTTGCATTGCAAACATTGAGTTGTAATTTGCCTTGCAATTTGTGATGTAATAAGAAAACATTGAATGTTTCCTTGATATACAGGGTCCCCTATAGCTAAGTTTTCAACAGTCAAGCTCAATGAACCATTTGGATTTAAGTGGAAGAAAGGAAATTAATAAAATATTAATAGGAATTTTTTCAAGGAGTTTCAGAACTTTGACAAGAAACTGTTTGACATGTGTCTGTGTTTAATACATCCACAGCTCAGTATGACATCCTGAATAATTATGGTCTTAAAGGCTGACTGAAGCATTTAAAACAGAAGGAATTCTGTAATTGACCACATTTGGGTTATAATTACAACTGACTACACTGGATCTTCGTGTGAGCCACAGTCTTTCACCATGAAGTTCATTGAACATGAGTAGGACTATATCTAAAGACCATCAAGACTTCTCAGGAATGTATTAATCGGAAAACAGAGATTTTTTTTGTAATCAAAGTTTCTACAGGGAGCAAAACTCAGACAATAATTTTGCAAGAAGTGAACTTTCTGATGAAAGCAAAGAGAGATGTAGCAGACCCAAGCCTCAAATACTTAACAACCCCAAAATTAGAGAGTTCCTAATGGATGTGTAGTACCAGGTTTAGGCATCCCTTCTGGCTAATTTTGACTGGGGACTGGAACCTGGGTAGTCCTGTGTTTCAAGCATGTCATTAACAGGGAATTACAGAACTACATGAAAAAGTGTAAACAAGTCAGAGCACCTTTCCCTGTTTGCTAATGCACGAGGGAAGATATATTCAATCTAGATCCACGAAGTGCTATGATAACAGTGAAACTCCTAAGCCAGAAATTTGCCTGCATATATTAACGTAGAAATACCCTATATGCCTTTTTCAGAAACATCTACTGTGTCCCACTCCCACCCACCACCACCAAACTAGAATTATAAACATGGTATAAATAGTTAAATATTCAGCTGCTTAGAAAGAAGCTGTCTAGGAAGTGTGTTTATTGCCTGGCTTGTAAAAGACAATTTTAAATTGTTTGCCTGAATCAGATACCAGCTTCAAGTTTCCTGAAGTATTTTCCTGTTCTCTCTGTCTTTCTCTTCTCAAAATACTTCTTTTTTTTCTTTTATTCTTTGTCTGATTGAAAATAATCATTTGATATCAAAGAGAATTTTTGTTTTCCAGGTGCGCAATACCAAAGTTAGTCTTCATATTAGATCATGAGAAGCATCTGAAGTGCTCTGAGTTACTTTCTGGAGACTGACCACTCTCCAGTAGTTGCCTGGGGAAGGGTAAATCTTCTTTGAAGTTCGGAGCACTTAATTAATCAAGCTTAAATGTGAACGCTTTCCTACTACAGAGCATAAAAGACAAATGGTGAGGTGCTGTAAGATAATAGGCTCGCCTGCAATATATACTGACCTAAAGGAGGAATACAACAGCACAAGAAAAAAAGATAGCACTCTAGTTGGAGCACAGTGGTTTGCATAGGCTTGAATGAAACCCAGGTAGCATGCAAGCACATCGTAGGAATTGCAAAAGGGAAAACTTGTAGCTGGAACTCTTAGTATATTTCCATATACATTTACTGTTTGAGAAGTTTTTGCTTTTAGAATTTTAAAAATTATTAAATGTATTAGCCTGGCATTATGATTTCCATTGTAGGCGTATTTGCTGGAAATTTGCCTACTTGTAGTTCTTTTCAGTCAGTTCCCTCCTATTTACCGGCTTTTTATAATTTTAATTATGTGATAAATAGTACAGATTACAGATTTTTCCTTATTAATGTTGCTACTGAGGCATTCACTCTTGGAATACAATTACAAGAAAATATGTATTTACTCCATCTTTAGGATTGCTTAAATAATAATAAAAAATTGTCACTTTCTAAATCTCTTAGAAAAACATTTCCGTTTTGCCAGCTTTTATGTTTCATACAGACGGCATACACCATGCTAACAGTCAAAATACAGTATCCTTGTAATATCAATATTTCATACACAACTATGTCACAAGCTACAACCTTGCAACTTAAAACAATTATTCTCTGTCATAATAAAGATAATTAGGGATGAGCATCCCTGTTCTGTTCAGTTTTGATCTCCTTCTAATCTCTGTAAGGATATTAAACTCCAGTAATCCATAGATAATATGGTGGGAGTGGCTCACCACAGTTTTGTACTGTGACATACTTTACCTCAGTGGCGTTTATTTTCCTACAAATGAGAAAAACAATCCAGAAAAGGAAAATAAAATAACTTTTNTCCAAGAAGAACCAGCCGAAGGCACCAGAAGTACTTTTCTTAACATCCAATGAATTCCACTTAAATGTGATTTAAATATTTTGAAAAAAAAAAACAAACCAAAAAAAGAAAAAAAAATAACTTTTTTCCCCCCCCCCCCCCACCTCTCCCCACCCCCCATCCCCTCAGTCTCTCTGGAAAAAGCCTATTTGTAACAACAAATCTAAGTGTAGTTCTGAATATTGTTTGAAGATTTAAATTAATTCCATCACACAGGAGAAAGGAATAGATTATGGAATTCCAACAAGTCAAAAGCAAAATCAAAAACTATTTGCATGCTTTTATTTTCATCTATTGAGCAAGCAAGTGGGATTTTTGTGGGGGGCTTCAGACATGTAAAATATATAGAGAAGAGTTTTGAAGATGTGGCATATATCCTTGTAGCTGTGAACATACACACCAATGACCTGTACTGAAGTTCTGAGGGTATTGTCTCACAAAAAGCCTCTAAAACTCCACCAAATAACCTGTGTTCTCAAATGTCTCACTTGTTCAGATTAAGCAGACTCACTTTCTTCAATTTTTATTTCTAAATCATGTTTTCTAAACCTAATTCATTGCTGTTGCTTTCCTCTGGACTCTTTCCAGTTGATCCACATCTCTCTGCCAAAACCTCCATGTGATACAGCCAGAACCAAGTAGAGTGGAAGGATGACTTCATGAATCTAACATGACACTCCTATTTGTACACTGACTTTCCATCATTGTGTTTATATATCACAGCAGGACGCTTGCTTTTTTCTTCACACCGCTAAGGTGCTTTTGAAAAACGTTCATCTCTCATCCTCCGAACGCTTACTCACGTGCTTAAATTGACTTGAGTTTAAGAGGATGATTCACGTGTATAAAGCAATGCACATACTTAAGCATTTCAAAGGTCAAGGCCAAATATTCCTTTCAAGGAGTAATAAACCAAACTGAAGAGCCAACCTGAGTCAAACACACAGTAAGCTAATAACAGAGTTCTCTAATGTAATTAAATCTTTTCTGATCTGCACTTCAGATGTGGGATCTGAATGTACAATTGTATAAGAACTGAAACCTGTAATATTAATATTGTGCATCAGTCATGGAGAGAGGGGACAAATGATTTCATTTCTAATCCGGTTTTGTTTTACTTTTTTCAATAAGTGGGATATGTTTTGCTTCACTGACTTGCAATGTTTTATTAAGATACACAGCAACATTTCCACAGTCAGAGTCAAAGCAGACTACCAATTAAAAATTTTACAGTAATACTTCTCATATTCTGGTAATAGATTTAGCAACAATAGATTGCTCAAATAAAAAGTGTTTGTTTCAAATATGCTTTAGGAAAAAAAATCAAAATAATATCTGGTGTTCAGTTTCCTCTGATTCAGTAGTTAATAGAAACTTTAATACTGTTGATCGTTTATTTCTCGGTGCATGGTATCTCAGGTGTGTAAATTTAGTTTTTTTTTTTTTTTTTCTTATTTGTAAATACAGTTACCATTTTTATAGACATGGTCAAGAAGCTTTTCTTTTCATCACTGTTTCTCTGAATAATTAATTCAAAATGTGTTTTAAAATGCTATTGCTTTTTTTTTATTTGGACATTTTTACCTATGTGATTATGTAAATAAACATTTAAAGGTACCATTATTGAACTGCTTTTAAGGATGTTCGGTACACAACAGCTGACCCATCATGATGTGATTACTCATGTTGCCTTCATTTTCATTTCAACCAGAATGCAAGGTTTTCTTGGTCCTATTGTAAGAGCAGAAAAACAATTATTTTATGCATGACTGATGATAGTGATGGAGACTCTGTATGGGACACAGCAGGAAGCTGAGAACTGCTTGATGCTTCAAAATACCATGTACTTACAGCACATTCAAATGTTGTAAACCCTACGTATGCGGCTTAATTTTATTTGTAACTTTAGAATTTCTAATCTACTGTATATATTTTTTTATTTCCAATAGCACATTGGAAAAATAATACTTTTCAAAAAATGTATGATGCATCAGTTTTAAAGCACAAATGAATTATGACTAAGTGGATGCTTTACTAGGCAAACTGGTGTTAGAAGTTAATTGGGTTTGACTAGCAAGTCCAGTTATTGGCACAATTTATAAGCTTTTGCAGAATTGTGACCATTCTGCTATCATACAGTAATATGCACAATGTGAGGCCTGACAGTAAGTGCTTGGTATCTGACAGTAAGTAATGAATCCTAGTAAAAAATATCCTTATAAAACGGACCCTTTTTTGAAATGAAATGTAGTACAAGACTATTTTTCAGGATGCCTGAACATTTATTACATCAGCATATAATTAACTTCTCATTGTCTTTGCGTGCTGTGCTGAATCTGTTATAAGTATGGTCAGTTGTTGCTTCTTTGTGAAGAAAAAAGCTTCCTAATGGAGAAAACATTTGTTAGAAAATATTATTAAAATTATAATAATTATTTTGTAATTTGGGAGGCTTCCTCATTCTTTCTGAAACACAATACTGTAACTTTAAATCCTAAAGTAGCATTTCATAAATCCCACTGGTCACTTGCATCACATTATGTTTTTCTTAATGTGTTTGAAGTGATTTCTGCAAATGTTTGCACATGCAACTGCTTTAATCACTTCAGTAGTTCCTTTAGCATCTAGCAGAAATTTGAAATCCCTGACATGCATATGCGAAGTGCTGTGTGATGCATTTTGTTTTTATTTAGCATTAAGCGAGATAATCTGAAGAAGCATTTAACCACGTTAGATGTAACCATTACTGTGAAGTGCATAAAGTTTTGCAGCTAAATACTGTTTCTTCTAGGATAAAAGTCACTTAATTTGCCACTGCCTGTGTGACAGTGATGTTTCTAATTCTGTGTGGGCATTGTGCGTGTTAGAGGTTTGTAATACATCTATCTCCAGCTATTTTTTCTTTATTTATCTGAAGCCTGGAAAAACCTACCTCCCTTGAGAGCTTAACTACTGTTAAAATCCCTGTTTTCCTGCAGGATAACCAACTCCTGGCAATTGCCCTGGAGCCCAGAGTTTGCCTTTGCAGGCTCACGCGTGCACATCACACCACCCGTCTCTTCCCCTGACTGCCAATTCCATCCCAATGAGCTGGCAGGGTGCTCAAATTCACATCAATTCTGTTCCATGATATTTTCATCAAATTGCCAAGGCTTAATTGCATAAGTGGGCTACATGTTTTTTTTGTGCTTGCACACCATTGTAAATAGGACTAGCTACATGATGCAGTCTGTAGGATATTTGACATTTCAATGTTATCATTTTTTCTGGGGGATAGTTTCCTGTTCATCCCTTCATAGGTTGCTTTTCTAGATTTCTCACTCATATTTCTACCAGTTTAGTTTGTCCTTGACTTTACATCTCAGAGAAAGATGATTTTGTCACTTTCTAAGGGAATTCAGGTAATTCTCAGAAAATCTGCAGAAGGCCAAGTCCTTTACTGTCTGGTTTCACTGGCACTTGGTGGATCATGTGAGTTGATCAAATGCTCTTATAGAGAGGGATGGATGGAGAGGAACTGATTCGCCATCCGCAGCTGTACCTGGAATCGTGGTCCGACTTCTCCTTCACTATGTGCGCTCAAGCCTGAAATCAGCTGCCAAGGTGATGCCAACAGCAGTTTTGGAACCACTTCAACACAGAGTGTCTAGCAGGGGGAAGAAAGGGAGGGGTGGCCTAACTGCTGAATGGGAGAGGCTCGAGAACTAGATAGAGGAGAAATGTAGTAGGGCTTATATTCTCCGCTTTTTTTTGTGGTTGGCCACTTAGTTCCGACACTGACATTGCAAAGTGTGTTACAGCTATTTTTCTCTGACAAATTTCTCAAAAAGTAAGGGGAGTAACCACACTGCAGTTACAGTTTAGATGAGATAAAAAGTAGACCTGCAGATTCTGATATTGGTGTTCAAGATGAAATCAAAGACAATGTTTGCAATTTGCTTTAGAATGTACGTTAGGAGCCCTTAATAGATACTCAGTGTAAAGTTCTGAAGTATAATTATTTCCAGTCATCTTTAGGTAAGTACAGTCATTGGTCACTCTTTCCTTGCTACACAAAACTGTAATAAAATTTGAGGTGAGAGATTTGTTCGGATGCTGATCTAATAGCAAAACTTCAGGAAACTAGCTTCTATACAGCTTAAACAAAAAGTTTGTTTATTCAAAATTTTTCTGATTCCATTACCCTGGAAATAGGTCACTAAAGTATGAAGGGTCTATATCCTGGCATAATGGGTCCAATTCTTGCTGAAAAATTATAAGTATTCCTAAGGAAAGTTTTTCTTTTGCATCCAAAACAAGCACACATATTTTGAATCTGGACTTCTGAATAGCTAGAGGTCTAGATACGCTCCACTGTCTGCAGCTGGCTGTGGGTGAAAAAGCTACCGCTGCCCTGTTACCTCTGGTTGCCTATCACTAGCCCTGCAAGTGAATACAGTTATACCACAGCAAAATAAATCTTACTTTCTACAGGGAGCAAATGGAATGAAATGTTTAGCTGAAACACATTCTCTTATGCTGTGTATTGATTTTTAACTGCAAGAAGTTGTTAGTCTGTTTCCATGGCAATAGGCAATAGCAACCCATAACTTTTCAGTTTAGGAACTGTTTTTCTTTGTATTTCTATATTTCCCTGAAGATTTAACTGCTGACCGCAGTTCAGTGTTTCCAGATCAATCATCACCAAGTTAGCAGTCCAAAGAAGGTCTCTGTCAACTGACTGTTTTAGGCAATGGTATTAGACACTTCTTGAGAAGACCATCTCTTCCAAGATACTCCAGAGCTGTAAAGAAGCACTCAGCCACTTCAATAAGCAAGTAAGTTACTTATAAAGTAACTTATAAAGTAATTTTCTACTTTCATTCACTGCTTAAAGAATACTTTATGGAGCACATTCCCAGGTAGTACTGTCCTAAAAAAAAAAAAATCCCAAATGCTGATCTCATAACCATATAGCCCGACTATTTTCTTCTTATAATTCCTGTCTGTGCTTTTGGGGACATGTCTTGAAATTTTGCTATATGGAAATTTTTAGCATTTTATCCTAAGTCCTGCATGGAGAAGTTAGTGCTTCTGGACACCTGAATGTGTTTGGGAAAGTGAATATGTTAAAAGGACGACACAAAGAAATTAGACGGAAGAACCCAACTAGACAGGGAGATTCTTTGTTCCTTTGCAGTTGCTGAGCAAACTAGGTGTTATGCAAACCAGGAAGTGCTCTCTTCCGTCAGTCACATGTTAAAAGAATTATTGACTTTTCTCCTTGCCGCTGTTTATGGGGAGACACACAGCAATGTATTTCTACGGCGCATAAGTTGTTTTCATGAAAAATTGGTGTTAACCTCTTCAGTGCTGTGAGGATAGAAGCATAACCTAACAGTGGCAGCAGCTTTAATAAATTGCTCATTCATTTGGATGGAATATCAAAATGTACAGTAACATACACATCCACCTGCATCAGAGTAATACATTTCACATGCCCATTGGGTACGTCACAGAGCACCGAAGTGATCAGACTGACAACCACTGACTATATCACTTGTCCTACTGTCACATAAGCGTGCTCAGATTATTCAATAATTTGGTTTGGGGGTTAGGTAACATATAACAGTATATATTCATGCTATAGAAGGTTTGCACTAGAGGTATTATTAATTATGCCACTTTGAGGCAGTATTCTTGTTAGTGTAGTGAAGTATAGCTCTGAGTCAAGTAAAGATACACATTTTAACACCAGCTCACTGTTTAAACCTTTAAGTAAACTCTCTGTCCTTTCTCTCGACATTTTATCATTAATATCATGGGTGCCAGCAGTATCTAAGGTTTGAATGGTTCCTACACAACTACTCAGAGTGCAGCATTTGGGGTTTTTGAAGGAGTGAAGCCCTGGCTGGCTGCCCAGCCTTGGTTCTCTTTTCCTGGGGGTTGGAACTGTCAGGGGATTCCCCAATAACAATCAATGACCTGCTGGCTCTTCTGGCAGCGTGCCACCAAGTTGTGAAACTGCTGAGAATTACATGTCCTGATTCACCCTCACATATGCCAGGGAGCTTCCAGCCAGGAGAATATTCTAACCTGTTAAACAAAGATAATGCACATATTCTACTTCTAGTTAACCACTTTTTCCCCCTTTTTAACACGCGGCAAAATACGTGCTTTGGCTGCTGGACTGTTATGCAAGCACATGCTGAGGTCTCTTTTTGTGTTATGTTTTACTGATTCAGTAGGGATTTTGTGTAATATCTGTCCTGGTTTGAGCTAGGACAGAACCAATTTTCTTTTTAGTAGTTTTACTTTTCAGTTAAGTCACTTCTAAGTGACTGCACTCTCTGAAATTAACGGCATGTTTTCCAGACAGTGTCTGCTTCTAGGAGTGATAACACTCGATGTTTATAGTTACTGCTGGGGTACCTTTCACGCCATTTTTTTGTTTCATTTTCATGTGAATATCAACAAAATCTTAACTCAGGCTCCAGCTTTTTGTGTTTGTGCTAATGCTAAACAGTTCTTGGCAGATTTTAATCAAAGATGATGATAATTGCAGTATCTGTTTTACCTTGGCCTTCATTTCTCATTTTAACTATTACCTTTGACTGTCTTCAGGCTGCAAATGTCAGCTTTGCTCCACTTTGTATACGGTTCTTCTTTGCACTTTAATTTTTGTGCTAGTTTTTGCAGTGGAATCTGGAATCAAATAATGACTATCTATCTTGTACTTATCTGGGCTTTTACCGCAGAAATTTAATTTACAGAAGTGTTGCAGGAGTAGCCTGGATGTAACTAAGAGTGTAAAGAAATATTTTGCTGGGACCAGGACTAAGATTCCTGTAAAACTTGGTCTGAAACTCTTATATGGCATATGTTCTGTGAAAGCGTTCCGGCAGGACTGGTCTATAGGAGTTAATGGAGACTTAATAAGATTTTCTACTGTGGAAGTTAATATAGTGACTTGGAGTTAATCATGTCTCATGCTTCAGGGCCTAGCTAGATACTTTATCAGAGTCCAAAAGATATTCCTTGATTAAATATTTTGCAGTTTCTGAACAAAATCATAGAAATCTTTGGGCCCTTTTAGGTATAGTAGCTATAGGTTGTAGATAAAGCAGGATATCATATGTAGGTGAATCAATATTGTAGTCTCATACAGTCAGTCACACATATCTAGGGCTATTTTCAACCTTTTAGAACAATGATGCTGCAAACAATTGTGTTTAGCCCTGCCAAATAAACCTTTGTAAAATCCCTTAGAATGAAAACTCTCCAGAGATTTCTAACACATATTTTCTTACTGGTTCTTTTCTGGTACTATTTTGAATTTTAATACACAGGATCAAATTTTTATTATTTTTTTAATTAAAGCCAACTGCAAAAAAACTTTTTGAGAGACTTTTCAATAACTGCAATGCTGCAGATCCATGCATTATGTAATCCCTTTTAACAGGTAAAACAAACATTTCTGCATTTGTTGTAAATGGAACATCATGATAACTCTCCATTTTTAGCCTCATCATAGATACCAGAAGAGACATAATAACTGATTTAACAATATATGTGAAGCAACAGGCCCTCATTATCTAACTTATAGATGTGGTCTTTAAACTTATGTGACCATAACAGTATTTTTTTCATCAAATCTCTCTAATGCCAATTAAGTTCTGAATATTGAATCAGCTACTAAACATGATTCAGTGGATGATGGTAAAGGATAAGACTCTTCCCAGTGTGTCCACTAAATGGCTGTTTTATGTCTCCCAGATATTGGCAAATATTTCCTTCTAAAATCGTATCTAAAGCAGTTCCTGTCTGTTTAAAGATCGTTCTACCTTATTTTACAACAAATGTTTTAAAACTGATCTAACAGCAAGCAGCAGCTGATCTTAAATTTTTGGTGTATAAAAAATGGTACATTGAAGTTAGTTTGTGCTTCTCTAACGAAGAAGCTACCTACAGATGGATGAACAAGACATGTCTGTGTAACCAGATCTTTTCTCCTGAACCAGCAGAATAACTAATTTCCCCTTTAAAAAGAGATGATAACTTGGAGGAAACTTTACTGAAAAGGCTGAGTGGCATAAAACTAATCCATTAGTTTTAGTTAAAACCATGTTCTCAGATTGGAGGAAGTGTTTGTCCAAAATAATTCAAAAGCTTTTAACCAACTTGGGTGATTTCACTAAACTTTCAGGGTTTTTTTTGCAAGAATACCTGTCTGTGTATTTTGCCTTTTTCTATAAATGAATGAAACAAACACTATATTTCATACTTTTTATGGAACTACAGTGGAATTAATCAAAGTAACCACTCCATCACTTTAATTATTCTACTTTATTCACACATCCTGATTAAAAACCTGTGAAACACACAGGTTAAAGTATAAAAAATCCACAGGCTGTCCTTCTAAGTGATGATCAAAATGTGGGTGTGCACTCTACAAGGAGTTTCCTTCAAACCTTTCGAGTCTGATTGTGCTAGGTTATGGCTAGCCATCTAGTGAAAAGGTAGGTTTATAAAGCCTAAAGCTCTTCTAACATCCTGATTCATGTTGCAGATGCCAGACTGTGTCCTGAACACAGGAGGAAGAGCAAATAGTGTACTCTGCACCATATGTTTTCCCACTGGTCTCACACCTTGTTCCACCCAGAGGCGTTTACCTGTGAGTGCATAGGTCTGTGACTTCATCCTCCTCCATATGACAGAATTGATCAGAAGTATATGGCAACCGACCTTTATAAGTTGCCAGCCTTTTTTCTCCCCATACATGCATGGCTGGACAGGGAGTTGTGGCTCCTTTGAGTCATACTTACTTCCTGGTACTGTTCCTCACATCCAAATTTGCCCTAGGTGATCTCTTATTGGAGGATCCACTGGACAAAAGTTCTTAAAGATATCTATTAGTTAATGCAGTAAAGTGAATGGTATCTACCTTTCTTTTCACTTATTATTCTGACAAACACTCATACATGCAAATGAAATTCACATTTGAATTGAGATTTCACGTATCTGCTTTGAGACCAAAGCAAATGATTAAGATCACCTTGCAACATACTGAAAAGAGAAACCTTAATGAAAATCCTGAACTACTGTAACGTACTGTGACACACACTACATTGTAATAATAGGGTATGTGAACAAACTGAATGCAACTGTATTGCTGTTTTGCTGTCTCTAACAGAGATGGCATTAAATACCTCAGCAGCTTTACACATTGTATCTCTGTTACTAATACTAATGATATCTACACGGCAACTCAGAAGCATAATTACTTTGCCATCACCACTCCCATTATACTATATGAAAGAAAAATGAGACGCTAGCTTTTCTATATTCCAAGCATCACAATACCATGAACATGAAGCATAACTGTGGAACTGAGAAAACATATTGAATAGAATACAAATCAAGAGCTCAATGACAAGCACATCTCCTTCATGTGCCGACGAAGGATATCCTGTGCGATGGCTTACACATGATCTGAGCAAAATGCACTTTTATTTTCAAATGCACTTTGCCCAGCAACACAGATGTGAATGAGCCTGAATGGTGATTATCTGAAGGTATGTGGTCGTTAATGATGTATCATGGATATTACCCTTCTAGCTTGGACAAATTTTTAACACTTCTGAAACACCTGCCCTAGTATCATATACTAACCTCGTGTAAGGGTGTTCTGAAGATATGCTATTACCTATTCCAAAAGCACATGCATGCCTAGTAACTAACATCCCATGTCACACAGCAAGGCTGCCTTGCAGGTATAGTGCTAGGGTGTGCACTTCATTGTTTATGATCAGATGTGTAATTTTTCTTGGCCTATTTGGGCATTCTGTATGCGTAACATGATGTAAATTTTCCTACAATGATAAATGATCGTATTTTCTGCTGAGTAACGATAACTTTGCATTCTGTGCATGTGAGCGTGACACATAATCTGCCTCAAAAATTCAACTGAGAATTTCCTTGTCGGCACAGGAGATACTACAGGCAGAATATAAGATTATATAGAATATATTACAGCATGCTATTCATAGTAGAATTTATCATCAGCCGTGTTAGAGTTCAATGCTAATTAAGCAAATTGATCATATCTGTACTTAACTACCATAAAGGTTCAAACAACCCACCAAGAAACCATTTTATTCCCTGCCCCTCCCTCCTATTTTTTTTTTTTTAAGGGAAGAATAAATGATATTTCTGGTACAGCTAATGCAATGACAAGGACTGTCGAGCTGCATTTCTTCAGTTATCATGAGCCCAGGTGTTAAACATGGCATATGACACTGGTGCACACCATGCAGTGAGGCAGGGGCACTGCATGCTGACAGAGAATCAATAATGAAGTGGAAAAGACAATGACATTCTATGGCATTGTCTCTCTTCTTGACAGATCTGTTCATCCCCAGAATTATGAATTCAGTGGCTTCAGTAGTACTACGACTCTTTGATTTCATTCAGAAGTCAGCACTCGTGGGCTGATTGAGAGCAGCATCTATAACACATAAATACGTTTCATGGTCCTTTCTTTGTAAACACTTAACTATCTAAATTGCTGTTGCAACTGATGAAGTCATATTGGGTTCCAATCTTTTATTCTCAAAGATAACCATTTCCGCAGCAGAAACCCAATTTCAAGTCAGAGTTCCCGCTTGACTTGACCCCATACTTGAGCAATTTAGGGAGAATCTAGTGACAAATTTAGTTCAAAGTTAATTAATTGAGTTTAGACAAATGAGATAAAGGGTGGTGTACAACAAAAAAAAAAATAGAACTATGTTACTAGTAACTATATAGTAACAAAACTACAGTTGCTCATTTTTCTCTCTTCTCTCTCCATTCATTGTAGTGACCACCGTAAATGTAAAATAATTTCTACTCTTCGTTCATGGCTGTAAATATAGCTACACTCAATATTGGTGTACTTCCATGTCCCTGTTTCCCCCCAAAAAACAGTATCCCTGTGTTGAGAAGTCTCAGTCATCAAATCTAAACCAGGGAAGACCTGAATAATAAGCTAGTAAAACATGTCTGAAGCACGTGGGTTGGAAGAGCTTAGGCAGCATCTGAAAACAACGTTTACTTTTTCTACAGATAGAGAACTTGAGTGTATTTTTTTTATCTTTTTCAACTTTCAGAAGCTAACATGAATTACTTAAATTTTAGATCAAAGCATCTAACCTACATTTAATTCTCTGAATTTTCATTAGTTGCAATGGGCACTGCATGATTTCAATAATTTTGAAAAATTAAGCCATTTACACAGGTTGCCAAATCTTTATTTCTGTGTCTGTCATTTAAGGATCATTCTTTGAATACTTAGGCCTCTATTTTTATGTGAATATGGACAAAGAAATAAGAACGGTGAATTTAGGCTGCTTCCACATCATCAGACCCAGTAGTGCTTGTGGACTGCAAGGTCCAGAGTCAAATCACAGTGGTCTTCAGCTTTCCCATCCATCCTCATGGTCCAGTTGCTACAGGAGGGAAACCTGGATGCATGGAACAGGTAACTTTTATGCCATACCAGAGTCAGATAGTGTTGCTCCAATATTAGAAAGTTAAAAAATACCAGTACTGGAACTGTACCTGAGGAGGGGTACTCACAAAGAGACTTTTAGAAATAATCTGGGATTAAAATGTAATTTGTAATAGTGAATCATACAGGACACTCGTATTCTTCACTTAAAGTATTGTTTTACATTTACCTAAATTCTAAAGGACAAAGCTGGAGAAAATTTCTATGAAAACAGTGTACAGCTATTGGTAGAAAATAAATCTGGAAAATATGCTTGAATAATCTTCTGCTGAAAAATCTAAGGAGGGAATGTGAGTTTCAGCCAGTCATATGAACTTTATTTGAAGTTGAAAGGACACATTGAGGTTCTGAAGGCAAGTTAAGGTCCTGTCTCATTGCTGTTTTATTTTTAATTGGTATACATATTTTCTATATTGAAAACATGTTCTAATGTGGAAAGAGAATGTCCACAGAGGGACCTGGTTGGAAATAACATTTCCATTAAAGCCATTATTGGATATTTATCTGAGCAAAACCACCTTTATGAAGCCTTGTTCTGTAAGAATTCAAAGCTCTTAAAACCTGTATTTCTCTTTCTCATGCTAAATCAGGAACCATTCAAGATGTGCAAAAATAATATGCTATTTTGAAAACTGAATGACTAAGACAAGTGGATGTTTGCACAACTTTGTGAATGTAACTCTATTTAATGGAGAAAAACAATATCACTTTTCACATAAGTAACTCCTTTTTAAAAAATCATTTTGCCTTTGTTTACTTTTAAAGAGTCTTAGAAATGCCTGCAGCATGATCCAGTTACAGGAAGAATTAAGATTGCATTGGAGACAGGGAAAGAGATAGAAGGGAAACAGGGAAGAATTGTGACGTGCTATCATTTTCCTCTTGAATAGATAGTTCATCTTTTCAATCTGTATTCATATCTTTAACACATAAACTATTGAAAATTTGAAGTCACCTTATGAGCAAACATGTACAATCTTAATTCTTCTAATAGAGAAACAAATATTGCTTACAGCAGCCGAAGGTTGGGTGTACTGTGTATAGCCTCATGTTACTCTGGTAAGGGTTTCATGTCAAACTGGGGAAATTACACTGTCCCAAATTTTCTCCAACAAGACATCACAGTAGATTATCTGGCTGCCACCACTCATCAGGCTGCAGCTGCTACCCTGCTCTGTTTGTCTGAACCAGCTCCCTATATCTCTGCTGAAGTCAGATAGGATGCCGACCGTGCTGGGAAGCAGGTTGGATTAGCAATAATAAGGCGGCAGACTGAGCAGCCAGTAAAGAGTGAAACATGACTGGTGGTGCAAATCCGGGCTCACCCAAGCTTTTGTTTGCTACTTTAGTACAAGGACTGATGGAGTTTATCCATCACAGCATTAAAAAAAAGAGTAACTTGATTATTTTGAACTCAACATTTTCCCTTTGGTTTAACTTTGACCTCCTAATTTTGCACCAAAGGGATGTGGTCCTGCTTAAGCATGTCAAGAACAGAGAACATAGGGAACACTAACAAGAATTTTGTGTCAACGTGTAGAAGCAGTGTATTGCTGGTAAAATGCTATAGATTCTCTCTACTTCAAAAGGTTTCATAATTCTGCAGCTGTATACAAATGATCCATTTTGTTAATCTGAATTCCTAGGGTCATTAAAATTTTTTTCTGTCCTCTCCGAAGTAGTTTATTACTTTGAGAGAAAAAAAATCAGTTTAAAGCCAGGTAAGGGAGGAAAGCTGACAAAAACATAAATTAGAGGAAGAACTTAATTTAAAAAATGTCAAAAAGGATAGATAGTCTTAGTTCAATAATAAAGCCTGGTTCAAGAGCCTTCTGTCTTTAAATAAAGCATTCAAGCACTCTATTACCTGTATACAACCAATCTTTGATTCCCAATCTAAGCCTATTTTTGCTTCTTATGTGATTAGCATACAAATGCAACAAAAAAAATGTGGCTAACCTGATGACACCTAGGACAGGTTTTTTACTTTCATGTCAGTGATAGATTCTGTATGATTTTGAAGTCCTGCATAAAAAAGTCCTGTTTTGTTTGAATCAAGATACCATCACCACTATATAACCATCAGGTTATATCTACACTTCCTGGAAAATTTCATGCTGTGCCTTGTGCTGCTTTACAGAGACAGCAAAGAATTTTTAAGGATTTGACCTTTTCTGGATTACCATACCCATGGGCTGATCGTGAATACCTGCTGAAGTCATGTGTGTGCAAACAAGGCAACCATACTTTGAGAGTAGAAACATTATCCACAATTGCGTAAGAAACTCTTGTTTTCCACAAGATGTGATGCTTCCTGGAGTTCTTCCTGACAGAATATCCCACAGGGCAGTACCTGTAAGTTACAGTCCATTATAGGACTCTTATTTCAAGATATTATATTTAAGTATAATAAAAGCAACATGCCTCAAAGTGAGGAAAACGTACTATGTATTATTTTCTGATAAACATTATGTTGCTTGTGATGTTAAAGACTAAGCATAAATTTGCTTTCCGAATCAAAGATCAGCAGCAGCCTATAGAGTCAGTGATCACAACTACTATGCCAAAACAAATCTGGAGTAACTCTATTGGAGTCAGTGGATTGCCTTTGAATAGATCTTGATCTGCAGTGACAGCACTATGTGATTCAGTACAGTCATAATAATGCAAATAGGAAAAGTAGTCCTTTTTGTAATTCCACAACTTGGCGTAGAGGAATGATGGTAGCTTGAAAGTCAGATGTGTTGTCCATTACTAACAAACAAACAAAACAAGTCAGTACAGATAGTGAGAATTGTGAATTCCTTCTTTCTGACCCATGCCATCAGCTTGCTTTTCACATAGTGGGACCAATTGTAAGAAGGAGAGGTGCGTAATTACATCTTTGTGGTTTCTTTTGGCTTTCTGCTGAGACAGAAAACAAAGATGCCTGGTATGATGGTGAGATTTATGGGGTTTATCATACTTTTGTTTGGAACTGGACTAAGACAACAAATATGTTTCACATAGATCATGCATTGAAATTGTTCCTTTTTCAGTACTGAGAGCAGTGGGGTCTGAGGAATTTGCAAATAACTCTAATCTTCAAATCTCACAAAAAAAACCCCAAAATTAAAGTTGTTGGCTATTTTGTTATTTAATTATCATTATAGCAACAGCTGCATCATTCGCAAACACTCAAATCTGATTAAAATTAAAGATACTGAATTTACTAGCCAAATATTTCAGGCTAATGATCGCTGAAATGGCGGTTAGCCAAAATATTTAACAATTTAATTTCTGGTAGTACATACTGTTTGAATTTTTTACAATCCACTGCCTCATTAATATTTTGTTTGTGATGAGTTTCTGAAGTTCTTTGTAGCTAAGTCACAACGTCATCAAGCTGGTTACTCTGCATTTTTTCTCGTGAAGGAAATTGTCTCTTGGGGGATTGATAATTGACTACTTGTGTTGGTCTCTGAGAATTTTCAAGGTCTTCCAGGTTCTTTATAAGCCACCATTTGTGTCTTGTTGTTCTAAGACAAGCTGTGTCCAAATGGACTTGTCCTTTTAAGTTGCACAGCTGCAGTGAGGTGACAGGTCTCTTGAGGGAATGCTGAAACTCACTCTTCAGAAATATGTCCCTTGGTATGGGGATACTTGTTCATTTTATCTCTAGTCCATCTTAAGAATTGTAACTGAGAAAGTGCCTGCCTTCTACAAATACCTAGGTCAGAACAGCCTGCATAGCTTCTACTTAAGTTTTGTTCATGTGGCCTTATCTTTGTTGCTGTCTGCCTTTACTGTGCTGCATCACTTTCTTTGACACAGTTTTCTTCTTTCGTTTCCTTTGACTATCTCTTAGTTCCTTAGATCAGGAAATTTACATGTGCTTTTGTATGTGTACACAGATGTACAGGATTATAAGATGCTCTCAGAAAGAGACAAATGGGTGTTATTAATATATAATTCTAAATAATGAATAACGACCTATCTAACTTCTCCCTTCAATCCTTTTCTTTTTCCTTATGCCATACACCATTTCACTTCTTACACAATTCCATTTTCAGAGACTGTAATTTTTAACATTTTACTTTCTTCCATTGGTCCTGTATTGCACCATGATGATTTTGATTGAGAGAACTGATGCTGGCAGATGCACAACTGTAAGAGAATGTTCTGTATTTGCAATGGCAGTCTAGCAAACGTGTATGTGGTTTTCAATAGACTGAAATATGCTTGTACCTTGAACGCACTTTATTGCATGCACTGGAAGTAAGATCTTGCATGGTTATCAGATTCTGAAATTATATTTATTTGGCTTCAGGACGCTTACCTGGACTTTCCTTTGTATACGTCCAGCTAAGTTTTTATTGTCTTTATAAAGACAATATAAAGACTCCTGTGTGAGGAGGAAGGAAGAGAAATTGAGAGAAGAAGAAGAAAGAGCACATATAAAGCCAGTAGCATAAAGAACTTCTTTGGTGCGTTTTTCTCTCTCCATTGTTTCTCCTGTTTTTTTTTTTCCCACAATATTTTGCTTATGGTGGTAGAGCAAAATGCTACCACCTACCCGGTAACTTGTATGAAAAGGATGGAAAATAGTTTATTTACGGTGTACTTAGGTGGAGACAATACTTTTGCTCTGCTCTATTCTTACTCAGTTTACAGTGAGCTTTATGCTTACTCTTTGCCATTGCACTAGTTGTTTGGAACTGGGAAGAAATATTTCCCTCAGTGCTGAACTGGTAGATGTAGATGAGTGTCGTCTTCTGCAGGGCTTAGATGGGTGAATGGTAGTTAGGTTCAGATTAGTAAGTGACAATGTCTAGCAGAGGTGCTTGTTTGTCTCTCTAGTATGCCACAAAAAAAAAAAAAAGAAAAAAAATGGGAAAAAACACCAGGGTCTTGTGATGTTCATACTGCCAAGAAGCAATCGTAAGCAAACTTGCTGCACTAGGACTTGGATGACTTTACTCTTGTGCTTCCCTGTAGCACCAGCTCATGAGGCATTACCTGATAAAGCAGCTACCTAGCTGTGTAATTCATGCCTCCCACTAGTCATACCAACCTGTATCTAACTTAGAAATATCTTATAAACCAAGTCCTTAAGTCAAATGGACTGAGTGGACTGATGAAGGAAAAAATGTCTTGGAGGGTATGGATGACACCCGAGTGGCTTTCCCAGAAGCATTACTAATTTTATGGCTTCAGTAAGCTGCATTCTTGGTATCTAAAGGTGCTGCATGGTCAGGTTTCCAGTTGCTAGTGTCTTATAGGATCCTACGTTGTTTATGGAGACACCACCCTTTTTTACTGCACAATAGCAAGAGCTTCTATTAATTCAAAAATAAAAATAAATGTGTGAAGTTCTTGGCAGGATAAGAGCCTACTTTCAGTCTGAATTGCTAACTTCTGTACTGAATGCATAGTTAATAATAGTAATTTCTACATTTACAGTAAATAAGGCAAGTTTGTAAATATAATAACCCACTGCATGAATACAATACCACCATGAATGGAATGTAGAACAGAAAAGAGGGTTAATAAGGCAGACATTATAATAAGTATAGTTTTATGTGTAAATCAAAAGATCTAAAACATAAAAAATTACCATGCACGAGAATCGGCAGTAGAAACAACAGAGCTTTAATCTAAAGTACACTAATGCAGCTCAAGTGTAATCAGCGTTGAATAAATATTCATCATCTGTACTTTATTATACTGTAGTCTGAAGAGGAAGGTACAGAAAAAAGTACAGGGCTATATTAAAATTCAGTTTTTGGCTTTGCGAGCTAGTTCAAGTCGTTCATTTATATGCAGCTTTATAGCTAAGGGCTGACCAGTATTGCTGCTCAGAGAATGTGCAGTTCTGTCAAAGTCAAAATGCTTCACTAAAGTGGCCAGTTTTGCATGAATTCTATTTGAAAGTGAAAGGTGTGTGTGTGTGGAAATTTCATTTCTGTCAGAACAAAAAAGGTTAAAACATTAACTTCAAGCTGATTTTTCTTGTTGACATTTGGTATTGTGCTTTAATACAAAGTAACAGTTGCAACCGAATTCTGAATAATCAGAAATTAGCATTTGAGTTTTTGGTTGTGTTAACCTTCGTTTTGGTTTGCAAAACAGCTATACTTATGATCTTAAACTTGTTTACATAGTTTTAGCAACCTCTTCAGATTAAAATAAACAGCCATCTGACCTTACAATAATAAAATTGGACGCTTTCTCAAGGCCTGAGAAACAATTTCTTTTGTTTCTATTATTTTACAACAATGTTGCCCTTTTCTTAATTCTGATTTCCTGCTGCAGTTCCAATGTCCTCCTCCTGCTGAGTAACAGCAAATACCTTGCACCTTTTGTCTGCTTTCTGCTCAGGAGAGGTGAACCAGGACAATACAACTGAGGTTGAAGAAGAGAATCAGGCAGGAATCCTTCACAAAATTCACCTAGTAGCATGCCCTGGAAAGCCTTTCTTATTCACAATACAAATTGAGACAAAGCACAGAGAGAAGAGCTGAATGCTGCTCATCCAGACTAAAGTTGTTTGCCTTTTCCAAGCCCCTACAGATAATGTTAATAATGAAAGCATGCCACATCTTCCAAATGCTGGTGTTTGCTCGTAAGTAAGGACATTGGGAACTTGGCATTTTTGATAAACTGAGATTCCTGAAGGAAGGTATTTATTCCCTGCTGCTTCATCACCTCAGTTCCTGCGCTCGCTAAGTGAACTCGGAAAAAACCTGTTCGAACTGCATAAAAAACCAGCTAAGGATGGTTTTCATGGCTTTACATTTGTGCTTCCAACCACTTGGTTTCATGTGTTTCAGGCTGATTATTTTTGTAAAGCGTCGAGTAACGTCAACAGTTGCTGAAGTTGTTCACACTTAATCGTTGATTTCACTCACTGGTGAAAGCTTCCCTTACAGGCACCATTGAGGAGCTGAAGTGAGACACCTTGTGAGAATATTGTCTCTTTCAAGCAGTCTATTCTTCTGAGCCTCAGTTAATTATACTTGTGTTACTACAGTCGCCTTAACTCAAAGGTAGTTAAGGGTACTGTTATTCACTGGACTGTGAATAAACCTCATAGCTTTTCCTAAGGTGAAATTAGTTAACTCAGAAACAAGTTATTTCCAGGTAGGGAGGTGAAAACCCTGTGAAAATAATTAATGACGAGACTACGAGTAGAAACCAGGTCATCTAGTTCTTGGTCCTCTACCTAAAACATGAGATTATTCTTCCTTCTGTGCTTTGAAATGCCGTCCCATTCATCAATGTAAATATTCAGTGGATTAATGATATGAGTGTTCTAGACAAATTATTTCTCTTTTGAGGTTCTGTCATTGTAGATTACAATATTATTTCAGGAAGGCTTCATATTCTTTGTAACAGTAACAACAATTTTGGACGATATCACAGATATTCATCAGATCTTTTCATGTAGATCTGATTTACAAATTGTTTGTTTCATTTCTTCTGTATTGCATAATACATTAATGAACGCATTATTGGTGAATAAATATTTCCATTATTCAATTAGTTGTATAGATAGTCAAACAATGTTTAATTATGTGACCTATTCACATTTTTCCATCAATTGATATTAAAATACTCATGAGTAATTATTTTCATTCTTCAACCAGTGCTTTAAATGATCAAATAATATTATTAGGTTGAATTCAGTTATTATCAGCAAATGAAGCAATGAGTATTAGAGCATTGTTTTTCATTATTTTCTTCAATGCATTTACCTATGCCATGAACCTACTTTGAGATGTTTGCTGTAAAACTAAAATCTCTTTTATGTTCACACCATGTTTCATCTTCAATTTAACACTAAGATAAACTCAGATGGAAGAATAAACCCAATGGACTGGAGGAGAAGTACTGCAGTCCTTGCTTCTCCACTGTTGATATGAAGGCTGACCATTTCTTCTGAACCGTCATTCTGTCAGTGGTTTAGCATATGCTCTTTTTTGTCCAATAAGAACTGTAGACAACCATTTGAATAAATAGACTCACAATATTTGTATTTTACTGATGTTATGCTATTAGTTGAAATTCATGGTTCAGCCTAAAGACAGATTAATTTACAAGTTACAGTTTGGTTTTTTGTTTTGTTTTGGTTTTTTCTTTCCCAAAAGCCAGTTTCCTGGATTTGTCCATCTCTATTTTTATTTGGTGTATTTTGTTTTCAGTCTGAAATAATATTCAAAAACCACTGCTATAAATATGAAAGAATATTAGTAGAGGCACAAGAACACTGCAGTACACTTGACAGATGGAAAAGGTTTACAGTGAATCTATTGCTGCCCTATGGTGGAGAACAACACTGTTCATAGATTAATGTTCATTTTATTACAGCCATATCTTACCCTCAATCTGTGTGTAGAACTCTCTATGAAGTCATTTTGATCTATGTGCATCAATCAAGGATAGCATATGACACTTAGGGCCACATTTTCAAATGTCGGCACTTGGTATCTGGAAATCCTGTACCTTGTGTGCCCAAAATATTCATTTATATGTGCAAATATGGCTGTTACAAGATGTTTCAGTGAGTGAGACAGTTAAGCTGGTGGGTTTGAAAAATTCACTGATTAACTGTTCAAGTTCAGGCACAGGCTTAAACAAGGTGTACCTGGTTTAAACCAGTTCTGCAATCTTTCCATTCACAACTGCATTGACAGCCATTTCTACCTGACTCATCATTTTGCTAGGATAGGGCAATCCTCCAGCTGTGTAGTTCAGGATAATATCTATTGTACAGCAGTTATATAGGTATGTGGTTATATACAAACCCAGCTATCAATACCACAATTCTGAACAAAGTCTTTTGGCCCTATGAAGGGTTATGTTAAAAATTATTTCTTAAGAGTTTTGTAAAATTTGAGAATCTGACAATTTGCTTGGTTTAGATGCAAGTAACTGCTGTTTATCGCCATTGCTGATGACTCAGATCTAAGACAATGCCAGTAGATAAGCTGCCCCTGAAGCAAGTCCGTGATAATCTCTTACTTTATAGCATACAGTCAAATGGAATAACAGTTTTGTCCACACTTGCTGAGTATGACCTCTATGTTTTGTGAAATCAGCAATGACATAGGACTGTATTCTTCTAAATTGATGTTATTAGAAAAGTCCTCTAACTGTTGAGATTTGAGAGAAATAATTTACCGTCAATATAATTTCCTGTATCTCCCTTTGTGATGCTGTAATGAAGTTATTATAGTTTGGCCCTTCAGCCTATGACAGATTGAATTTTCCATGACTTGATGATGTGACAAAGTCATTGCTCAAAGGCAAATATACTTTGTAACTGATAAACTAATGCAAATTAATTTATACTTCAAGTGAACTTTATAAAAAGGCGTCTTTATTTATTTTTAACTCAAATTAAAAGCCAGGCAATATCATAATTCAGC
The DNA here is from genome assembly GCA_013398225.1 of Steatornis caripensis. NCBI lineage: Eukaryota > Metazoa > Chordata > Aves > Caprimulgiformes > Steatornithidae > Steatornis > Steatornis caripensis. The sequence continues at coordinate 286,630 of VZSC01001617.1, read as the reverse complement.
AGTCTCAAGAAAGCGGTAAGTACAATCTGTGATATGAAGAAATGTTACTGCAGGATTAGGGAAGTTTAAGAACCTTAATCTTTTCTTTCCTATGGTGTTGGGCTATGATGATGACCAACGTCCTTTTAACAAACTTGAGCTGTATTAGGCCAATTTAGGGCAGAAGGAAGAAGTGGCTGCAAAAGTAATATTCTCTTGTCATGTTCATACAAAGAATATGTGAATTATTACTCTCAACAACAAAAGCTTTACCCAGATCATCAATTCACTTATTTCATTGCCTTTAGGCCAGAACTCTGGACAAGGGTTTGGTGCTGTCACATATCCTTTTCCATCTCATTTAAGTGATCTGGCCTCTGTTTTGGGAATGCATTTTTATTGTGCTGTTAAGCCCTGTGTCCCCTGCATGAATATTTCATATATCTACTAAGTGCTTTCACTGAATATATTATCCCCTGGTTTTCTCTTCTTTTTTTCCTTGTCATGCCTGTTGCCACAAATAAAATGGTAATCGTGGCCTAAATATACATGAATAATCCTTTATGGGATGGGAATTTTCAGATGCCAATAATAGCTACTTTGTCAGGTTTTGGCTAGGCTATTGGAAATGTTTAAACAAAATCTGTCCGTCATATTACGTAAGCATTTTTCTATTTATATCTGCCTTTACCAGTTCACAACAAACATAATGAGCAATAAATGAAGCAGTGGCCAAAAGACATGTTTATGACTCATGCAGATGCCAAGGGACCATCCTAATATGGGCACTGCTTGGCATTTCTGTTAGCAACAGACCGGAGTGTAACTCTTATTTGACTATTTTTAAGTTTACAGTTAAAGCCAGTAGAATTTATTCATCTTAATATAAAGTAATGATCAACTTTCAACTGACTTATTCCACTTAATACAACAGATATCAAGGGGCAGGCAACCCTGGTGGTTCAAACTAATATTTTATATCCAAAGCACGGTATAAACAAGAATGGAATTTCTCCTGTACCATGGTAAAAGGAAAACATGTAAGTGTGCCCGTTTGCTACTGTTCAGACTTCATCCTTTCCATTGGACCTAAACTAAATTAACAATGGATTTCAGCCAGACCTGTTTTCTAAGAAATAAGCTTGGCTATGGTACAGCAAAGTTTCATAACATCATTTCACCCATTCTTGTGATGACTAGAATATTTCCAAACAGTGGATCTTCTGATGGTTTATGCAGATTGCATATATTGAGCTGAAAACATTATGTGCACCTACCACAAGAGATTTTGAGATAAGAATGGAAATGGAGAAAGAGGGAGTTCCTAAAAGGGCAACAAGGATGCCTTATATCATGTTAGAGAGGAGATGGTTCATGTTTTTCTGCCTGTGTAGAAATCTGCTTCCCAGGTATGCTAACCAAAGGTTTAAAAAGAATGCGCTAGGGGAATTTCAACTCTTATTTTTCCCCCATTCACACATTAGAATAATGAGCCAAATGTACAGTTGCTCCAGGGGATGTTCTTGGACTATCTGGTTGTGGAGCACCTGAGAGAGGAGCAGATTACATAAGCTTTCTATCCTATTAAGTATTTGTTATTTCCTAAGCATAGTTACATGTCCTTTTCCTATTGGAAACAGTGCCAGTTTCCCTCTTCAGAAGGTGCTGCAGCCACCACTTCACCGTTATTTAAAATCATGGTAGTCTTCCCTATAAAATGAAAGCTGTACATTCAAGGCTTAGAAGTAATACAATGAGCTTACTAATGTGCAAGTCTGAAATAACCTATTTCTTGGCTACAGAGAAGAAAGCTATGCTAACCTTCCAAGACCTCCTCCATCAGTACAGAACAACTTCAGATCAAGTCAATTCTATGATAATACTTCTGTCTGACAGATAAAGTGCTTTGTATAAAGTCCACTCATGCCAATATAAACTGCTTGGTTGATTCCCTGTACTTCCAATGAGACCAGCCTCCTTTATTTCACATGCAGATCCCCTTGAGTAAGAAGTTAACATGAAGCTGTATGGTAGGATGTGATCTTTTGTTAGACAGGTAGTCAACTAAGTGGGGTCGTTTGCCAGAGAAGCAGAGCCCATAGATTTATGACCATGCACATCTGGAATTTATTGACACCTCTACTTCAGACTGGAGTTTTGTGGTCAGTTTATACTAAAAGCTTGAAGTATGCTGAGTTCAATGGAAGCTTTTTTATTAAACCCCAAATGCTCTGTCTCAGGTCCTAGGTGTTTATTTGTTCACTTTTCAGAAATAAACGTGATTGATTGATAAAAACTGCATTTAAGGATGAGGAGAGGGTCCAAATCACTGAATTACTTTTTTATCTATATGTTTTATTTCACATTTATTTTTCAGTCATCTGCATATTAACATTTGATCAGCAACTGCTTGTTTAAGAGAGCATGTCAGGTTATCTGGCTGGAGATAACAAAGCATGTTTCCCATAGAAGCTTACAGACTAGAGGCTACACAGATGTGTCTGAGTTAAAAGGATCTCACTATCTACTTTGAGAAGTGTAGATGGCTTCTGTATTTAGAGAAAACTCATCTGAAGCATCATAAAATTAAATGTACGGAAAATATAATATTCCATAATTAAGATTTCTAATGAATTGCCTTGTTAATCCATACAGTGTATGCATGTTGCAAAATTTTCCTGGCTTAATTAGTGCACTTGCTGATTATGTTTATTTCCTGATGTACACACTGATTAAGCATTGTCCATACACTGAGGCTTGAAGCGGGATCAGTCTACAAAATACTACCTAGTCGTTTAACTGGAGACTCAGAATGCAAATAGATCAACTTATGTAAAATTAAATTAGTTCTAATAGAACCCATTTTGACTGAGCAGCTGGTGACACATTATAAACAGAATTTTCTTGTTATGTGAAATAAAGGGCTTCTGCTAACAGATGCTTATATACTTTTAAGCCACAAAAAATTTTGTATTGTTTTTAAGGTCTAAAGTTAATGAAAGAAAATAAATTCTAAGCTTGTTAGGTAACACTTCTGCACTGGGTCTCAGCATTGCTATTTGAATAGCGTATAAGGTGAGCTAGCCCTTTGCAATGCTTCATGTGGGAACCTAAAAGTGAGTAACTTAAATCATTAGTCTCACAGCTACTACATTAAACCTGGTCTCTTTAACAAGCAGTGGTTGTCAGCTGATTTTTTGAAAAACTATTAAGATGTTGGTACTGTCCCCTAAACCCTGAATTATTTTGTTCTTTTAATAGAAAGTGACTACTTTGTCTTTATTATTCTTTGGGAACATCATTTCAGACTGGTTATAACACTCAAACTAGATGTTAAGAGTGGTATGCTGTTCCTGGTGAATACTTGACAATGAACTGCACTTATTTTTCCTAGGAATGCTGTCAGCCACACTTAAATGTGCTAAAGTCCCAGTGACAGGCCTTTCTGTAGTGACAGAAGGTCTAGTGGATTTATGAAAAAGGTAGGTGTGTTTTAAACTCCTGGACGTACAGTTTATTTATGGAAAGTCTCCAGGACAAAGAACGTAATAATTTCATCAGAAATAAGCAATTAAGCAAGTGAATAAGACATTAAAGGCCTAGATGCCAGCTCTGAGGCCCACAACATAAGAAGGACATGGACTTATTGGAGCGAGTCCAGTGGAGGACCACGAAGATGATCAGGGGGCTGGAGCACCTCTCCTATGAAGACAGGCTGGGAGATTTGGGGTTGTTCGGGCTGGAGAAGACACAGCTCCAGGGAGACCTTATAGCATCCTTCCAGTACCTGAAGGGGCCTACAAGAGAGCTGGAGAGGGACTTTTTACAAGGGCATGTAGAGATAGGATGAGTGGTAATGATTTTAAACTGAAAGAGGGTAGATTTAGATGAGATATTAGGAAGAAATTCTTCACAATGAGGGTGGTGGGACAGTGGAACATGTTGCCCAGAGAAGTTGTGGATGCCCTCTCCGTGGAATTGTTCAAGGCCAGGAGCTTTGAGTAACCTGGTCTAGTGGAAGGTGCCCCTGACCATGGCAGGGGGGTTGGAACTAGATGATCTTTAACGTCCCTTCCAACCCTAGCCACTCAATGATTCTGTGATGATTCTATGTGCAATTTCTGGCTTTAAAGGATTTAACACTGATCATGGATTTAATTGAAGATGACTTTTTGTGACGACATTATGCTGGAACTTACAGGCTCTTTGGTTCTTGGCACAGTTTAAAGCTGGGCTGGTTATTAGATGGATGACAGATGCTCTTTGTTAACCCCCTCTCTCCCAAAAAAGTGGGGGAAAAAGAGAAAAGGGAAAGACTTCTGGGTTGGAAAAGTTAAAACAGCTTTGATCTAACTATAATAATAAGGTATTATAATAATAGGAAAAAAATAAGAAAATATATACAAATACATGCAAAACCAATATCAATCTCCCCCCGACAATGATGATTATGTCACCTGGACGCTGCGGGGCATGCACCGGGAAAGTCCCAGGCTGTACTCAGCAGCAGGTAGGAACTGGATTCAGGAATACACAGATTGGGATCAAAGGCAGAAGAATCGGACAGAGTCCTCCTTGGACATCGGCCATAGAAGGAGAGCGCGTGACCCTCTTGACCCCTCAGCTTTATACTGAGTATGATGCGTATGGGATGGAATACTCCCTTTGGTCAGTTTGGGGTCACCTGTCCCACCCTCTCCTCCCCACCGCAGGGTCGCAGGTGTGACCACTTCTCTGTCCTTTGATTTCTAGTGCATAAGAAAGTTAGCAGAAGCAAGCATTGACTTTAGTCTCCATAGGAATAGCTATAAGCAAGAGCCTTTCTGCATACCATTCCTACTGATGTTCCAGCACTAACTGTAAACACCGAGCCTTATCACTGCTAGAAGCAGCTACTGTCTGTGAAAACACACAGTTAATTTCAGAGAGTGCAGCCTCTCAGAAGAGACATAACTAAAAAGCAAATTTATTGAAAGAAAATTGTTTCTGTCCTGGCCCAAACCAGGACAGTTCTTGCTTTGTGCTAGACAGTGCTTGCCCCACTAGAATTTCTGTCCTTAACTGAATTTCTAAATACAGCAGTGTGCAAATTAATGTGTATGGATGCTTTAAAACATGATAAAATTAGTCATATCTTCAGTAAGTTAATTAGGAAAACAATCAAATGCTACATTTTTACTCCATTCCTGATGTATTTGTGATTTTATTTTGTTTTTCAGTCAATGGCACCTACTAAGCAGAATTAAAAATATTGGTTGATTCAGTCACAGTCTGGTAGTTTTTTCTGGCCTTATTCAAATTTAATTTAGTATCAGTGGACTCTATGGAATTTAGAGGTCTACAGAGCTTAAATCACAATATTTTAGGCAACCCTTGTGAACCTAGGTGAGTATAGATAGACACAAATCATAGTGATTTAAATCTCTAATTCTTGCTATCATTTGAATAAAAGAGCCATAGATCTTGATTCAAAGAATTGCATTTGTCCTTATTTCCTTAATGCAAGGTTGAACTATGAAGATGTGGATTTTCAACTAGCATGAATCTTATACTCCATTTACTACTTCTTTTTGACAACCTGGAAGATACACTACCTTCCCATTTAAATAATCATCTGAATGTACATTTCTTCAATTACCTATTTTGTGCATTTGGTTTGAAAAGGGGAAAATAAATTTATTTTTTATTTAAGGGACTTAATTTTTCACCCTCATAATTTGGGTCATGCAGTTTTTGTATGAAAATGTTAATTCAGTGCAGTACATATATAATCAGACATTTCTTTTACATTTGCTACATAAAACTATGTTTTAGAAACATTATAAGAAGTGTTGAAACATTCTGCATATAGAACTGACTTTAAAAAAGCTATAATGTGATCCATGTGTGGTTTAATGTTTTACTACTAGTAAATGATCTTTCGCACTTTTATTCACACATAGATTTGAAGAGAAAAACAAGTTTTACTGTTTTTTCAAGACCTGATAGATTTTTTTTTTCACTTTGAATGCCTAAAACAGAAAGAAAATATTCCTGTATATGCAAAAAGGCATGATTCCAGTTTTCTTTGTTAGTAATATAAGAACATCCTTTTTTAAGTGTGAAATGCCGCACTCCGGTTTTCTGAAAATTACTTTTGAACAACAATTTTACTGTTTTCAGTAATATTTGGAAAAGGTAAGTTTAGCATAAAACACAATAGTCATGAATACTCTGTAACAAAATACATGTGTTATATGTTTAGGCAGTAATGTTAGAAGACACTATCGAATCAGGTGTCAAAATGCAGTCTGGATTATTTTTCAGATTTTTTAGATGCCAAAATCTTTTTAAAGTAAATTTTGTCTTCAGGTACCATCCTTTATTCCATCATTTCAATTAATATGTGTATGTGTAAGAATTAAATTCTTAAACTAATTTCCTCCATAGTCACTTAAGATTTTAATATTGCAGATAAGAATTAAAATGCATGTCTTTTAGCAATACCCATTGATATTTTACAGTTCTGCTCCGAAGAGTTCTCAATCTATGAGAAAAAAACCTCTCTTTTGTACAAGTGAAGGGTTTTGCTTACTGTCCCTATAAAGGTGAAAGACTTTATACTTAGTAGGTATGCTTGTAAGTATGGTAGGCTCTTAAATTTAATGCCTTAATGCAAGGCTCTTAAATTTGGAAGGATGGTCTGACCTATCATTATAATGAAACATTTAAAAGTGTTAGGGTCACTAATCATAAACATAACACAAATGCTAGATTGATGGGATTTTGCAGAGATTAGTAGCAATGGAACAATAGATAAGAATTGAGTTGAATCTACACCAAAGTTTTGGAGACCAGGGCATATGTCTGGATTTATATGCACTTAAATATCTGCTGCATGGATGTCTATTTTATCAGATCTTGTCTCTTTTGCACTTTCTGGAAGACATTGGATAAACCCCAACAATTTAACATTTAAATATTTAAAAGCGCTGACATAAATTCATTCTTTCTCTTGGGATTGGTCTTTTTTCAGGGGCCTTTAATGGTGGTGAAGCACCCACCCAACTGAAAAACATTTAATGCTAGTTAAACCTTTGTGCAATAGAAACTGAGGCTAATAATCTCATACCTGGGCACTGGTTATTATGATCACAGTTTACATTCCTGACACTATCTCTGTGGGATCCCCCATTTTATGCCTAGAAAAAGGAAAAACAGCCAGCATTCATTCCAGACTGAAATTTAAACAGCCAAAAACCATTCTACCGTTAAGCAAGAAGACAATACAAAGCAAGCAAACTAAATCCAAATATGTTTAAATTGCTGCTTTAGCCTGCATGGCCTTTTCATACGATTCATACAAAAAGAAAAAGAAAAAAACAAACTAAATTAGGAACACAGCTCTGACAAAGTGCAAAGCTTCATATTTTTCCCCATTTCTAAAATGTATCAATTGCAAAATGTCGGTGTGCTAAGATCAAAATTAAAACCACATGAAGTGAAATATCAAACTTTATGTTCAAAAGAACTAAGAAAGTTCTGGAGACACAACCTTAATTTAAAGAAGCAAAATTACAAGAAGTCACGCAGAGCAGTATTCTCCTCCTCTCCTTGGAAATGCACAGCTCTTTATTATGGAAAGGCAGTAGCCCCTCTACAGTTAGAGTTGCAATCAACTTGCATTATAAAGCCCTATTTTAGCCCCCTGTAACTTTGGCTTGAAAAATTGGAATACAAATTGCCATATTTTATCCAAAAGAAAAGAAGACTAGATGAGGATTTTTTGTTTATTTGGTGGGGTGGGAGGATTAGGATTTATTTTTACTTTTTTTGTGTGTGTGTTAAATTGAGGAAAAACTGCTTAGCAGTTGCAAAGTTTAAGTTGCTAAGAAAAAATTAACCTGATCCCAAATTTTTGCTTTCTTTTGCTACCATATGTACCATTGTTAGTTCAAATTATTTGCAAAAAAATCTGTAAAACAGTCCCATTACCTTTTCTCTGTTAGGACAGATGGGTCAAATCTTTCTACTGCTGATGGCAGTAAGCATATTCTCCTGGTGACTTGTATGGATGGGTTACTGTGTCCAGTTCTGGTCTCGCCAGTTCAAGAGATATGGGGAAATACTGGAGAGAGTCCAGCGGAGGGCTACAAAGATGATTGGGAACTAGACCATCTTTCTTATGAGAAAAGGCTGAGAGACCTGGGTCTGTTTAGCCTGGAGAAGAGAAGACTGAGAGGGGATCTTGTCAATGCTTATCAATATCTAAAGGGCGGGTGTCAAAAGAGCGGGGCCAGGCCCTTCTCAGTGGTGCCCAGCGACAGGACAAGGGGCAATGGGCACAAACTGGAACACAGGCAGTTCCACCTGAGCATGAGGAAGAACTTCTTTACTGTTTAAGGGTAACAGAGCACTGGAACAGGCTGCCCAGAGAGGTTGTGGAGTCTCCTTCTCTGGAGATATTCAAAACCCGCCTGGATGTATTCCTGCGCAACCTGCTCTAGGCAAACCTGCTTTAGCAGGGGGGTTGGACTAGATGATCTCCAGAGGTCCCTTCCAACCCCTACCATTCTGTAATTCTGTGATTAGGCAATCTGATAAACATTTTCAAAACCAATTCATGCCAGGTAGTGTGGTATATACCTCAAAGTGAAGTAGAAAGCACATGTTGATCTACCTGAACTTTTTGAGCAAGTGGAGATTCCTGGAGATCTCCATATATTCTTTGTTGAAATTTCCTGCACGGAGGGAATGACTAAATGTTACAAATGTTACACAAAAAGACTGTTTTTAGAAAGGCCAGAAGAAAACACATACTTAGTTACTGAGGGCTACTGACTGCAATCTAGAGATTGCCTAATGATACTGTGGTGAAGACTAGCCACTCCCAGCATTCAGACTTATTTATCATGCTTGGCTCATTTCCTAGGATTAGGTCCAGAATAGCCTCTGGCCATGTAGGCTGTTCAACAAACTGTGTAAGAAAAGAAAGCAAGCACAGTGCATGGAAACATACATCCCTCTTTTTTCAGATAGTTGTTATCTCATTCTGGATCTAAGCATTTTAAGTTCTTTATGATTAAAGACCTGGCAGTCTTGCTGATCTCCTTGATTACTGAAAAAATAATTCTTATGATTCTCCCTTACTTTAAACAGCTTAGAAAAGGTTTATAGTACTATTTCCATTCTATTAAATCATCTCTTCAGTGTTAGAAAGAATAAGGGTTTTCTTCCCTGCTGCATATGTGTGTTTATGCATATATATATATATATATATAAAATACATATTTGTGTATATATACATAAAATCTGAGATTATTTTACATAAACCTATTTATAGTGGTTTGGACAGCCCAAAGTTTTTTGTATACTATGTTATAACATTAAGTTTTATAACTATTTAGTGTANTATATATATATATATATATATATATAAAATACATATTTGTGTATATATACATAAAATCTGAGATTATTTTACATAAACCTATTTATAGTGGTTTGGACAGCCCAAAGTTTTTTGTATACTATGTTATAACATTAAGTTTTATAACTATTTAGTGTATTAGCACAGTATTTTAAATGCTGACAAGATGCATCAGAATGTAAATTTAGATCCAATTGTGATTATATACACACAATATTGCATACACTGTTGAATTTCACTTGAGATTCCCTTCACGCAGTACTTAAGATGTCCATGTGAGACCACGGTGTGTCTTACAGTCTAACTTGAGTCTTTGTACATACTGTAGTAAAGTTTAACAAGACTATTGCAATATTATTCAAAAAATTGCACTATAAATTTAGAGAATTTAACAAACAATGGAATTTTACAAAATTTTAAAAATACATTAAAAAAATCTGTGCTAGGAAGATGGTTCTGAACAAATCAGACTCTTTTCAGTAGGATATATATTTGTAAGATAAATCCTAAAAATTTAGGAGAAGCAGGAAAAGTTTTAATACTCTGCGATATAGTTGAGAGTGAAAGAAGGAAAAAGATGCCAATATTTTCTCTCTTTGTACCCACACAAGATATTTTAAATAATTCTTTTTTTTAACTGTCTGTTTTCATTGTGATCATTAATATTCAGACCCATTTGAATTTTGCTTTGCCATTCAGACTTCTTAAAACCCAGGAACAGTAAGACCACTGTTTCTACAATTTCGTTAGGCTTTTCTTTGGATAATAAGTATCTGCTGCACATAAGCAGAGAGGACAACAGAAAATGATGTGTAGGATTTCCCTGAAGGAAGTAGCTGTCAGAGAGCAGGTAAAATATTGCTGGCAGTAGCTGTTGGAGTTTTGTGTATGTTGATGAGAGAGCAGTCGAAGAGGTTGCCTAGGCACTTTCCTAAGACATGACTATCAGAATAAAAAAACCTCTGAAAAACCACAGCTGGAAGCCCAGGGAGATCCGAGGGTGAGAACTTAGGCTGAGAGGCAGGTGTTCAGCAGATGAGGGTTTACCTGTTGATATCTTCAATCAGGAAAATGGTGGTATGTGAGCAACAGAAATAACGTCAGAAGCCTACAGCAAGTACAAATCAGAGAAGGGATGTTTCCCAAAGAGAACCTGGAATGTTCCTACTCAGAGGACCATAGGTGGGCTTCAGTGAAAAGACTGTAAGGAAAGACACGAAGGGAACTGAGGGAAAGACAGAGATGTCACAGCTTCGGATATTCATCCAACTATAAGTTTTGTACTTCTCAGGACTACATGAACAGTGGGATAAGTGAGCTTTGTGTTAAGTTTTTCAGGATCTACTTGCTTGTTGGAAAGAATTATTTTCCCAAATAAGATTTAGTCTGACGCTACAAATACTTATGACGAAGTTTTAGGAGGCTAATACTGGATGTGTTAGAGGTGTCACCTCTACTTATAACAACATTTGTGATGATGTGTGAAAGGTATGAATGACACATATGCACAAATGCATCAAATAGAAAGCAATCTGATCGATAATTTAGATGTCGAAAGTTCTCTAAAGTAAGCTGGACTTCAAGAGAATATGTTTGCTTTTTGAGTCAAGACGTATAATAACTTGAAAACTACAAATCATGACATGGTCTGACATTGTGACTCAAAAGAATTTTCCCAGCTGATCACCTATCTAAATTGCAAATGAAAATCCGGTAGCATCCATGATAGAAAGTTTCTTACCACAACAGCAATATGATTATTGTTCTTTTATTTATGCATTTAATAATACAATGATTAGGAGAAAGATGTGTTTGAGGAGTTTTTTTTAATTAGCTGCAAGAGCTGAGAAAATTTGTTACTCTTAATATTTAGCCTTATTATGGGACTTTTTTGAAAGGCTTAATCCATATTTGACATCATCTACATCTAATTTTCAGTGCTTATTAAATAACTGTTTTCAGTTACTTATTAAGGCTATATATTAAAGTAAATAAGACTGCGAAGAGAAAAAATTTTTGTTTCCCAGTTTTAGATGAGCCTGAATTTCATAAAACTGTAACTCAAAACAACAATATTCTAATCTCCCTTTCAGTGATGTACAATCCCAACAACAAAACCCATTAAGGAGGACCCTTTGACATTCTTTAAATGGAAAATTTTCCACAGTTCCTTCAGCATTTTTGTAGAAAGCCTAAGACAATTGAGTGCATGACTCCACTAAGAGGCTTTGAGAAAACTCACCTGAAATGTCTGTTTCCAGCTTTCTGTGGTAGAATCTATTGGCAGGAAAGGAGTACTCCAAAATTTCCTAGCTTTCTGTAGGGTACTATTAAGCAAATATTTAAGAAAGAAGGTGACTAGAGAGAAGATGAAAACTTTTTGTTGTTTCAGTGAATAGGGTGTTTCATAGAGAATATGCTGAAAACCTTGACACTCGCATGAGCTAATATATAATTTTATTTGGGTAATCTTTCTCTTATTAATATTAGATCGGGTATCTTTTCTTATTCATCATTTTTATTCCTATAAATTGACACTTTTGAAGTAATATGTTGTACAAACATGGTTAGTACATTTCTGACATGTCATTTCAAATTTGGATGCTTAATGACTTGTAGTTTTTCTGCTATGTATATATCTGGCATTTTTCCTCAGCACGAGCCCACTAACAGAACTCACTCCAGGCTGATTTATTATTTTTATTCAACCAGGTGCTACATGAGTTTGGCAACTTTGGCAATGCTATTGTCTATAATGACTCTGCAGTTGGTGCTTGATGATGCTAACACTTGCAATGAATTTACTGGCACCAGCAGAGAATATTTCATTCCCTTATCTCTTCATGAAGAATTAAGCTTTCTCTCTCATATTGCTTGTTATCAAGTAGGTCTCTTGTAATCTCTTTGACTTCTTTGATACCTCTCCATTTCCAGAATATTCAGTTATGTTTCTGCTCTGCTAATAGCTGTTCTTAGAAATAGAAATATGTCTGTTACGGTGAAGATTATTTACAATATTATTTCCACTCTATTTTTCCTCTCATGGGGTCTCTTAGGCATCATACAAAGTTTTGTCTTCTGAAAGTAGATCTGGAATATCATTTGGCAAGTTGTAGGAATACAGAGAGTATATGTATTTCTGCAGAGGAATGCTTTTTTTTACTTTAATTGTAGCAGTCTCTTCTTCCTAACTGTGAAGATAAGCTAAAGCAGGTATAAACAGTGAAACTTGTAGTACTGTTTAATACAATATTATTAGTAGTATTGTAAAAAGCTGGTTTTGAAGTTTGCCCTGAACTTAAAGGCAGCCAATAACTGCTGTAAAGTCTACAAGGAAGTTTTCTCTGGCAGTCTTTGCTGTTGTCTATCTGGAATATTGAAACCATTAATTTACAATTTTATTTATATTCTTTGAAGAGGATTTTATTTATCAATAAAATGCTATAAAAGACTATAGAAGACTATAAACAGACTTGTACCTCAGCATTCGTATTAGATCTGCACAAATTCTTACCGCTACAAGTCTGAGTGGTAGCTACTGCATATTGCAATTTGTATTATACAAATTTCATTTGTATTTCTGCAACAAGTCATCTTTCTCCTATTAGATTCCATTTTTTCCTAAGTAAGTGAGGAATAGTTTAACCCTTTCTTTATCCTTTCCTTGTTATTCTTGTAAACTTTGAACTTCCTATTGCTTAGAGGGTCAAAATAGACTGTTGCAACTTAAAGTTTTGCTAACTTTGAAGCACTTGCATCCTAAGTAAATATTTTGCTTTTTAAATGAATTCTTAACACAAACTATCCAGTCTTTGCCAGTCAGTTATTACTGCATTGTAAATCATGCAAAAAGCAAAATTGTGTTAAATCTGAACTTACTTAGGACTGATTTAATGACAAAGATTTTTTTTTCTTAATTATCTGTCTCAGTGGAATGTAAGAAATACCTTCCAAACCCTTTTTTCAGCATGCAGTTTTTAATATTATGACACTACAACCATATAGATGAGAATCAGATAGGAAAAGATAATCTGTATCTACAAACTTTACTTGTCCCCTCATCCCGGGTTCTTCCCGTGATGTGAGAGGACTTGAATAGCTTTGTTAAATGAGGTGTACCTTTAAGATAAATGAGACAGTTCACAACCCAAGACTATACGTAACTCTGGAAAATACAAAAACAGTGACCTAAATGATAATCTCACTCCAAGATCAATTAGGGCCATGTACAGCAGACCACGAAAAGAAGGAAAAAAAAAAAAAGGCTAGGAAAAAAGCTCCATCTGGTTTAGAAGACAGGGGCCAGTTCCATAAATAACACAAGCTGTCAGGAAAACCTCATTCCTATAGTACTCTGTGTATTGGTTTTCTGTCCAACTACAGATCCACTACAAGGAGCTTCAGAGCTACAAGAGCTTCAGACTTGGACCACACTTATCTCTTCAGCTCACCGTAACAGCCGCATTGATGAGTTATTCCCAAATTAGCACAGTGGAGAATGAAATGTACAGAAGGAAAGAACATGAACACACAGAGTTCTAGAATCCTATTGCACACGCACATACACACAGGCACACGGAATTAAAAAAAAAAAATCAAAACAAATATAAAAGTCCAGGTTTTCATTTTGGCCAAGTTTTTCTGAAACAGGAAAGTAAAATTCATAAGTAATGTTACAACTGGAAACTGTAATTGCAAACTCACACAACAGTATGACGTAAAGATGAACAATAAGCTTTGCTTTACACATGTTCATATTTCAAATGTTTCTGTTGGTAGCTAATAAGTAGTTGGCAATACTAAAGACAGAAAAGAAACACTTCTGGTTTTCACTTGGTTAAAACAGACATACATTATTTTCACGTTCAGAAGATTTTTTCATAGTGGAAAAGGAAAGATCATTCAGTACTGAGCATTCGTGTTCTGGTAGTATCTGTTACTAGGGCAGAAGGTGAGTGCTGGGTGCTATACAAGCATATGATAGACTTCTGGAAGTTTACAATACTGGTGTGCAACAGCAATGTGCCTGCATTTTTTCTAGATGAAAGCTTTACTTTTATAGAAATTGACCGCTGGAAATGCTAATTAGAACACAAGCAACACCAAGGTGGTGTTGAGCCATGCCAGAACAGGAGGAGGGGCCACAGACCCAGTACTGCCTCTGGAGTTTCCAGTCACTTGCTTCAAGTGTTGTCACACCATCCTGATTTTCCTCCAGGGGATAAAATGCCACTTGATGTCTCCTCTCTGGCTTGAAATTTGCATGGCACTTGTGTTCATGGTGTGTGGGCTTCAAGGAGAGGAGCGAAAATTACTTTCAACAATCTCATCAATTTTGAGGAATTTTCTGGTGTGAGGGGTAGCAAGCTTCCTTCATTCCATGCTACAGTAAGCCTCTAGCACATGACGGAACCACCACTTCCCAGAGTGTTTCCTCAGTTTTACTTAAACGACCTCACCTCTGCTGCAGAGGGAGACAAAGGATTCTCAATTTTTCTGAGGTCTCCTCTGGGGAAAAGAACAAAAGACACAAATGGTTTCTGTACATGCAATTTCTTATTTGAACGTACCTTTCATAGACGAACTTTGTTTCTGAGGAATCAAACGGTTACTCACATGCTAAAAATATTAAAGGACATGAAAGTTGTGGCATGAATAGAATGAAGAGAGGCTGTGGATATTTTGTTTGCTCAGAGGTAAAATGGTGATCCCTACTCCTTCCTGCTAATTTGTTGAAGATAAATAGCAAATCGCTGCATTTATTTCTTCTCTCTGGTTTGCATTTAGAAGATGACACACAGAAAATTCACTTTGAAACATTTCCTTAAAGGCACATGATAAACCCCTAGGGAGACATTCACAGCCTGAAGAGAGCCTTGTGCTTGGGTTTGATAGTGACAGATAGTAATAGAAATACAGTACTTGGTGCTTGGAACTAAGAGACCATTATGTGTGCGACTCACAGTGAGACCATAGCAGAATAAAGCTTCCCCCGGCCCCACCCAGAAGTGTGGCTGCCTTTGTAATTTTAATTGGTCTGTGTTTGTGGAGTGGGGCCTCTATTTACTTATGGCTTGGGGCTTGTGTTTACCAAGCCTGGTGGAGGCCAAGTGTCATATCACTGAAGCTTAGTTCCTGCAAGCTCTCCTGTTATATCTTGAGGCACTTTTCTTTTCAGTATCTGTGCCTGTCTAATTCGCGAGCTTCTGTGAAACAAGCACAGGAGGGTACAAGGCCTACAGGGAGGAATTACACCTAATTACTCAAATAATTGCTAGGCTGTTGCCTTCTTAGTCACTGAAAATAATTTCCAGGTCCCTGGCTTTTATAGATAGTCTTCTAGAGGCAGGAGGACACAGCCCCCTTTTTAACTCAGCCCATTCACTCACAAAATCAGAACACTCGAGCCTGCAAAATTAATAAGCACCACTTCCATTACATATATTTTAGGTTGTTGTTGCCGTGGCGATAAAGTCAGGGACATTGAATCTCCTCTGTTGAGCCATTGTTATCATCCCTGGCCATCTGCTGCAGAGGAGTGATATTCCATCTCATTTGCATGATGACTGATATATGGGAGGTTTGGAAGGACATATGCCACAGCAATCATGTGATGAAAATTAAAGTGAAAGTTTTGGGCCCAGAGCCGAAAAAAATCTGTGTATGCGCATGAGGCTGTTGATGTGCAAATGTGAATCATATTGAGAAGGTTTGAATAGGGAGGTGTGACGTAAAGAGGGGACACAAACGCAGGTGCTTATCTCTAGGCAGTCAAAGGCACTGGATGTCATATCATGGGAACTACCTTTCAAAGACACAGCTTTAGCGCACAGTTCAGCACACAAGGGAGGAGAAACATATAAGTTTTGGAAACAAAAATAAAGTAAGTTTAACAACTTTTTCACACTATTCCGAACCCATTGATGTTTAAGCAACTTGTACTATTGGTAACTTTCTGTCTTTTCTATTGTTTGTGCTCTTAATTTGCAAGAAGCAAAAAATCCTGTCCGTATATCAATGTTGAAAGCTTGAGAGATTTGTATTAAGAAGTTTGAGGGGGTTTAATCCATGTTTAAAATGCTCTCTGCAAACTTTTCTTTTTGTTTAAATGACACTAATGCTGTTTCTTCCACAATGTATGCTTGGTCGTTATCTTAAATGCTATTTTGGGCCTCAATTAAAAAATAGCTACTTGTAACTGCTTTAAGAAAGCTTTCTGAATAAAATGTCATGGTGTAATTGCATTTATACTGCCTCAGTAAAGCCTTTGTTCATATACATTTTAGAATTGTGTAAATTTGCAACTCTAGCTATTTGATTTGAGGAAATGATCACAAGGACACTTTTCCTCTCGTTTTGAAAAGTTACTGAACTTAAATACTACCATTGAAAAAAAAGAGAGGGGAAAAAAATGAGATGGGAGAGGGAGAGAGTGGGACCAGTGTAGGAACTGCTCGATAGATGCAGGTTCACTTGCAGTTATGTATTACACACCAAAGAGCTTTCTCATGATGTTTTAGAATGCTTTAAAATCATGCGTAATGTTTTTAAAATGAAGACTGCTGATCAATATATTTACTAGCATTACTCTAAGTAAAAAAGGGTCTTTCAAAATGTCACGTTTCAGTCCTTTAAATTATTCGGGATTTAGAGAGTGAATTGAGAGCTTCTGATTAAAAAAAGCGAATACTGTACTTTAGAATGAATGTCTGTGTCAGGAAAATCTTTAAAAAGTTAAATGACAGTAATATCAGGAAAGGTTGAAGAATGAAATGGATCTTCTGGGACAACATTTTGCAGAAGGATGATTTTTATGAAACAGCATTTGATGCTAGAGAAAGTCTGCTTAACACTCTGATCAGCAGTAGCTCTTTCTCTCTGACTTTCTTTTGTCTTTAACAAAGCACTTAGTTCAGATATTTGTCTTCCTTCATATAGCAAGACAATCTTCTGCAAGGTGCTGTGAATTTTTCATTTAACAGATTATAAAAGCACAAATCCCAGATTTTATCCTCAAATTGTATGGGGTGAAATTTGTCAGTTAAGACTCTTTTTATTATTCAAAATGACCTTTTATTATCTCTTCTGTCAATTAAATTAGTTAAGTTAATTGCATAGATGTGTCTTCTTTGGTTTGGCTGGGCAATGGTTTTGTAATGCTTGGGGAAAATTACAGCATTTGTGATGAAAGCTTTCTCTGAGACAATAATATATTTCTACTATAAGGTGGCTAACAGATAATACAGACTCAGAATGAGGAATGTCTAAATACAGGCTTTGCATCTTAACTTCCCAGTTTGGAGCATCTTATTTTTACTTGTAAATATCATCTGCGTATTATAGTACTTTCATGCCTGCAGGCTGAGATTACCAGTCTTCCTTTTTTTCCTCCTCCTTCTAAATATTCAATTACTCAATTGTAATTATTATTATGTGGCCTTCTTGGCTTACTACATTATTAGATTAATATAGATTTCTTGCGCCAAATTAGCGGAAATCACTGTTATACACAACAGCGGATCACTTTTTTTATTTTAGTTTTATTTACTTTGTTGAATCACAGGAAGACTTTGACATCATGAAGTTTTATTCTTGAGACTTTTAATATGTTTTTGAAAGCTGAGCAGGAGAGGGCGTATTTTTGTTTTGCTTTTTCTTTTGTAGATTTCTAATAAGTAGAAACTTCAGTTAAATTATAATTTAGTTCATTCAAAGATCTATAAATAGGGACCTTTGTGAACGAAATTAGAGTTCAAGTCCCCTGATCTCTGGTTCTTCTTTCAGAGGTGTGTGTAACAGTGGTAAGAAAACCGAAAATGAAAGAAAGGGAGCTGTCCAGGGTACTGCATCTGATTAATATTTTCTGTTACTGTACAGAAAAAATTCTTTACCGGTGTTCACAAAACCGCCAATATTTGTTACATTTTTTTTTCCCCACCACAAACTAGATAAATCTTATAGTGAAGTTAACTGTAAAATAATAATATATGTACGAAAAACTTATTTCAGAAGCATGTCATGTTTCTGTGAATATCAAATACACCCTCAGATCACAATAAATTTCACAAATTCCTTGTTAAAACCAAATTTTATGTGAAGGTTTTTGCCAAAGTTACAGACAATAAAACTTTTGCTGTCTAAATTAATATTTGAGTATAGCACAAATGGTTTCTATGGTAGTGCTGCAATGTAAACAAAACAAACAAGCAAAAAAACCCCAGATCCCAATCTTGCATTACTTGATTGCTTTTGAAATGAATTCTTGTCCTTATGTGACCTGAAATGTGTGGTTACAAAGCTATAGAAATCCAAACGATCATATTTGTTTGATATGAAATGAAAAAAAATAGTTAAATTGAAAGTTTAACATCATGAAATTCAAAATCCCAAGCGGTATATAAACATTAAAAGAAACTTTGGACTGCTAATCCTAGGAAATGAGTTTTATGGATTGAATTCAACAAGGCTTCAGAAATGATTCCATCTGCTGCCTAGCAGCTGGTGAAAGGATAAATTTAATTCATTAATTCATTTGGAAAAAAGGATCCAAGTAGTAAAGACTTCATTGCTCATAATGCACATAGGTGAAAATCAGAACTGGAATTAGGTCCAGTTGATCATCTTTGATAATGACGAACATTTTCTTTGTTATTGTTATCATGATCTTGATCAGGTAGTTGACATTATATTGACTATATGCTGTTAAGTGATATTTTTATGTCTCAAAAAGTTGAGAACATTTCTGAAAACATAACTGCTCAGTGGAACATCCCTACTTTGGGAGTTACATATTATGTAGGTTAAAAAAGCCGGGAAGTTTCACTGAAACAGTATTGTTGTCTTTCTATGAATATTTGCAACTTCTTTCTCATTAAGTCACTTTAAGAATACAAAATATGGTACCATTAAAATTAGAAAATAAACTTATTCACAGTTAAGTCACTGTAGCAATCCAAAACCAGAATGTCAAATGTAAAGAGTTTATTACTTTCCTTTACTTTTCTATTAAAGTCACAAGCTTCATCTTTTCTTTACTGTCTTAACTGATTTTCTTTTCATAAAAAGTGCTAAAAACTTGTACAAGAGTAAGAGGGAAAAACATAAGTTAAGGACTGAGAAAAGGTGATACTGAAATATACAGAGTTTTAAAGGTGAAATTAATTGGACAAATGCTTTGATAATTACTTGGCATTTAAGCTCTAGATACAAAGTTATCCAAATTATCATAACCTTCAGATACAGACTTTTTAAAAAGTGTTTGCCTTTACTCCTTTTAATCTAAATCAAAAGCAATGAGTGCAAAGTTATCTAAGGCTTTTGAACTGTGCGATGGTCAAGTGCAAGGGCTCTTATTCACCTTCTACTAGGCACGCAGGTAAACGTGCACCTCATTACTGGCTGAGGGATATATAGGAGTGATGAACTTGTTATCCTGAAGCCAGCTAAGTATCTGCCAATGGCTATTTTCAATGTTTCTGCTTGAGATGACGATTTCATGAATGATATTTGGCTTTTCCCGTTTCCTCTGTAGCCCATAGCTCACTGTGGTGGGTTTGTTGGATTTACTATAAAGGTTCTGTTCGCACCCTGTGGGTTGGGTTAAGAATTAGGATTTATGCATTTACTTCTACTGTTGCATTGTTTATACAGCTTTGGTTTAGTTTTGATCCCTTTTTTTTTTGCCTTTGAGGCTCTTCCACAGTGTCAGCTGCTGACTGATAGTAGGAGAACGGCCTCGTGGTGTGAATGAAAGGGACCTAGCGGTTGGTAAACAGAGATAAGGAATAAATAGAGCACAGGCAAAAGGAGATAGTTCTGTGGGAGCCCAGATTGCCGCCAGTCTGTTCAAGTGAGATGCAGTGCCTGTCCTTTTCCCAGATTAAATTAGTGTGCGAAATCTCCAGTGACCTCCTCCCCTTCTCCCCATACTCTTTAGCCAAGCTGAACAGCCTCTGCTGTAAAGTATTCATTTTATCCAGGGACAAGTTGGACAATAGAACTCTCCCTGTTACTTATGGACAGCTGTCGTGATTCATAGGGCTTTTCAGCATTTCATTTTTCATAAGAGTTAAAAGGGTTTTACCTTGTAACTGACGAGAGGTTAGAAATGCAAAGATGCCAGCCCTGAGGTTGCCTGTGGTAAGGAAGTTAATAAATAAATATCACCCCACACACACACACACACACATATCCCCTCCCCAACGTGTGAAAGGCTGTGTATTTTGTTAGTGGCGCTTTTCTCATTTAAAGGGGTTTAATTGTGATAACACGATTACACCGAACCGTGAACTGCATGGAGAAATTAACAAGCAGTGACACAGTGATATGCAGGGCCCACAAGGTTCCCTAAATTAGAGGTGACCAGTGCAAACCCAGTGAGTGCCCTTTTCCCTTCTTTGCCCTTGCTTTTGCCTACATCTCCTGTCACTTTATTACCTGCAAATAACTCCCAGGAAAGAGTAAACCCTCATGAGATACCTCTGTGGTCCTGTATTTTTTTTTAGTGATTTACTGCAAATATATTCAGCATTTTGACTGATTAAATAGACCTTCGGCAACCTTGAGGGTCACTGTGTAGAGTATGTACATAGAAAATGCATCAGCCCATTGTACCCTGGCAGCTAATGAGATTGGTCGTTAAGTAAATGACACAAAGCCTACAAAAAAAGCTTAGCAGCTCACTAGAGTATCACAGAGTGTCCCTGCACACCACACAACGACACAAACAGTGGACTAACCTAGCCCACCCCTGCTTTATTCTACATCACTGCTTCCCTGATGTCAGCGTGAGAGGCAGAACAAAGGCTAAAAGGCACACGGTAAGTCAGTCTGACAATTATGCCCTAGGGAGAAAGTAGAGCAAATCTTAGCCTAACCACGGGGTTGAAAGTCCGTTTCTAGACAAGTAGGTCATAATGAAGGGATTTTTTTCCCCCCCGTCACTTCACGAAGGGGAGAAAAATGTCTCTGGAATCAAGGTTGGGTTTGTTTCTTGTTTGTTTGTTTCCTTTTCTCTCTCTGTCTGATGTGCCAGCTTACAAAAGTTTCTGGAATTCCGAAAGTAAGGTGAAACAGTGTGTTTTGTGAACTTGATATTGTAATTATAGTGTAATGAAAGAAATATTCTTTGTAAGAACTGCCACAGAGTAAGCGCTGCCTCAGATGTACATTAACGTCTGATGAACTTTACAGACAGAAAGTTTCTTTTTACTTCTCTGTAAAAATCTGCTAATAATGTGTTATATGTATGAATACACATTTCAGTCCACTATCCAGCTTCTTGCGACCCTAAATACCTGGTACAGTTTTTACAACTATGGAGATATAAATGAAGTTGTTACTGTAATTTTGGGGTGTTCTTTTAAAACAGATTTTTATATGATGTCTCTCTCAGTGTTGTCTTTTATGTGAGCTGAAACTAGAGTTGAACATTGCAGTTAAACAGTTACACAGTCATTACCTATTTTCTTTGCACAGTAGAAAAATATTCAGCTGATATCTTAGAATAACAGGTGCATGCCTGTCTATCCAATGATAAAATCTTTTCTAGCAGTGTTTCGGTTTAGTATCTCAGAACCCTTTATTTTGCTGAAAAATGGCAACAGGAAGTTGCCAGAAAGTCTTGTTTGCATTGCTAAAATATTTCTGTCTGCTTTGCACTTTGGACGCTCAGGGGATGTTAGGTTCAAAACAACATGATATTATTGCAAGATGCCTATGTGAATAAAGTAATGTTTCATCCCACCCTCCCGACAAAAAACACTGCAAATCAGATGTTTTAAGAATACTTCCTCAAAAACAGACAGTTAAAGTAGTGGGGTTTAGATATCAGCCTGCATTACAGGTTTTCTCGTTGGTGGGGTTTTTTTGTTTTGTTTTCGTAGAGTTATTTAATTTGGGAAAACACTTGTCAATATATGTGTATTTAGACATGTCAGGATAACGTGTCACTTAAAATTCTTCATAGGTCACAGAAGTCTGTTCACTACAATATGTCTCTTACCCAGGGGCATCTTTTTTACTGCGTGGACAATAGAAACATCATCACAGCTTACAGAAACTAAGACAAAATGTGATATTTTAACATACGCATTTGGTGATTCCTTGCAAAGGTGTGTGTGCATGCATATATATGAATCTGCATGTGCATATTTATACAAAGAGTGTACATATGCAAAAAAACCATGTTCACCTATATAGTATCTCAGTTTATTGAAACTATGAGTAACAGTTATGTCTGCTTTTGCATTTCCCAATATTTCCAACTTAGGAAATTTATTGAGGAAGCAAACAAACTTGAGTAAAATTTTGTATTTAATTTTATTTTGCATGTTTTTAAGTTGTGTGCATCTCAGCAACATGTTTTTCTCATGTTACCTCAGAAAATATGAGATATGCAGGCATCAGAAAACAGGCTTCCGTTCTTAGCTAAGTTCTGTAATTCATACCTAATTGCTGGATCAGCAGAGATTTAGTAAACTACAGCGTTATGACACATTTTTCTTTGAACTTTGCTAATTGATATTAAGTTTTCCGTTCGTTTTAACAAGATTTGAGGATCTTTTATGTTCAGGTGCATAACCGCAGCTTTTAAAAATGAGCACATCCCTATCACACAGTCATCATGTTTTTTACACACCTATGAGAATGAGAATAAAGGATATTTGATATTTCAGCATCCACCACATTAATGAATAAGTTCAGCTGTCCTTTAGAGAGTGATTTCATAAGGGTAATGCACACGCAGCGGTGCTACAAAAATCATACTGCTACTGTAATCCGACAGGTTGAGTCACAGTAAGTTTCAGTAGTTTTTCATAGCTTTATTATTTTTTCTCTTGTCTGTCATTTCTTTCATATAGCCAAGAGAAAAGGCAAAGAAAACTTGATTTCTGATAATTAATGTTCATCTGATCTCCCTGATAAACTGTGTAATGCATCAGATTTTTAGAAACCCCTTTTTAATAGAATTTTGAACCTTACTATCCGATATGAGGCCTTTGCATATATCTTCGTGCTTAGTTCCAGGGGACACAAGTATCTGTTGCGCATGTGGATCTGAAAAACTTTGTGGTATTACACCGTTGATTTGAATAATTCTCATTCAGTTTTTTTGTGTGCTTATAGATTTTCAAGCCAGTAATCCCAAAATATCTGGTATTTCTGATAAGCAACTATCTCCAAGGTCAGCCACAGACGACCCTTCTGAAGGCCTGGCTCTGCCATTCTAAAATAAAACATAGCAAATAACATACAGACTAAACTTTATATTGTACTACATGCATATCTATTTGGGGCATCTAGACCAAAATCTGTATGTTACTTAACTCATTAATTTTGAAAGTATATGTATATAACTGGGACTGGGTCACCTGTAGTTTATGTGCGCACAGTTGTGGATTATTAAAAACTGAATAAGCAGAATCTGTGCTTATGACTTTTAATTATCTTCAATCAGTTCAGACTAAAGATATGTTTTAATTAGTGATAAAAATGATTGCCTCTCTCAACTTTTTTTTAGCATTTACATAAAATCTCTTTGGAGGAGAGTTGCTCTCATTTACCTTCCCGGAAGACTTTCTGATAATGCCAGCAACTTTTATCTTTCTAAATGACACGTTTCTGGTTCAGAAAAGGTGATAAGCTAACAGTAAAAGTTACTTTATAATAAAAATGGACCTTACCTTCTTGGGTAGGTGAACACTTACAAAAACATTTGTACACATGAGTGATTCCACTGAGGTGAGGTCGATGGCTCACTTCAATACAGTAAAGCAGGTGTGTAAGTGTATTGAAGATAAGGGGTTTATTGATTTGCTTAATAGATTCAGGTAACATTTGCTAGTTCATTATTCAGGTTTGGCTTCATACATGAACTTTTCCCTCCATTAAGAAACTTTCGTTGAAAGGAACTTGCTCTTCATTTAAAGACATGTATTTGAACTCTCTTCCATGAAGCATTAGCTTTTTTAAAAAAAATGCTTCAGAACTTTTCCAAAATATCATTTCCTGTGAGTATTGAAGATCTCAGTTTCTTCTTAACAGTGTTTCTTCAGGTGATAGTAAGAGTCACTAACTAGGTCAGTTCCCTAAATTTCATGAGAAAATTTGACACCTTCAGCGCCTCCCCCCTCTCAACTTAGAGCACATGTGCTGCAGCTGGATTGGCACAACGGAGTAGTAATGGCTCCAAAGGCACCGTTATGGACTATCAGGTCAATAATCCTTGTACTAAGAAAGATTTACATGATGATACAGAGTAATGGCTCTGTCATTTCTGAAGTAAAAATCCACTATTTAGTGAGCATCAAAGTACTGTTTTGCACTCTTCATATCAGAGATATTACGGTACTTAAAAAACCTGATACACATACATTCTTCAAATAAAAGTTCATTTTTAAATATTTGAATACAATAAATGTTCAAATACTGTAGGTAGGCAGCTACAGTATCTCAAATCTAGACTTTTTTGAAAATATACTTATTACTGTTCCAAATATTTTTTCCTTCCTATATCAGAAGCGTACAGGAAATTTCCATCATATCTTCAACCAGCATTTTTATGATGCAGTCCAGAAATTGTTTTGGTTCAGGAGGCTTTTTGTTTGTTTTTTGATTTTTCTACTGTGTGATTTTATCCAACTTTGGGCAGAAGTCTGACACAATCTAACATACACAATCTAGACCTTGTAAGTTTGAAAGTAAGGACAGTGGTCATAGAAATCCAAGGCTGTGATTTTTGTATTAATCTATTTTTATATATAATTCAATTTCCTGTGATAAAAAAACCCACAAAGCATTTAATACATTTCCTACATTTTCATAAAAATATTTTCTTTGCTAACAATGTGGTTAACTCAGCCTCCATACCAGATATGGGAAGTCACCAAATACTCCACAGAAAGAACTACCATAACAATACAAATTAAGAGACCGAATACACATGACATTTTCGTTGTATCTCCAATTTTTTATAAAGTTAAATATCATTTTGAAGTATGGGTCTGATGGGAATCATCCTATATATAAGCATTAGACATTTGGTGAACAAAGTGCAACTGAACATATAAATCTCTCTAAATAACATTGACACTTGGTCAAAAGAAACATATATTTAAGACTCAAGTGTATGGTCAAGCTACTTTATGGAGAGTCTTCCCATTATTTTTGTGAGAAACAGTACTGTCTACAAAAAGGGTTAAAGAAAATGCATTCTGTTGCATCTGCTTACTAAATCCCTTACTTTAGTAGAAATTCAAATTTTGTAAAGATTATTCGTTTTATTGATGCATATAATTATAATCACAAGCCATCTGCTGATTTGGCAGGCATGGTTAAAATTCTCTAACTCTCATAACCTTTCAAGTACAGTGCCCTTGGGACTCTATTTCACTTTTATATTTTGGAAAACATGTAGGGACAAACAAGAGAGGTCATCTGCCGAAAGTCAGACCTGTAAAACATTGAAAGAATAAAGATCGTGATGACTGCTCCTGATTTAATAGCAAAGAAAGTATTTTCTATTTTATTTCTGATTTCAGGAAGGATTATGCTGGTTTCCATCATGCACTTTGGGAATTTTTTCTAGGGATTAAAGCTCTCTCTTAGCACTCCTGGGATCTGGGTTCCAAGTCTAAACTAAAAGAACAAATATTGTTCAGTTTGGTTGTCACAGGTGAATTAAACATTTTTGACCTTGGCCTTAATTTTTCTTTTTACACAATTCCCATTACATTTCTATTGGAAATGTTTTAACTAACACTTTTCTGCTTTGGGGGTTTTTTTGGAACTTGGTTGTACTGAGTTTCACAGAGAGACACCTATCACATATTTAGCTTTTTCCCATTAATCCAATAAGAGTGTTTTAATTTTGAGAGTTACATACAATAAAGCATAAAATGAGTGGCTGATATTCTTTGTCCTAATTGTTTAGAAATGCATGCCTGTATTTTCGTTAGCCTACCATCGACTAGTGGTTAGCCACAGTTACAAATGTTTGTAGCTTTTGTCTGTGGTAAGTCTTTCAACATTTTTTTATGTCCTTCATCATGTTTAGCCAAGCAATTTTATAGTTGACGATTCTTCGTTTTGTTGTTGTTGTGGTGTTACCTATGGCGTTACTCTGCTTCTTCTTGTAGAAAACATCCACAAATTAAAAAAGAAAAAGCAGGAGATGCTCTCTCTGTCATAATACAGTGATTGCATTTTACCAAGTTGCAGGATATTGTCAGTGCTAAGAGCTCAGAAAAAGAATGTTTTAGAGAGAAAATACATGAAGGTGGAAAAACTCAGTGCAGAATAACATAGTCCAGTGACTTCCTGATATTAGCAGAAGGCAAAGACAATCACCCCTCAACAAAACTGTCTTGCTTAATGCTGTGTTGACATGTATCTTGCAGGAACAAAAGATGCAACTCTCACTTCTGTTTAATTAGTGTATCTGAAGGCCTCTATAGAGCATGCACTCTGCTTTACTGCTTTTGGAGGTTTGATTCTCACCCCACACCCTCATTATGACAAGCAGGAGGGAAATGCACATGTTTGAAAGTGTCTTCACAGCTGAAACTAGGGAAACAGGCAGAGTAGCTCTGGTTTATTTCACAACCAATTAAGTATGACATCTGTTGAAACTCAGGAAATAAGTCTCCCTTCCCTCTGTTCATATACTTATTTAAGCTGCCAGTCTTTTGTTTAGATATGGTGAATTTTACTCACAAGACATCTTTTTTTCTTTGGACTAAATACACAAAATAAAGTAAACAAGACATAAAATTTATTTTTTTTTAACTAGGTTTCACTGAGTGCATGTGAAAAAGCCCTACTTGGCACTCATAAATCAAACAAATGATTCTGTCGATAATTCTTTGCCTAAACACTCACCTTACATGCTGAAAAAAGAGCATGTTTGTGGCAGGCAATGTAGACACAATAACATTTTCTTTTTTTGAAAATCCGGCTCTTGTTGTTGGTTCCCAAAAGCCAGCAAAAGTTGCTAGAAAGAATTTGGATTTTAATTTCTTTAATTTTATTGTTTAAAACTCAGCACTGAACAGAAGACATCAAACAGAACAGGGCATTTGGCATTATGTATAGTTAAAATAAACCAAAAAAAAAAAGAATTAAACGCTGAGTCACTGTCATTGGTAGCATCAGGTTTCTCAAGTACACAATACTTCATTATAAACCAAGGAAGAAACACAGATAAGCTTTAATAGCAAACTCAGACTTAAGAAAACAACTGTATTCAGTTTCAGATAATATTTCAAGCCAAGAAACACATCCCATTTATCAGATATCAATCCATGTTACACATTTACTTAGCAGGAACATTTTTATTCCTTCATAAAATATTGTCCAATCCAAATATTAAAAAGGTGGTATTTCAGTCCATACTAGCTGTTAGAGTTTGCTTTCCCTCTGTTGTGCTTAGAACTTGATTGCCTTAATTCTTCTATATCTGGGTAAAGAAATGTTTGCCATATCAAGCTGACCTTTTTCTTTCTCTGCCTCTTGCCACTGGATTCTCCTGTCACTCTGAAGCAATACTGCTCATATCAAAACGGTGGCTAACTCTCTTTCTCTTTAATTTACACCATCCACTAATGCTCTCTTTTATTTGTTTGTCAGCTTTGTTTTGTTTGCCAGTTCTTTCCTACAAGGACTGGCACTGTCTTCATTCCTGGAGGATGGTTCCCTACTTTATTTCTCTTGCTTTTTCATCCCTATTTTAAAATACATCTCAGAGCCACATCGCGTATGTGTTATTTAAGCTGTAAGATGCTTCTCAGCAATTGCCATAGGTTCCTTGGTTAGGAATCCTCTTGCGAAATGTCCATGTGTGCAGTGGAAGTGTCTAGACTATCCAGATTCCTTTTAGAGTCAATGGAAAGAAAGAGATGACTCTTGGATGCAATTCACCTCACTCTGAAGTAGATGTATGAAATAACTAAGATGCATGACACATCTACACAGTGGCAGAAATGCCTGTAGGTTGCCTACAGGCTACCCAGAGACAGTGGGAAGCCAGTGGTTACTACCTCAGAAGTATGTGTCTGCATTTCAGGCATGTAAAGTTAGGGAGATGAATCCTGTCTTTCCTGTCCAGCCTGCAAACCGGACTTGATTTCTTCTCATGTCTTGTCTCTACGTGAACTTACCATTTCTCACAATTTCATACAAGATAATGATATGAATAATATGATGTACCCTAGACCAAAAGTTTCCTCTTGCATATACATGGCATTGATGAAATTCAATGTGTTCTCAGATATTAACGAAGAGCAGAATAGCAAAACCGAATATTGCTGTGCAACTCAGAGGACCGAATTTTGCCTCCTATAAGTGATGTTTACAAAAGGGGAGAGGGCGATTATCTGAATTACTCTTAGAAGTAATTATATTTCCTTTCAGAAAAAGGTTTCTTTTCTCAAAGCGAATTCTTCAAAAATAAGAAATGAGCTGTAAAGATTTTACAATATCCATTCATTTCAAAATAGAGTAGAGATTTCTACATTAAACCAGTTAGTTAGATTTTATAAACACTGCTGATTGATAGAAGCATTTCCAACCTCAGCTCCACATTGTCTTTCTCCCATTTGTCACTACTTGGACTCTGTAGGCACTTTTAGGGATGCCTCTGTGATTACTCTCTCCTCAGGATTTCGAGACTCTGTTTCTCAAGCTTTGAGGTAATAAAAGGGTAGATTAGATGATAGTTTTGCACTATTTCTGTGGGTGACTATAGTGCTTCAATGTTTCTTACGCTATCATAAAAACTACAAGCAAGATTTCGGTTCAAAATTTCAGTTACTGTGCATACTTTGCATAGATTTCAAGTATTTTTTTCTGTGTTTGAAGATTTGATGACACAGATTTTGATTTTTAGAGGATTATTTATCATATCTATATGTTTAGCACATAAGTGTGTGGGGTTTTAAACAAATCTTCATCTTTTAAAGGGACAGGTTCTCAAAGTTTCTTTGGATCAAGGCAAAGTGCTTAAATTGTATTTCTAAGTGGGAAACTCACAATTCCTTTGGGGATCAGAGCTGGATAGAGCTCCACTAAGCTGTGCTAACCCTTATGTAGTGAATTTTCCCTATGGAATAACATGTGGCTATACACTACCCTATTCTATACCATAGCAGGCACAGGCTGGCCTCGGAAGCAGGTAACCATAGCTAAGTCTCTGACAGTTGTTTGCCTTTTCAAACTCTTTCCCTGAGGGGAGGGTAGCCACAGTAGTAAACTCTGCTGTAAGATTATGCTCAGCTTGATCTAATTTTGAAAAAATGAGTTTTACAAAGGGTTAGTAACTATGTGTTTCCAGTAGCACTTCCACAGCTGAGACTCAAAGTCAATGAAAATCATGCTCAAAATTGTGTGTGCGCAAAGATCATTACAGTATAAATTGACAGCCATTCAATAAACATAACCCATTAGACTGATTCAACATTTATCCTGAAAAGCTTAACCTGCTCACATATAATATTCTCAGAGTTTTCTTCCCCACAATCAGCATTTCAGTGGCTGTCATTAAAAAGCATCTTCTTAAGTATCCCTAACTCGTTTTGAATAGTGTGAGAGAATAAATAGCTTTAGTCCTGAATGCTTTGGGCCCAGTGTTATTTATAGCAAAATCATTAGTAATACCACTTTTTATTGTTCCTAATGTGAATAATGTGATACCGTTTTGTGATCCAGGGAATAGTACTGTAATATTGCAGAAGTGCAAGTTGCTTATACTCAATGACGACCAGCCTTCAAAAAAGCAAGTTCAGCATTGTGGATACCCTTCAGGTCATACAGCTTGCTTCCCTATTTATTTGTGTGGTTTTGGTATTTACTTGTAGTTGCATGATGATCCATATCTTTCAAATTTAGAAGTTGCATGGCTATTCTGATGACATTTTAAAGGTAAATAAGTCCAGTTAAGTGGGCACAGTACAACAGATATAATGATTTTTGGCCCTACATTTTTAAAAGACACCATTTGGTATGTCTCCTCCCTCGTGAACCTCCAAGAGGGATCCCCACACTAGGATTGTCATCAACCCAATAGGTTATTTAGAGAAGTTGTCTTCAAGCATCCTAACTGCTTCAGTGTACAGCATGAAGTCTACTTCTTACAGACAGGTAGTAACCCCTGTTACTGACAGAGTTCAAGTTAAGCAGACTGAATCCCAGGAAAGGGTGAAACACAGTCCAAGGGTTAGGTTTTCCTATTCACCAAATAGAGAGGATGTGTTCCCAGTTCTGGCCTGTGGATGAAGAAAGCATCTTGAGAAGGCAGGAAAAGACAAGCCAGTAACTTGTGAAGACCTTTGAATAGAAGGGGAATGCCCATGCTATCCCTGAGAATTTTTTTTTTTAAGATTTAGAGTGAGCGACATACAGTGTGCTGGAAGTTGGAATAATCTCTTGAGCTGAGCGAGAATCTGAGACAAAATGGGCATTACATAATAACAGTTTTCCCTGGCCTGACCTCAGTGACCAGAGGTTTCTGTGGATCATTAAGCCCAGTTAATGCACCGTCAGGAAATTCACTTTCACATAAAATTCCAAAACCAAGCAGGAGAATTACTTCTAATAGAGCAATAAATAAATATCTACCTTTTAAAAGACCGTAACCACACAGCTCACATTTTCTCATTGCTCAGCATCTGATGTTGTCAATACAGCTTGCACAACTTAAGGTGACTGAGAGAAAGAGGTGGTTCATTATAGTAATGTTCAAAGTAAATGTTCATTTTCCAAATGACTATTCAAGCGATCCCTTGAAATCCTGTGGTGCTTTTGACTTGATATTTTCAAAAGCAAATTTATCATATTTTGAGCTACCAATCCTGCAAAGTTAATCTGGACCTGGAAAGCTTAATTTTCTTCCTCTGTCATCGTATTCAGAAGACCAGAAGGCCTTAGATTTGTCAGGTACCATTATCTCATGTGACAGATAGCAAGGAATTCAGCCTTAAATAATATCTTCACGAACAGGCCTGCTGCAGATACAACTGCAAGTAGCCGAGCTTCTTCTGACATGACATGTACTCTGTGGTGTCCCTTTGGTGTATGGTGAAAATTTACCTTCTGTGCTAACACCTACAGATCTTATCCTGAGGAAATCTGCTCAGATCAGGGCAACCTCCATATAGACAATTTTAGCATAGAATCATGTTTTGAAGACAGTGCCAGCTTAGAGTTCTACCGTCAGTTAAATGAAAAGCAAACATGTTCTAGTTGTTGACCTGAATGGGACTTCAGCTTTGGAAGGTCTGTCACAATGCCCATTTTTAGCCACAGTCTTTGTAGCCTCCCATGACAAAGCTGGAAAAACTACTAGTGACTAGCTGTAGGGGCTCACTGCTGCCATGGAGGAACCCGTATCCTTATTTTCTTGACAAAAGGAAGTTAGGTGTGAGTCCTCTCTCCCTGTTATTAAAATTAGCCTTTCCAAATACTCCCCAAGTTTTATATAGTCCTTAAAAAGGACATATAAAAGTGATGTATGAGGATCACTCTTGATCTTACATGGCTATAAAGAATACATCCTGTTCACCTCAGCTAGAAAATGATGCATTCCATTTCTTTGCTATGGAATTATCATCTAGAATTATGTCAAAACATTAGCAGGTTACTGAAAGCCTTAAATCATTCTCTCATTAGAGTTTGCCATGAAAAGAATACAAAATCTTTCCTTATGTGCATTCATTTTTTTCCACTATTATCTGTTCTACTGCTTAAAAGAGACAAGGGAATGGAAGGAGTTTTACCTATTTTTTTAACTGCTTTGCAAATTCTTTGCACAACAAACCTCACCAATATGTAAACAGGGCTCTAGCTACTGTGTTTGTCCACAGCTAGAGCTACAGATGAACACAGTGTAGTTGTGTGATGACAGGAACAGCTGACTCATTAGTAGAGAGCAGTGAAAGGTAATTAACCCTGGGAAAAGTACAGCTGCCATGCGAGCTGTTCCTTTCTGTAGGATCTGATTAGAAATTAGTGTTAAACCACTGATTCTTTAAAAAAATGTCATTGATAATTCACTTTCTCTCTCAGGTGTGGCCCCTAAAAGGGGCCTATGGTAGAACTAGTGTACAAAAGATCTTCTATCTAAACAAGCCTTTTCTGAGAGAAGTACACACCTGTTTGGCTGCTTCTGGACTTTTCTTAACCATGAATATTGTTCCAGCTTTGAATGTTGTGAGGACACCCTCTAAGCCTATGGTCAGTGCAGACAAATCATTGTCAAAATGATTTAAGGCAGAACATTGTTGGTTGCCATAACAGCATCTTTATTGAGGCTGATTATTTAAAAGTCACAGCTATTACTTCTTGTGTCAGGACATAGTTCTGATGCAAAATGATGCAGATCTCTTCAAAAGAACGCAAAAATCTGTCTCCTGGGGTAGGTGAGCAAAGCATGTGAAAAAAATTGTTACATTCTGAGCACGAAAGCCACCCCCCAGCCCACCCCTTGTCCTGCACATATCTTCGTGTTTGAGGTGCCAACAGAAGAGGAAGAATCCATGATTTGATGTGACATCCAAGTAACAAGCCAGCCTATTACGTATATATTCAAACACCTGATACAGGCCTACTTATCGAGAATGACGTAAATATCAATTAAAATAGCAAAATTCTATGAAATTTCATTTATGTATTATTGGAATTTCTAAGCTGCTATTTATTATTTACAGCTGACAAATCCAAAATAGTTTTTAATCATCTTACTTTCTAAGATTTTCTGGCTAGGAGTGTATCTTTTTATACCTGTGTGATTAATAACAAGTGTGTGTTACTGCTTCCACACGCAAATAACATCTATTATTGAGGTCCACAAGAGCATTCTGGTTGTTTTCAATGGAGCCAGGCTTACACGAGGGAGCCTGAAGGGAAACTATATATAAAGTTATACAGTTTGTAAGATATCTCTCCATAGGAAGATGTTTTTTCATCTTGCTCAAGTCAAATTTGCAGCAACAGGATAAATAATGGATTACTATCATTTACCAATATAAAATAATATTACGAAGATATGTTTCTGTAGTGTTATTTTTAACTCAGTATTATTTAGTGGTACAATGGCCCATTTTCTTACCACTCATCTAATATGTTCCTCCTAACACTGAAGGAAACTTTTCTCTTTCAGTTTCTTTTAAATCAAATACAGTGCTTGCTAGGTGCAATATTTGAACTTAATGTTACCACAAACATATATATATATATATATGTACAGAAAGAGAGAAAGAACTCTTTGAAATTTTCAGCACTGAGAGTAAAAACATCCAAAGCAGAACAGTCAAAGAAATTTCCTAGGAGAATGTTTCTCTTTATAGAAAAACAAGTGAAAAAGAATTTTAAGATAAAGGTCTAACACGCCAAGAGGGCAGTTACCTCCAGATTGCCTGATATGTTAAGAGAGAAGAGAACAAAAATAAGTTTTAAATTATTTTGCCATTCATCCTGCATTAGTTAGTACTCATTCTTCTCAGAATTATCCTTTTTTACTTGTTTGGAGGGGTTTTTTTAGTAAAAAAGCTTGAATTGAAAGAGGAAACATTTTTTTCTTGGAAATCCCAATAGCACACTCTTGAAGTATCAGGTTGAGTTTCGGAGGAAGCGAAAGCATAAGCAGCCTATTAAATTGATGAACACATAAGGATGAAAATAACATTCCCTAACTTAAAGCATGAAATGCACAAAAGCACTTCACAATACTCTGCGTCGTTATCCTCATTCAGCTGAAAGGTGAAGAGACTTGCTGAAGGTCACAGAATAGATCAGTGGCAGAGGCAGGAAGAGAGTTCCAGAACCCCTTTTTTTTCCCAATTATTTGCTCAATCACAGTGCCTTCTGTTTATGTCTATGACAGAAGATAGGTGCCGTTTTTGGAAATAACTTTTGCCACAGTCTTTAATCATAAAAGGCCCTTAAAAGAGAATTTGAACTGCCATCTCTGTTGCCACTGACCGCTTAGCATAACTTTGAACAGACTGAACACCCATTTCCTTGTCCCACACACCTGATCCAAACATTTGCTAGGTGAAACCTTTTCAGATAGGAAGACTGTCCCAGTGATCCTTTTACATTCATATTTTGGTATCTCACAAATATTGTTAGTGTTCTTGTTACTTTGATTTTCAAGGTAGTATTTCCGTTATTAGTTTGTTTTTTCATGTGCTCTTCAGCATCTATCCAGGATCTTCAGGGCAGTGCAAGCAAGACCCATTATCTTTAGTAGTTAGAGTCATTACAACTCTTTTAGATGGTGGCAGACTGTACTTCACATGGCGCTCTTGAAGTTAATGAACATATGTGATTTGCATGTTGAGGGAGGGCACACTTCTTCCCTTTGTGTGACTTTCCCTTTCTTGGGACATGTCTGTCATGTTAATGAAGAGAGCTTGTTGTTCAGAAAGGAGAGGATGAATACATAGGATATCAGACTGCTAGTTATATTTCTTTTTATAAAAATAATTTGTATTTTTAGGTTCATTGTTCCTTTTAACTCTATGTCATAGAATGTTCAGTGACTTAATCAGCCGTTGATTTTGTCCAGCATAAGAATTGCAATGTCCTAATTCTGGGTATTAAATCAGTCCCAAAAAATTTGGCTAGAGCAGTTGCAAATCACAGGGAAGGAATATAGTAACTTAGATTAAGCCTGTAAGTATTTAAGAAGTTATTACTTTTACTGAACCTAATCAGCTCCAGCACTTCTGTAGAGGTGCAATGAAACCATAGAGCACTCCTATAAAATTGCCCTTCAAACCCATTGATTCCTAACCAGCTTGCCGGAAACCACGTAACAGTACAAGGACTAACAGTGGTTGCTAAATGCCAGGCATGTAGCAATGCCAGAACCAGACTAGAATCCTCCTGATGTTGACGGAGGCTATAATAGAGTAATTAAAACAACAACATTTCACTGGTCTTCGTTATACTGATCTGTGTGTTCGGGTGTCTCCCACTGGCCTGAATCCTGCAACTGCTACGCACCCCTTCGATGAGCAGAGCATGGTCATCTTTTGCTGAAGTCAGTAGCGGTCCCCCCACACAGTACCTCACAACAGAGATGACTCCGTGCAGGAAAAGTCATCCAGGCTGAAAAAGAGTAAACACGTTTTAAAAGAAAACAAACCCTGTGTTCCAGAGTCAATGACGCATGCTCTTTGAACTTTCTTTTAAAATTGCTCTGAAATCATAAGGTTGTTATGGTGTGGTTTTACTCAAAATAATGCATATCATTGTAACACAAGCCTTGAAGTTAAGTGGCTACTGTAATGAAACATAGTTACCATAGTTACTGCAGGAGAACAGAGAATAACTTTTAGTTCTTTTGAAGCTATGAATTAGTTTAAAAAGAGGAAAAGGAATAAACAAGCATGCAAAAGTTTATTATTCAGTGTTTCATGCTTGATCAACTTGAAAAAAGAAAAACTCTCCCCAGACTAGGGCATTAACATTTTCCAGCTGAAATCTGTAATTGCCCATCAACAAACAAACACAAAATCACATTTCAACTCTTCAGCATGTCTGTTTCCATGTTTTTTTCCTGAGTCAGAGAAGAAACAGATTTTTCCAAAGTTCTGCTTTCAGCATTTTGTTAAATACTGACATTTTACAGCACCTTGGTTGCTAAAAAAGTAGCGTCCTAAAGATAATAATACATTGCTAAACACAACTCGTGAAATCTATGGTCCAGCTCTATTATTCATTATAAACACTATCTTAAGGCTGATGAGAGGGAAATGAGAATTTATCATAGTGAAGGTGTCTTCTAGGACCAGCTTCATTGTTTTTCAGTTTAGCATTGAGATGTGCTCTATCCCTGAAGTGTTAATGGAGGTCACTGCTGTTGCTCTCCTTTACTGTGTCAAAGCAAAGGAGTTCCTACATAGTTGACTATTGAGAAACAAAATGATGTTCTTTCCAGTATATCACCTTCAGCTTATGAGCCTCTAGAGCAGCAGTGATTAACAGGACTTTTACAAAGTTTCTGTGTAGTTACAAGGACAGCTTCAATCTTCTGTCATTTTTTTGCATTAGCTATGATTATGCTTTTACCACCAAAATGCATTTATTTTAAAGGTAACAATACAGACTCAGAGAATAGCTTATGTTTCATCTATATTTATCAGCACTCACTGTACATTTGTGTCTTCATTACCAGGAAATATTAAGGGACATTGTGCCATCTATTCCTGTTTACAGTTTATTATGCAGAGATAGGAAACACTTAGCATGTAAAATGAATGTAGAAATTATTCCTGGATAGAAACACGGACATTTCCCACTCGTTGGCTCTTTCTCCTCCATCACCGGATCAGAGTGTAATTGTCAGTAATCAGGCCTGCTTGCTGCTGATAAAACCACTCTGAATGCTAGCAGCCTTCTTTGTGTGATGACTCAATTATTCCAGAAGTGCCTCATCAAATCTGCCCCATCAGCTGGGCTAATAAATAAGGAGAAGAAACTGGCCCCCCAAAGCAAATTATAAATCCATTTGCATTAACCATTTCGCTGGTCCATGATCTAGGCAGAAATAAGCATGGCAGATTGTGTTAAGCTTATTTGAATATGTTTATAATGTTTACAGCATGCAACCTTTTTTTTTTTTCACAAGGTGTTGGAATTATCGGTCATGAATAGCATCTAAATGCAGCTATGTTAATTACAGCAAAGCCTCAGGCATCTTTGAGGGATAGTTTGTTGCTTAAATCAGGTGAAAGTTAAACCCTTCTGCTAGGCGAAATATGATCTTGCACATGGCATTGAAATCACTGCCATGTTTAAAAGAGAGGATGAGTGCAAGGGATGTGTTTTTACAAGGACTGGAAGGACAACCGCCTGTGTTACAAGGCTGTCTTGTGCTGGCAACGTGACCTCCTGTTCATCTCAGGGTAGAACTAAATAAGACAAGTTTAGCCTTATAGTTGGGAAAGAAAATGCAACAGTCAAAGCAGCAATAATTCTGTTTTATGTGAACTCTGCACTTAATAAAACAAGTGCAAAGAGAAGTACTCTGCCCCAAGGAAATTCCTTTCTGAAGGTTGAATGATATGAAAATGATGTGTCCAAGTAGACTCCTTCAGATTTCCAAGACTGCGGATGTGTACTGCAGTGACGGTGTTCAAGTGAAACATCGGAACGCCAAAGGAAATTAATTTGTTTACTCATGTGCTGAACATTACACATGTGCTTAAGGGTCTCACTGAGATCACCCAAAAATTTGCGTGGAAATTAATGTGTAAAGTTCCGTACTTCAGCCTGTGCAGGATAAAGATCTGACTGCAGTTAGGAGCTTAATATATCTTCACTTATTTGTAATGGCATCTTTTGCTTTCACGTATTTTTTCCTCAAATATTAAATATGTTGTGTTATTTTATCTTGAGAAGGAGAAATCACTGTCAGCATACAGACATGAAAAATGTTCAGGGATCACAATGGTGAACACATTGGATTTTGTTTCCTTATTCCCTATTATTTCGATTCTGAGTTAACAAATCACGAACTGTTGTGATCATTCATTTTCATATTTGCAAGATATCAACTAGTCATGTGGTAAATGAGAGAAAATCAAATTAATCTGTTGGAAATTATATCCATTATACCCTAAAAATGTTCTTCGGAGTCTTTTACAGATGTAGTACAGACTTGTGTACTGCAATTCTGACAGAGAAAACAACTTAAGACTTCTGGTGAGATAATTTTTAACTGTAGAATATGTCTTTTCTCATTCTTAAATCCTGAGGAACTCTCTAGTAATCTGACCTGAATAAGCAGACTTTTACCCATAGACAATAGGTCAACAAGAATGGTTGCTTGAAGGGATTTGTCACACACATCTGATGTTGAGGATAAGGGCCCAAACAGTGATTCACATCAGTATCCTGGTATGACTCACAGATCTCAGTAGGATGGCACTTCAGAGTCAGTACAAAATCATACTGCACTGGAAATGGCTATAAACCAAAGAATGAATTGCAAAGGTTCCAGGTGACTTCATTGAACCATTACATAGACAAATCAAGCAACTCATTTATTCCATCTTTGTGGGTTTATAAAGTTTATTATTCTAGTTAAATTGAGGTGCTGGCTTAAAAGGGTAAAAGATTTCTTTGTAGGCAGACAAATTTCACCTACAGGATTAAAAAATTCTGTTCAGACATACAGGGAGTTGAAGTGTAGGCATAATTTGCCATCCATAAATCCTTTTGAATTCTTTACTAAAACGGACAAATGAGTTAACGCAAGCTATGGATAGATTGGGCCAAATGAAGTTATGTGTGGAATTAAGGGGAGTGATCCCACCAAAGAACCTTGATTGACTAAGAAGTTAGCTGTACCTGATTTCCATCAACAGTGATCTTATCATCAAAGTTCCCACTAACCTAGATAGGCGTTCTTCATGGGCTCTTAATTTTTCCAGGTAGGATTGCAGGCTTTTATCAGCACTTCTTGCAGTGCCTCAAAATTTGACCTATGGTTAATTTTAGAATTAATAAAATATGCTAAAATAGAGTGTTTCTTAATAACTTATCATGTAAGATCTTGATGTTAATGTGAAAACAGCACTAACTCTTGTTTGCTACCTGCAATATCAGATCCCAGCACTTACATTTGAAATGTAAGCTGCTTCTTGGAATGTGGACAGGGGTGACACACAGTTTATATTCCATTAGGGGTATGTCACATCCCATGACACAGTGTAATCCTACACACCCTCTTTATAACATAATAGAGGCATGACATTGTATTACACTTCTTATGGAACACCGTATCTTCAAACGTGGGTACTCACCCACGAATAAGTGGTATGGCAGCCAGCACCCTGTTATGTGAAAGAAATAGAAAATAGCACATTTAAGCTTATTAACCAATAACTTCTGATGCAATTAAACACAGAATAGGGGTTCAGATTTTGTGCTCTATATAAAGTCTTGCTTTTGTCCTACTATAGCACTCTCTGCTTTACAAAGATAGCTGATGATGTCGCATGCAAGGCAGATGGGAGTAAAATAGCAAATGGCACTGTTGCATGTAGTTTTCCAGCACAATTTTAAAACCTGGCCCCCAACCCTGACCCAGCCCAGACTCCTTTTCTTTAAAGGAGGATTTTCAATGCATTAGCTTATTATGTAAAGTTAAATGTGAAAAGTTTTGTATATTTTCCTGTCCTTTGTGCACTTTTTCAAGTGGATCTCAGCTGTGCTGTCTTAACTCTCGGTCCCTTAGGATGAGAAAGACAGCAGATGGGGTTAGGGTAGAGGGCTGATGCTTCTGACAGCAAACGGCCTGGTTGTTGAGTGGAAGCTGTGAGCGTCAGGAAGCTCCTTGTCCCCAGAGAACCAACTAACCACTGAAGAAAGTTGAAAACGAGCCCTTTGAGAAACGCTATTAAAAGTAGTAAAAAATTGCAATTGTGCAGATGATGTGCTGCTGTGTGGTTATTCGGATGCTAATGAGTTTGACATTAGGGAACTCAAAGGGTTTGCAGCTACTCCCTTATGTGATTTAGTTCTTTATTGACAATCTTTGAGAAAATAAATGAAAAATATATTGCTAATAAATACGTAACATGATAGGATTTCAGACAAAAAAATGCTAAGTTTTAGGATTTAGAAAGAGCTTTGCTCCTGATTGTAGCCATTCACAAAGATCTTTTGTTTTAGGTTAGTGTGTTTTGAACAAAGAGGAAGAGGCAGGTAGAAAGCTTTAAGACTCCTTTTGTTTTTTTCATGGCTTTGAAATAGAAGAACAGGGAAATAGGCTTTTGAGGATAAACAACATCTTTTTCCAACAACATATTGGCTGGGAAACTGCTTAAAAAAACTTTTTGGTATTGGGCTGTTTTGTTCTCGGTTTTCTCCCTTCTTTATCATCTTGCATCTGCTGTCTGTTTTGCCATTTGATAAAAGCTTATTTATTTTAATTAAAAGTTATTGACGGGTTGCAACTAATATTCTATCTATTGGGACTAAAGCAGAAATTAGTCACTCAGTAAACTAGCTTCCCTGAGAATCTGGTTAGAATGAGCATTTCCAATTTCAGAAATGTAACATTACAAATTTTACCAACAGAATTTTGTCAGATATCATTGAATGAATAGTTAAATTTTCACCTTCAAGTTCCAAAAGTTCATCTGCAAACTTTGTCATAATTGGAATACATTGAAAGAATAGATCTATTTTACTAAATACACTGCATACTATTTGAAAAGGACCTCTGAAGTTGCAAATGGTAGTAAAATGTTTATATTTTGGTCACTAGTGGCAGGAGTGATGCTAAGATAAAACCTGCCCATACTAACTGCTCGCAGCCAGGTTTTTCCATGTTGCAAGTGCCTACAACTTTAAGTGTTCCAAGGGTTTGGGTATTCTTTATTTCTGAATACAAGACACTCAGTACTGTACACTCAGATATAAACTTCTGCAGGTCATCTTCCCTTGCTGTTACTGTTGATTTAGCAGGAGTTTCCTCACAGAAAGGAATTAAAAATGAGCATGGAGAAACCTCAAGGATTTCCTTCAGTTTGCTTATGGTCAGAACACTATCAGTCTGCCAAACTTTAAATTCTGATATTCAAAATCAGAAAAAAATGCTCAAAACTGAGGAGTTTTCTGCCATTATCAAAATATTTAAGAATGCTTCTATTTTATCTCACATCGTGTACTGAACCGTCCTACTCAGTCAAAGGGGTTCTGATGCACTAAAAACATTTGGCTAAGGATTTCTACAGGTAGAAAGTGGATTTTTATCTTTGCAGGAAGAGAAACTTTTCTTAGAACAGGTCTATTTCGTAAGCCATCACAAAGAGTATTAACAATATAAAGTAAGTACCATAAACAAAAGAAAAATTGCTGTCCTTTCTGCCTTTTAGAAGCACCGTTGATGCCTCTATACCACATCTTTGAAAACCGCACAAGCAAAAAATGCACCTGGATTATTTACCCATTTGATTTAAAGTGTGTCTTAGTTCATCTACTTTTTATTTAGTATAGCTGCTTTTTTGTTTTCTTCTGTTTTTCAGAGAATGAATTTCAGGATTATCTGTTAAATCAGGCAAGGCATCTTGGGCTGAGTTACAAATTTGGTCCCTTGGAATCTGCACATATTTTCACCCGGAACCACACAAAGGTGGGATAAATTATTTACAAAAATGCATTTGAGTCAAAATATATCTCTATATTAGTACTAGAATAATATGTGGTTTCATTTGTAGTGTCTCACGCGCTACAACTATTCTTCTCGTGTAGCATCTGCTGTTCTAAGAACAGAAGTCTTTGACAGTCAGGTATAACAATATCGAACAACCAAAAAAGATATAGATCTTTGGAAATACCTAGAAATTCTACTTTTAAATTTCAGAACTACACTCTGTTAGCATGAATAATGACAGGGACACTACAATCTTTGAATCTATATGACTCCAGGAGTGAGAATATATTTCATAATGCACTGCTTATATTTAATCTGTGAGGGATATCCCGGTGAGGGATAGCTTATTCATGGAATTTTTTTTATAATGCTTATTGACGTTTTTCAACTATGTATCAGTTGAGTGGGATAAAAACTTTGGTGTGTTTGTAAAAGATCTCATGGTGTCAAAGCATTCTTGTCTTTTTGAATATTGACAGTTTCTTTCTTCTTAAAAATTGTGTTTTGCACATAGTAGCCCAGGAAATAGTGACAAGACATCAACTACTTCAAAAACAAAAATCCAGGAAAAAAAGCCTCCAGAAAGTAGGATCACACATCAGCTTGTGCTGAGCTGCATTTCAGTGTGGTAGACTATATAAATTTTCTCTAAATTTTAAAAGCTAGCAGTTGCCCCTTAATTTGATAAACCTGTGACTCTGCCCTCTAAAGCCTTGGTAAAGCAGACTAATAGAAATACTTGGCACACACTGGTTACCTAAGGGAATAATAGAACTATTTGCTGTAGTCGTTTGGCAAAAGGACATAAACATATGGCTTTGGTTTATATTCAGCGTTGCCAGTTGTGCAAAGTTGCATGGATGAAGTATAGAACAGCAGTGACAACTCAGGAATCAGAAGTGAAAATCAAAATAAATCATCCTCATTACAAAGCTATTCAAGCTTGCCTCTGATTTAAGGTTTATTTTGTCGCTGCATATTTCCAAGTAATGACTTCAATATAAAAAACATTTACTTCTCAAAAATACGTATACCATTCAACCACACTATAAAATGCCAAATTGTTGATGACTTATGTGTTATAAACATGCTTTAAAGTTTGCATCTAGTAGATGGACTTATTTTAATTCCTGAGAAACAAGTACATCTGAACTAATTATTTCCATGTTATTCAACTTTCTCCTGGAGAAATCAGAAATAGCATTGCGTGAACTAAAGCAAAAGTTTTGAAAATAAAGATGACTCCTTGTTTAAGAATAATCAACAAAACAAGGCTTATTTTCAGAAATAGTTTTTAAGAACATCTATTTTGTAAATATTTTTTCTTCTTTCTGGCCATCAAAATGTTGTTATAAAGAAGAAGAAGCAGAAGAAGCAGAAGCTTTTACCACAGTACAAGCAGTGTTCCTAAAAATTTTGTCTTTCAATTTTTTTTCTGCCAGTAATCAGAATATATAAGCTTTATCTAGACGTTATTGTATGTGTACTTTGCGTTTCCTTCTCACACCATACTTCTCACCATCAGTCTGCCGTTAATACTTTATATTACAAAAAGCTGTTATAGATGGACAGAAAGATGCAGTCAGTACATATATAAACAGATAACCAAACAGTGGTCCTTACTTCTGGACAGACTACAGGAAACC
This sequence comes from Steatornis caripensis, assembly GCA_013398225.1. Taxonomy (NCBI): domain Eukaryota; kingdom Metazoa; phylum Chordata; class Aves; order Caprimulgiformes; family Steatornithidae; genus Steatornis; species Steatornis caripensis. The sequence continues at coordinate 243,432 of VZSC01001617.1, read as the reverse complement.
TTCTTACTTTCAGATTTATTTAGAAGAATATTTTCTTTATGACACTATTCTCTTTTTATGTGTTAGATTCTTAAATGAATTATTGAAAAGAAACATTAAAATGCGAGTACCAAAAACACCGAAAACTTGCTCTGATGGTATTATTAATTATAGGGAGAGGAACACACAGTGTGTCACCTTGTGGCACAGTACAACACAGACAAGTTTGTAGTGCTAGCAGTGTCTGACTTCAGCTTTGAAGTTTGTGGCTTACATTTGAGACCTGAAAATGGATTTATGTGCTTTAAAAATCAGGGCTTTGGTTTTTTTTCCTGGCTAAGTTCATTAGTCTAGTGACAGATGTAGCTGTTGCCTCTATACAAACTTAAGTAATCTACAAATCAAAAATAGTAGAGAAAAGCTATTACTTTCAAACCTCTCAAAATCAGTTAAGGTTTGTCCTAGAGTAGTTGTTTGCCAAGTTTCATTTTGAAAATCAGATGTAAATCTTAGTTGGAGAATCACAACGAAATGTCAACTCTTATACTCCTTACCTTTAGATAAATTGGTGATTTCTTTTCCTCTAGCTAGTTACCCAAAAGGAAACAGACTACCACTCCTGGAGTGTGAAACTCACTAAGTCATGTTTGTACAAAGATTACAATAGAAATTAGAAAGTGCACAGCTCTTCCATTAGCTCTTTCCAGGAGGTGCATGCATTTCGCTTTTACTTACGTCAGCAGCACTAACTTCCCTGTCATAGTTTATTTCACAGTAATGTGCTGTGAAACTATCTTACTAAGATCGTTGTATCAATTTAGTTTCTGAATTAAAATGTGCAAGCAAACTGAAATAGTTGTTATTATTATCATTTATTGCACATGCCCTATTTTCAGCTGTTAGTCATATTCTTGGATCCCATTATAATATCAGTACATGCACATGTGCACAGATAGACTCCAGGCAAACAAAAAAGCAAACTCGGAGCCAAACTCTGATTCTCTCACTCAGGGAAGTATTTCCAGGTGCTGCTCTTGAGTCCTCTGACTGCAGTGGGGTGGTACAAACAGAAGTAAAATTTGGTTTATGTACCCGAGAAATCTGAAATAGTTTGCTCAGAAAGTATGATTGCTGCTGTTCCACCAGTAAATTCATCTGCAGAAACATGAATATCCTGTAGCAGTTACACAGCAAGTTACTCCAGTTTCAGCCAAGCAGAATTTGATCCCAGTTTTCTGGGATCTAGTTACCCTTAAGTCTCAACCTATATTGAAGGAAAAGGAGAATCATATTGAAATTCTTGAAGTCAGACAGAAAGTGTTCATAAATTTAGTGATATTTATTGGAACATGCTTTCAGAAAATCATTCAACATCAACATCCTCAGTAAATTTCAACATTGCAGAAATACGGCATAACTGAAGCAATTCTAAGGCAGACATTTATTTCTTAGCCTGATTGCCTAATGATTTGGGATTGCATAGCTTCTACCCTTCTGTCACTGTGTTTCAGATTGTATATCTCCCACTAATTCTTTTGGGTTCATTAGCTAATTTTGAAAAGAAAATGTTTGGATGGGTTAAAATCCCATCAAATCAGAGAATCTAGGTATAAAACACAAAAGATCACATGGAATTAATTCCAGTATTCACATGTCATTATTTTTGTGAAGCTTACCCTTAAAAAGGAAGGGACTGCAACTCCCTACAAAATTTTCCTGGTGAGCACTTAGGTATTATTCTGATGGTCCCGATGGCTGAAAAAATTAGTAATGAGACAGCATGTGAGGATTTTGTGCAGACAACCGTTATCCCTTATGGCTTCCTGTCTCAAGACAACATATGTACTGAGAGGGAGGGCTTACCATACCTGGTTTTAAGAGCATGTAGCACCTTCCAGAAACCATCCTATCTTTACAGTACACGGCAGTAATAAGATATGTCCCTCAAATTAACACTTTGATAACAATTATCTCTAAAACCTTTGGATGAAATTTCTTACTTAGAGTTTAATTCTTTTATTGTTCCATGGGTGATTTAAAAGTTTGAATACTTCTTGCTGACCATCTGTGGGTGTAATTTCATGTAAAGCAATCACTATTTAGATAAAAATCAGAAGTGAGAAACTTTGTTCACTTTTTTCAATATCAAGCAGTCTCTGAAAGAACTATTAAAACCCAAAGATGTTACATTTCAGTTTTGGGCAAGAGAGGCCTTTTTGCTGACCATCTTAAAATATTTCATCATCTGATTCAGTTACTTTGGTATAAGTTTCAAGTTAATGGATGGGACTTTTTGTAAGTTAAGGTGGTTTTTATGTAAAAAAATAGCATGCACCAGGCTAAATAGTCCTATAAATTTTATGTTTGAGTTGATTAAACATGTCAAATAGTTTCAAATTATTACAAGGGAGGAAAATCAATGGAAAAATCACCTGCATTGATTTTATTGTTGTTTTTCACTCATTGTGGGGCTTTTAAATATTCATCACAATGCAACGTGCTATTTAGACCAAAGTAACTGCTGTTCAGTAAAAACAGTGGACACTTTTTGTTTCGTAATTAAAAGAGCAGCACTGTGATTGGTATGGTATTTATTATGGAATGATGACAAAGGAGTACCAGTGATTTTAATAGTTTTAGCTTACAGGAGCTGTTGTTAATTTTGTCTGTAGAGTTGCAGGTGAAATAATGCACAGTGGATAAATAGTCTATATTGGTTTAACTGAACATAATATATAGTGTGTTCTGGAGTTGTTTGTCTCAATAGACTATAGTAATCAAAAGTAATGAACCTATTATGTGCAGGACCTTGGAGAGCATAGAATGGCAGTAAAAGTGTGGCACATAAAAGGTTTATTAAAGGAAATTAAAGTCCATCATTGCCACACCTGCTCCCCTATTATAAGTCTATGGCAGGTCAGTGCCTTCAATCACAACTCAGCATCAGAGAACAGAGCCGTGTTTCCCATTACCATTGCAGTCACATTGCAAAAACTCGTTCTCCGGATTTTAAGGATAGTAACAAGTAAAGGCTGCCATCAACCCCACTACGTAAACACAAGCCACTTATGTTCCTTCCCTGCTGATAATCAATATCAGATGTAAATTTAAGCAGAGAAAAGATATCATTGTCTAGCTTTGAGATGCATTTCGATCAATTTATACCTTCATTTCAGATATCGCTAACCCGTGTTCTGGAATTAGACTTCTTCAAGTACATGAATACCCTTTTCAAATGCTTGTGTTCTGTCCTACAAATAGGCATTATGATTCCAATAACTGTATATAATGTGTAACCATATCTACCAACAAACAGAAAAACCCCAGGAAATTAGAAAAATGCTTTTTCTCTCCTAGAAGGGCTGGCTGCTCTTTTTCGTTCTCAGGTCAATTTTGTCATATTCTGCAGTGTTCTTTCAGATAAGACATTCAAAACATCTCAGCCATCTGAGTCATATAGAGCCAATAATAAAGCATCCTCAATTCTTCAAACGCTATAAATCCGACAAGGCACAGAGATCTTTGTGCATCTTCCCTCTGTGGGGCAAATCAGTGCTACTGATCCTCAGAAAGGAAGAGTGAAATAATAAACAGGTTCTTCTCTTAACATTTTATCTTGTGACCTATTGCAGGGAAAGATGTCAGGCATAAGCAACTTCCGGTATCCAGAGGATGCATCTACCTATTGCCCAACACAGCTGTATAAATCAGATGCTAGTGTTGGCATTTGTTCCCATGTATTGATCTGCAGAAGTACATGGGAGTTGCTTCGTTTACAGTATGTTCGAACATCAACATTTTGCAAACAGAGAAACCCAGATTCAAAGCAAAGATAGATAGTAACAATAGACTGAAGTATTCCAGAGTTCCTGATAGTTCGCCTAGACAAAAATTCCTCATTATAGAGTCTCCCTTACATAAAAATCAAGTGTTACTTTTAGAAAGAATAGGAGTTTGCCTCTCTGAACATGGTTAAAATTACAGTGTTGTAAAATCTGCTGTATGTCAGTGCAGCTCTCCACACTAGAACATGAAATCTTAATTCCTTTGAATTTCAGAGGTTTGTAATAAAATCCATGGATTGAAAACCTGCCCCTGCAATTATGGGTCTGGGTCAGATCCAAGACCAGAAGGTGCATATTTCCAGTACTGGTTTTGATGTAGCCAAAAGTGTAACGAGAACAGCTGATCTTGCAAGGTCTCACTCATTTCAGTTAGAAATCTTACTTAACAGTTGACTTTTGGGGGGCATTGGATTTTTTAGTTGTTTTTTTATTTATTTACCTGAAATACAAGCCTGGACACTACTTTCTCACCAAAACTCATGCAAATCTGTAACTGTCTTTTTGACTGAAACTTCTATAAGAAGTAGTTGATCACGTGGTGAAGTATTTCAAAGTTGTACATGTGCAATTATGCACATTCAAGCAAGAGGGTTTCAGGTTTTAAGGGTGAAGTCGTCAGAGATCCAGGTTCCAATGCAACTATTAAGATATGCTTCGGTTACAACAATAATGCTGAGTGTCTGTAGGCACTGTGTCTTTCTGGGAACTTTTCTTCCAGGACATGGATGCTGATAGCAGTAGTCTTAGAGCATTCCTGTTTCTAACCTTATGCCTTGAGCTAACACCTGTTGACTTTGTCGTTAAACCTTACAGAGTCACTCATAACCATCACTTTATTAAACAAATCTGTATCATTAAAGGTATCTCCTAGGTATTTACTAGATATTCACAGATGGCTTTTTATCTCTTTGACAAGATTAATAAGGCATGATTATTCTTCTTTCTATTACTGTCTAGCCTTTGGAAATATGAAAAAAAGGCATTAGAGACTTTTTTTTCTCAATGGCAAAAAGGAATGAATTAAAGACTTTGTGTTAATATTACAGATGGATGCAGATGGGGAAAATAAAAAGCTGCGCACACGCTCAAAAGGAACCAAGGGTGAGTTAGCAAGCACGTTCCACGACCCTGTGCCCAGCACACCATGAAATATGATAGTTCCTGTGCACAGTCCCTAATGTGCAGTAAGAGAGTGTGTAGCTTCCTTAGGGCTGCTTTTTTAATCAAGGCAGGACACAGACTGCTGGCATTAAGAGGCATGATGTTATTAGCTATGGTTTAAAGAAAAGCAGAAAGAACATCTACTGTGTGCTATTTTCTTTGAGCTATTTCTCAAAGAAAATAAAGGTTATGCTTTTTATTATGCAAACAAACATTTTCCATAGGGAGTAGAGCTAGACAATATTGAATGGATGCGTTCAAAATAATGTACGAAACTTTACCTCAGCCAACTAAATGTTTTTCTGTGTTTTGCCATTAATTATCTGTAAATTAGCTCCATAAATGGTCCAGAAGTAAATTTACTTTAATCAAAAGGTGCAGGTGAATGTGGCAGAGAACAACTCTATGGTTTTTTGAAGTACTGGTGCTCGTGTTTCATTTTGCAAATTTATGACTTAGTTGTATTTTCCAGCTATTCCTCTCTTTTTGTAAAGAACAGATGGAAATGTAGTACTGAGAGATAAACGGGCCCTTAATGATCTCAACATCTGGAAAACATGATTGACTAGCAATACAGCCCTTCCAGAAAAATAACTTTTTATTTTAATTCATAACACTTTTTCATTACTATTGATAATGAGTGAAAAATGGTGGTACTTAAAAATAAATGTCAAAGTTTTACCTGCCCTGTGAACATTTTTGCTTATGACTGTTTTCAGAGGCACAAAGCACCCTTCCTTCACTCTGATTTTAATGTGAATCATGCACTCTCAGGGTTGTGCAAAACAGACTATTTTTTTGATTCGTTATCACACCCAGTAGTTCTGGATTGTTAATATCATGCCTTCAGCTTCAAGCTGTGGTCAAAATGAAAAACTAAAGTGTGGTTTGGCTTACTTCTCTGGTTTCAAATGACCAAAGAGGTGAAAAGTGCTAGACTTCACTTAGGAAAAGACAGAGGAAGGGAGTGGGAGTGCCAGAAAATTCCCTCAGACAAAGGGATAAACACAGACAAGCCTTTCTAAAAAACATAAGCATTGTCATATCAAACTTCTGATGCGTCCCTCAGTAATGTTCTCTGGAATTAACGTAGAATTCATCTATACTTCAAAAGTACCAGAACAGAGGACTTGAACAAAGGTACTGAATACGTAAGTTATTCACACCTCAGTATTATGGCGTGTCTTCTCTCTTGGGAAGGACAGTGAGTTAAAACAGTCTGACAGGTTCGGCAGACTTCAATTGCATTTAATAAGAGATTCATACTCAAAGAGCTAATAACACATTTTTTAAACTTATGGATTTTCTCTTTCTATATTTTTTATACACATATACACACATCTATAGGAATTAATAGATCGGGAACATTTTCCCAGAATTGGAAACAACAGAAGTTGCCTGTGCAATAGAAGTAATCCTTAGAACCACCTGTTGTCTTTGTCAATATGCTGTATTTCCTTGTGTGAGCATGTATTTATAAACAACAGCCTTTGCCACTCCCAAATTGAATTAAAATCCAGAAAAAGCAGAGATTTGTCATCCTATTTTCGATAAAGAGGAGTGTCTTCTCTTTTACTTTTATATTTTCTTACTATATTTTCTTTATTTTTTTCTTATTGTTCTGCTGAACATCATACTCCAGGTTTTATGCATCCTAGAATTGTATGTTCAGTTAACGTTTGTCACTAGTAGCTACAATCCTGTGGTTAGCATGAAATAATCACCTGTGTTTTGATAGCCGCTCCTCTGTCATCACAGATAGGCAGGTGCAAGGTTGCAGAAAGAACAAGTCTGAAAGTGTAAACTAATTCATTCTTTCCTGCTTTTATTAACAGTTCAAGTGGACTCTATAGCTCAAGAGCTCAGGTAAGAACTCACAGTTTATTTTTTCTGTTTTATTATCTGATTATATTGATAAATTCACAACAATGGTATTGCTGCAAAATAGAGAATCCAACAAATGATGCATTATGTAGAGATTTATCATAGATCTGACAAAAGGTACTTGATACAGATGCACTTTTTAAATATACCAAAAATAAAAGCAAAACCTTAGCATTAAGTATATGCAAACATAATCAAAAGTAATGCAAAGTGGACAGGATTCCGGTGTGCTGTCTTTATCTTCAGCCTGTGTCAGGCAACAGAACAAAACAGTATAGTTTCTCATCAGTCTTCAGTATTCTTTTTCCTGTAATAAGTATTATAGTATTATAACATCTGAACATTCTAAAATATATTAATCTTTGTAGGGTTTTGTGAGATGACTTCTATAAAACTGATAGTCCCTGTATACGACTGTGAATTCTAAATGCGCTAATGGTTCATTCTTCTACAAGTATTTGCTGAGATTCCATTTTTAATTGAAGTAGCAGAGAGTACTTTACAAATTTGCATGAAGCATGGCAGTCCATTCAAAGTCATAAATTCTGCAAGGATGTTTCAGATTACCAATAATCTAGTACAATTTTAACGTTACTATTTTAATCTTACTATTGTGTTCATCAACTCCTAACAACTGTGTTTAGAACAAACTCTGAAAAGACTGGCGTATTTTTCAGTATCAAATCTGCAAAAAAGAACATGTACCATCAAATTCAAGTTTTGTCTGGGACAAGTTCACTCTTCATGTCCCCCAAAGAAAATATTTACAGGTAGCTGCAAATTCCTAGAGTTATTAATGAAAATTACAATGGACTACAGGTGTAATATAAATATTGAAAACATTTTTGCAAAACCTCTGTTGAGTTCTTCTTAAATTGTTTTGCTCATACTCACTTTTCATCACATGCTACTGAGCTGCTTTCTTAACCACAGAAGGCATCTGAAGTATGTGCTTGTGGGTTCATTCATCTAGGGAACAGAAAGATCATCATGTGATTTATTTAATCAATCAAAATGACACTCTCTCTTAGATAGGATGTGAAATATTTACAGGAAATTATTTGCAGTGAAGACATACGATATTTTAAGGTTTTGTTTTATAATAAAACTGAGGAAATTATAAGCTCCTTATAGATATTCCATGAACAAAATTGAAGGTTAACTTTTTGAATAAATTATTCATAATGAGTCACTCATTCAGCTCTACTGTGAACCTCATTTTTCTGTATGGCTTCGGTTTCCTGAGATTTAATGCTTCTCCTTTTTCCTCTGTGCATCCCTAATTTATGCACCAGAAGGATGCATTAATCCAAAGAGGCAGTCATCCAAAAATGACGATGGTCCATGTGTTCCTAAGAGAAAAATGTTTGAAAAATAGAAGATGTGCAAGTTTCTGCAACATCAGGGAAGCTGTAATTTATGCCTTATCGATTACTATAGCTTTTCCCAAGTAATTTTGCTTTTCCCTGTGAAATACGTGCTATCTTAGGAGCTGCCATGTAACAAATTACTCTCTCTGTCAGAGGTGTGTACTACCTCCATTAAGAAACAGACTTTGGTTTAAAACAGCGAGCTAAACCACCAACAAAGCCATCGCCCAGTCCTTGTCTTGGTATTTGTGATTTCTACAGTACCATATTCCATACTGGGTATCTTTGCAGTTGAGTGGCTTTACTGGCATACAAGTCAGGTGATCAACTTTTATGAATATGTTTGTTTATGAAAACTAGAGGAAGAGAGGCAGTCTTTTGGAAATGTAGCCTACGAACTGCATTCCTATTACTCATACGCATATTATTGTGGAAAAACTATTGAACATTCCGCAAGAATTAAAGACTGAAATAGTCTGTCGTATTCCCTGGATACAGATATTGGAACCACTGTATTTTCTGACCAAGGTTCTAAATGCTATGTTGGCTGAGAAATCTAAATCCATGCTTAATTAATTTCCCCTTTTCCCCTGGCTTATCCTATCTGACAAAGCACTTTTGCACTCCTTATTGAGTTTCTGTTACAAAGTGCCTTGGGATACTTCTACATGAAAGGCACTACATAAGCTTACATGCTCATATTGTATTATTATTAGTTTCGTAACATTGATTGGTTCTAGAGCATTTGTTAGCCTTTTTTTATTCTGCAAATTGTGTTTCATGAAGGTAGAGAATGAAATAAATGAAAAGCGAAACAGAGTTGCAATCACCAATTATATTCAATAATGCATGAAAATTTCTCTCTTCTAAATTTCAGGGGTTGTATTCTTGCTTAATGAAATTCAATGCCAAAAAATCTATGGATTTCAAGAAAGCCAAGATTTTAACTAGAAATCTGGCTAATGATTTTGCTATCATCCATCTTTTCCTGATAAACAGTACCATCTTTCTACACAAAAAGTATATTCTCAGAAAAACATTACCTTAAGGGCCAGGTTTTTTTCTGTTTAGTAAAATACCTAAAAATTCCCTTGCACTGCACTGAGTTTTCAGAAGACAGTACTTTTCTTCCAGATACCGATCACCTATACACAACTCCTACTTAAGTGTCAAACTTGTCCTAAGTTCATGTAATTCTTTGCTTCCGGGAATTCCAAATTCCACTCTTACAAATATTTTTCTGTATGTATGAATATTATTAACAATGCTGTGTTCTTGGTTCAGATTTATAAGACTTTTTAACTGTATCTACTGAATGTGCTGTAGTGTTGAAGTATAATATGCTAAACTTCGTAAGTCCTTCAAAACAGAACTGTTTTTCCTTCCAGTCTTTATTTAGTTATGAACAGCATGGTTTAATTTTTCATTTAGGAATGTAATGCTGTGGTGATTTCATTGGTATCTAAACTACCAACAGGAAGAGGTGAATCTTTTATCACAACCTAAACAAAGCAGAACACAATGTAGTAGAAGTGAGTGCTGAAGCCAGGAGATCTCTGTCCCATACATTCAAGTTTGAATCTGACACCTTTTGGGCATAACATCTCTGTTGTATCCATCTTCTGCAAGAAGCAAAAGGGAAGAGGTCTTCTCTTAGATGATTTACTCATGGACCACTGAAAGGACCAGGACCTTCAGCTGTGTTCAGGATTAGAATGAAAACCAAAGGGAAGTGAGGAATATTGGTGTGATGAATTCTCATTACTGTGTTCTATTTAACAAATGGGATGGAGTACGATGAACCATCTGTAGGTTATGGAGTGGCATCTGGGTCAGACAACGGAAGAGCAAATTGGATCGATTGAAGCTTGGGATTACAAAGCATAGATCAATTTGGCTAAGTCCATATTTGAATAGAAAGGGTACATTTCCTGGGTTAGGTACAGGTGAAACCAAGTCTTTCTGGCTTCTGTTACTAATAATTATGAAGACTCTACAAGGCACTGGTGTTTCAAATCATGGAGAACAGTCTTGCTCTTTAGTGGGAATAGTTACACTTCCCCTTACTCTCTGTAGTGTTGGATCATTTCTTCAAAAGGACCATTGCTTCAAAAGTAAGGAAAGTTATTTTTTATCTGGAACTGGAGACTTCACCCTTTGCTGCTGTCTCCTGATTAGGAGGGTGAGAAACAAGCAAAGCAACCCAGCAATCTATGGTACTGAAGTATTTCAGAAGGTTTATGTTGCTAAAATTTATTCCTGAACTTTACCCAACATGTTTAAGAGATATGTCAATATAAATAACAATATTGAGAGCATACTAAAAAGCATTTTGCTAACTGAAGCAGTTATGACTTATTCTACAATCCTGAATATTTTGCAGGTTTCCTCTAAGTACTGGTAGATTATATATATATATCCAATTATATATGAACTTTAGTTTCAGACAGTAATGGAATGATGGTAGACAGTTTGACAGACAGAAGGTGATTTGGCCAGACAGGAAAAATTCATAGCATGAAAGAAAAGGACTGTGCATGCTTAGCTGCATTTGAAAAGAAACAATTCATTGGCAACTCTTTTTGTGAGCTTCACAAAATAAGCAGATTTTTAAGAAGTGTTTGTATAAAAAGAAAGTAGCAGTCTGGCAAATGACCTGAAAAAGAGGTGAAAGCAGTACTTAGGTGGTGGAATAGCTGGGCTCATGAAACAAAATCACACAAAAAGGCTCAAACCTGTTCCTCANAGCAGATTTTTAAGAAGTGTTTGTATAAAAAGAAAGTAGCAGTCTGGCAAATGACCTGAAAAAGAGGTGAAAGCAGTACTTAGATGGTGGAATAGCTGGGCTCATGAAACACAATCACACAAAAAGGCTCAAACGTGTTCCTCGGTAAGAACTGAGATTATCATTGATTTGTGTAGCTGTCGCCTTCTCAGTACTTTTATACCATAGCACTGCTTAAAAGTGAGACAGAGACTGAGAAAACTGTTCCTAGCCTGCATCTGCAAAAACAGTCAGGTTTGTCCTTTGGACTTGGCTTCTGTTTCCACAGGAGCCGGTCGCAGACTCAAGATTTTCTGGAAACTGCTGGGAAAAAGCACATTTGTCATAACCCTGAATAAGCACATTTGGAATAGAACTGAGGTGGACTATTGTATTTCCTGGTGATTCATCTGTCTCCCACTGGCAGAAAGTGTGGGACCCATGCAGTCTTTCACGTGCTCTGTTGAAGCAAAGTGTGTCCCTGAGTCCAAATAGACTTAGTAGCAAACGCTAAATGAAGATGATCAATAGTTATATCTGCTGCCAGGATATTTATCCTGATTTTGTGCAGACATGTCTAAGCTTGACAAAAAGTAGAGACTGAAGATTGTATGTTGACAGCATACATTCCCAGCTCTCCTCTTCAGTGTTCCTTGTGATGGTAACTGGCTGGGACAGAGTCGGGCCAATATGTCATTTGAATATTTCTCCATGATGCATCTGGATTAGGCATTTCACCTGAGACAAAGATCTATGTCAAGCTGATTCTATTGATAACTGATCTTCAGTAAAGCAACGGGCATTAATCTTAAGATTGCCTATTCTTGAGGTCTGGTAACAGAAAGATAAATTAAAGTTTATCTACTCCTTGCTCTCTAGCTTGGAAAAGGAACTTCCTCCCTGTCCTAGCCATTGTAGAAATTGAAATGGTTATGGGGCTTTGAAAATACTAACCTCTGCCTGTTACTCCATGATTTCTGATAGAATGAAGATTGCCATGTTGTCATTGACCGTACTTTCTTAAATTCCCAATAAATCTTGGTCATTTCTTATTCTTTTCTGACAATACTGTTAGATTCTTAAGGAATTTAGGCTGGCGTTCTAGTCAGTACTCCTCTTGAATCTCTGGAACTCTATGTTTTATGCTAAGGCAAAATGGTTTTGTAATTGATGTTTGATAGAAAACATTGAACAGTCAAGCATAAACAAACACTGAACAATCAGTAAGTGGCGCAGTTTACTGTGAGGCAAAGGTAAGTATATGCTGGTTACAGAACTAATAAAATAATAGTGCTGGAATTCACCTATACTTATTATAACCTGTATGTCAACAATTTTCATCATAACTAATAAAACAATCATTAACGTAAATTGTAATTGTAATCAAATTTATAGGTCCGTTGTATCTAAGTTCCTCCCTTGTTTCACCCTTCGTCTTCCAGTGCCCCTCTAATTAGCCATCAAATTGTGAAATCTACAGTGCTGTCATTCCTCCTCTCCCTTCACTCTGCCTCTTCCTCCTCTCCTCTTCTCTCCCTTTCCTAGAGCTCTGATGAGTTGATGGATCTCAGGCTTTTTGCCTTTTTTTGTAGTCCCATATGCTTTCATACACAGGTTGTTCTTTCAGCACTGTTAAACCCGTAAACAAGAAACAGTAAACAAGAAACAAATAAACATAGAAATAAATTAAAATATTTTCCACCTCGAGTTTTCTGCTTTCAAACACTCATGTGAGTGGGTTAAGGGTTGCATAAAATGTTTGCAACTGGTGTACAGAGAACAACAAATAAAAGATTTTTTTTCATTAAAATGTTATTCTTAGAACGAGATTACAAAATGTAGTAAGAATCTCCACTATTAAAAACATTGTCATTGTTTCTTTGGAGAGAAACAGTGCCATATAGCTCTGTGTGACCACAAGTAATGACTTTAACATTTTGCAGGTAACCCTGAGGTTGACAGTTATTTCACTTAACTATTTAGTGAACTGTTCTGAATAATCATTAAGATGGTTGAAATCAGAACTGTATCTCATATTCCTTTTGAGACACTTGTGGTTGGAGTTGTTCATTACAATTAATCACTTGCCTAATTTAAGATATTAAAACCTTTGATCTATGCACTGTGACTCTACCTTTTCCTCCTGGATTTGTTTAGAACATTTAAAAGTTGTGTTTCATGTTCAAGTTTCCATTTTAGTTTGCTTTAGTTGATACTTTATGTTCGTTTGCTTAATAGGTGACTTTAGCTTTCTTCAACAACAAATGCGTTAGAAGAGTTTCTAGCATATTATAGGCCTCTTTTCACATCTACTCTCTTTTCACATCTACTATGTTCATTTCTAGCCAACACTTGCAGTCTCAGTGTCTCTTTTCTCTTTGTTATTTTATTTGATTGTGGTTTCACAATTTTGCTACTTAAAGCCTTCATTTAATAGTTTTTAAAAAGCAATGATTAATTAGTTTCAACATATGTTTTTCTGCAATATCTAGTTTTGTAATACATGTCAAATTCATATCACCTTAATTGTGGCTGCTAGACTGGCAGATAATTATTTGCAGTTTTTTTCCTACCTGAGAGATTGTTGCATCTTAGAACATTCATTGCCTTGACGATAGGAGTTATTGTCATCCTCATCACAACTTCTGTGTTCGTAAGCCCACAGTGAATGTTACCCTTGGAACCCTACACAGGAATTTAGAGTTGCATATGCTTTAATGTCTTCTACTGGGTGACAGAATGCATCACAACATTATAGCCCCAAATGGTTGTTTCCTTTTGTGGCAGATCTTTTCTCTGTAGATGACCACAAGTCATATAGATATTGAAATGCCATCCAGTGACTTCTGCCTCATATATATCAATCATGAGTTAAATATTATGGCTGCCTGAATTGCTCGCTCTGACTGATGTCAAGGGTGGATTCAGCCAAGTGAAAGCAAGCCTGGAGATAACAAGGAAAGAAAAGAATGCATCTATGAGACTTTCTACTACATTAAAGGGAGGTACTGGCTCCTGACAATGAATTGCTTACAGTTCCATTGGCTGTTGCAAAAAAAAAAAAAAAAAGCTTATCTTCTTTACATCTTCTCTAATGAGACAGTAGTGACCAGTATGCTTTTTATTTAAGCATTTACTGGCGTTAGCAGGCTGACGACTCATGTGCAAGGCTTTCTGGATGCAAAGGTTGTGTGGATGATCTGTAGATTTGCCTAGAAACTTAATCCATTCTAAGCCAAATTCTTGGCTTGGGTCCCACTGGAATTTATTGACCTACTGAACCTGGACAGATTGAGTGTGTAAATGAAAACGAGTCTAGGGAGGTTGGATTTGGCCCATATCTTGGGCATTCATTCATATTATGGAGTTGAAGAACTTGAGCTCCATGCAATAAAAATAAAGTTTCCTTCAACCTGGCTTTTACTAAAAATAACTTACCTGTTAGAACAGGATCCAAATATACAACTCTAGCTGTATAGAGTTCTTGATCTATGAGCTATAGAATGACACTGTGAAGAAGTCATCCATTTCATTAACTCAGTATTTCATGAGAAGATTTATGTGCGCTATTTTTTGTATGATCTGAATATCCTTATGATCCTACAAGCTTGTAAACTGAAAACAAGAAAACCAGAGAAGAGAATTTAAATCTGTGCTGTCCTCTGAGTTGCCTTTCATGTGAGGAGAACTCTGCTAAAACAGTAAACCAGATTTAAAAAAAAAAAATTATAAGACTTTTTTTAAAAAAAGCCATTTCATGAGCCTAGTGCTGCCTGACATCATCGTCCTTTAGCCTCAGGCATCACAGCAAGCTTGAGGCATGGGTAGATTTCACCATAACTGCATGCCTTTTCATATGTTATTGCTGACTTACCATTGCTCCACTCTTTTTACATGCTTCTTTTTATTTGCTCAATCATTTCACAGTCCAGTTCTTTTTGGTCAGGTGGCCTATAACATTTAGTTTACTGTCTGAAATATCTCCAGGCTCAGTACATAATGACTCAAGACCATTACCCATTTCTCCCCAGCCTCTTCTTATGGGAGCTAATAAATCTTCTTTCACCAACAAGGCTATGGCAGCTCCTTTGCTTTGCTTTTCTTACATGTCTTTTTTAAATAAAATATATCTTTTAATATCATGCTCCAGCCAGCTTTCAGTTATGATCCCATATTTTCTCCACATTATTATCTCTCCAGTTCTGTTCCTTTTTTCCTCACTAAACCTTTCATTTGTGTATATAGACAGATACTTTAATGCCCCCAAGTTACTGAGCTTATTTTGCTCTATATTAGTGCTCATAAACAGGAATTTCCCTTTTATCTTTCTTCCCTTCTATACCCCATGTTCATTGCTTTCATCTTGGTTCAGCCCTGTACTGAACTTCTGACAGCTCTGGCATTTTAGAAAAAGAGCATTGCCTGTGTATGGCAGTAAAATTTTCTATTTGTAGGAGGTCTTTTCATAGAATCATAGAATCATAGAATGGTAGGGGTTGGAAGGGACCTCTAGAGATCATCTAGTCCAACCCCCTGCTAAAGCAGGTTAGTCTAGAGCAGGTTGCACAGGAATGCGTTCAGGTGGGTTTTGAATATCTCCAGAGAAGGAGA
>VZSC01001617.1:163221-225233 GCA_013398225.1 Steatornis caripensis | reverse complement strand
GGGCTTTGTAGTCTTCCTTAATTCTGGCCAGGTCTCGGTGTGCAGTGTCATTTGTACCCACATGAAAGAGTACCAGCAGATAACAGCCCATGTTCTTAAGTTTTTTTTTCTTAACAAGTTTTAACCCTGCAATGATTGTTACAGTGCACAGGAAAAGACCCGGTCCCTTTCACAGATACCACTTGTAAGCCAAGTGTAAGGGGTTGTTAGAAAGGGGTGAAATGCATTTTTTGTGTTGTGTGTGATATTAAAAAATGAGAAACAGTCAGATTTTCTTTAATGATCATTGGAGTGAGTCATGCTAGTTCTGAGCTTCTATTACAGCCAATTCACAGGGTCTAAGTGACGAGCTATTTTTACTACACATTTTATTGGTTTAAGTTCTTATGGTTTCAATGCTTAAAAATGTTCATGGAAAGAAATTACTTTTACCTGATGAATTGTCTCTGAAATAAGTTTTCAGGAATACCCAGCTGGAGCTATTTTTCAGATTATTTTTCATCATCTAGGCTGAATCTGTGAAATACAACACCTTCCATAATGGAGTCCAAATGTTGTAGAGATTGTCTAAAAGTTACCGTGGCTCAGCTTACTTTACAAAATACAATAAAACATTGAATGTCAATAATTCGGACTCCAGATTAGAAATCGGGGCAAATACACTTTCAGCTTTTTGTCAGTAATGAGAACTCAGTGGCCTTTTCCAGGACTAGCCTGCTAAATTTCATCTGTAGAAACTTACATTACAGTTCTGTTAACAAATGACCTTTTTTAATATCTTCACATATAGCCATAAGTTTTCATTGGCATAATGTTGAATATATTTTAATACTTACAAGAATTATTTAAAAGAATTAGAAATAAAGCTTTTTTTTTCTGATTTAATTCAATCTTTCATTGTCAATGAACTGTAGCTCAACCCTTGATTACAATTTTCTCAGTTGCACAGTCTTACTCCTTGAAGGTCTTCAGCTAGTCAGTATGTTGTCAACTATGAAGCAAGTAGTTGCTTCTGGAGATGTGCAATTCCCCACACCTGACAACTCACAAATCTTTCTCACTGTTACTTTTTTTAGATGGGTAGAATGGTCATTTCATTTAACCCGTGCTCCAGCATGTTCCTCTGTTCAGGAAAAATTCATGGACATACAAAGCATCTGTAAGCATACTTTCATACCCCACTGAGCAGAAAAATATTTGCAGACGGGAAGCATATTTCAGGATGGAGCATCAGAATACAGTGTTGTAGAAACCCTGAGAATGTACGTAGTCCATACAGTAGACAAGAGAGAAGGTACTGTAAAACTTACAGATCTTTCTAAGAATGAGAGCTGAAGGGTACTGAGATGGGGTTAGCTCATTAGAGCCTTATCTTGAACTGCCATTCTCACTGATCAAATAACTTCCTTAAAAAATAAATCAGCAAGAGATTGATCATGAAGTCTTTATTTAATACATAAGCTATTTCCTTATGTCCTTTGAGAGACTTTGCTTAGTTTTACATCTAGCACCTATATGGATTTTAGGACAGAATGCAGTAAATGGAATTACTTTTTAGTTGTCATTTTTCCAAGGGCATAAATCTTGCCGATTTTATATTCCACTATCCATGGTCTGAAGTGATGCAATTTACTTTTTTCCTTTTAGGAAACACTCTTCTCTCTCTACGTACAAAATCTATGACTAAACCATGTCTTTTAAAAGTAGCTTCTATCTAGTCTTCTGAGTCTAGGATTTGTCTTTGTATATAGTTAGAATATGTGAATTTTTTCATACTCAGTAAGTAATTTCATGACATTGGAACCACCTTAGTCTTTGCAGAATTGTCTGATTTTCATGGATTTTCAGTCTTTCTGTGGAGACTCCAACTTCTGGCTATGAGACAGTCTATTAATACCTTATTTTTGTCCATTCTCACTTTTAGAGCAACCTGAGCTGAGAACACTATCACTCTCATGTCCACTGAGCTATAAAATTTACATGCACTCTTTGCAAACAGCAAGGGTTAGTTAAGAAAATGGAACATAAATCTGACTGTATTAACCTGAAGACAAAACAAACAATTAAATCATAGCCACTCTCCACCTTCCTCCCCAACCACTGCTGTCCATCTGAGTTGCTATAATTAACAGCACTCATTTTGGTTTTCAATTGCAGTGATCAGACTACCAACTTTCTCTTTCTTTGGACTCTGGCATTCCAGCTCCTTTAACGAACTTCCAGCACTCATAGTTGATATAAACAATAACATCAATGTCATTTTGACCAACATGTTACTCATCCTAGGAGCAGATAATGCCCTTTCTGTACTCGCTGCTAGTAATTTTTCCTGTTCATCATCATCTTATGAGGACCTCAGGATTTTTGTGTGATTTTTGGAGATCAGATACTTTCAGTTACAGTCTAAATCTTTGGAAGCCATTGTGCGAGAGAATTAGACCAAATCCAGCTCATTTGTTTCTTAGAGAACAAGCTAACATAAAAGAGGATGAAGGTGGGGAGACATTCAGAATTTCTGTTCCTTTTCAGTACTTCTGATTCTGTACTATCTTAAAATTCTTAGAATAAAGCCCAACCGTGACAGACGTTTGTAAGCTACTGGTTCATCTGTGAGTGGCAAGTGTACCTGAAAATTCGAATATCAACTTTTCCCTCCTTTAAGGAAAAAGTAGTGTTTGACTTCAACAATGTCCTTGGGCATCTGCAAGTTTGTGAACAAAACCTGATCCTAAAAACAAGGCCTAAAATGTCTATCAACCTCTTTAATCACGATATGATTAAGGAGTAGTTAAGCTAACCTCTTTGAAACTACTGGTGTGAAGTTAAATGGTTCTGCAGATCAGAAGATGATGTCTCCTTTAATTGTAATTCAATAATTTAATGTTTTTGTAGTGCAGTTAAACAAGCAGTCAAAAGACAATTCAAGTTAAGAATTTAAAATTATTTTCTCCACAAATCAAAATGTTCTATTAATTATTCTTGCACAAACCGACATGAGGAGTGGGCTCCTTAAATAGCATTATACAATAAATATAAGTGCCTTCATATTCAAAGACATTTATTTTCTCTCTTGAAGCTAAGGAGTGTACATGAGATACAGTGTGTTCTGTTCCTATTATTTTACATGGCATCCATTACAGACATTAATAAACACCAGTTGTCAGCCTGAATGTACCCTTGGTTTTACCCACTATGGCAATTCTTTATTCTGTTATGCTTTACCAGTCTCAGGCTGCTGTGAATAAGAAAATAAATCCCCAGAGATCTGGAAGTCTTGCCAGCAGATTAACAACAAAAAAACCCTTTCTGGCTACAAAGTGGTTAAAGGTCAGGTTAAAGGCTTGACAAACATATCACTTCAATGGACCAACAAAAAAAAAGATGAGCATGACAATTTTGAGCAGCAGGAAAAGCTGTGTGTCGTTAGGGATGCTTAAAACATCTCTCTTTCTTCTGAGGCATTGCTTTGCAGTAGGGAGCAAATGCACTGTTCTGCCTATGTACGACCAGTATCTGCTCACACTATCCAAGACATATTCTGAGCAGAAATAAAGAGAAGGACCCAGCACATGCCCCAAAAAAGTACATAGGTATGAAATACATATGAAAGATTTATCATAGGATTTTTTTAAACACATGCAACTGTATCTCATTTGTTAGATTTTAACCTCTTGGCTCATGGTATGGTAAGTGATACAAGACTGGTTTTGGTAACTGAGTCATTGACTAAAAAAATAATAATAAAAAATATGCTCATTATAGATAGTAGCAAAAATGATTTATTCTTCATAAAATTTAAGTACAGATAAATTGGGAAAAAAACATGTATTGGCTTTGGACTTATAACAAAAAGAGCTTCTCCTGTTTTATGAGCCTCAGATTACCAAATAACCTTGACAGCTGAATCAGTGTTCCATGACAACAAGCAGGCCATTGATAAATAGCAACAAAACTATTAGACGTTGAATTTATGAGATGAGTAATAGAGAAGCTAAATTATAGGTTTACCATTTGACAAACTACAGCTTGACAAATCTATGCTAACGTACGTATGTGTATGGGTGCACATACATCAGCAAAAGAGAAATAGAAACTTTCTAAGACAAAGGTGAATTTGACATGCCATGAATGTTACAAAGGCACAAATACATTCTTCTCATAGCAGTTAAATTCCCAGTGTCATTATCAAATACTTAACGAATCATGTGTAAGTACTTGAAAAATCTTGTGAAGTTTTATTTTCATTCTTACTTTTAAGATCTGTAAGGCAGAAAGGAATGGGAATTGCTGGTAAATTGTAGATCTTTGACTCTTGCAAACTAATAGATTCCAGTTAAAATCAAAACCAGCAGTTTAAAAAGTCACGAGCAAAAGGAATAGTACATTCTACTGGAGCTGAAAAATCTCTTCCTGGCCTAAGGAGAGCAATTTGCACTTCCCAGGAAAGAAACAACAACTGCATTTTGTCATCTTCTTGTAATCAGAGTGGAAGGTGTCAGGAATTATTTTGCTTCGAGTTGAATCTCATGTATTTACTTATTTTAAAATTATGGGAACTATAGAGGAAATCCAGAGCCACTTGTGGATAGAAAAAGCTATGGTAAGGATGAGATAATGAACAAGTCTTTCATAGAGAAGAAACTTTGTAACATGAGCAATGTGCTTCCAGGCAGATATGCGGGCGTCCTGTTCTGCCATTGACGCAGCGCCTTTTGATTTGCTGCTGTAAACTGTGGTAGTTACAGTCAAATGAGATTCTTGTGCTCCCGTTTCCCAGAGTAGATCTGGAGGTGGCAGGTGGCAGCAGAACCCTGGCGCTGGTACTGACTGTGGTCTGCTAACATCTGAGTTGGGCTATCTTCCACAGTTGTGGTGAAAAATCAACGTGTTTAACAGCTATTGTGTCAGCCCACAGTGGTGGGCTTATAACATCATGTTACTAGAAAAAGATTGTACTTAGCGAGCAAGAACACAGCAATCAACTTACCATTTTACCATATTTTCCCTTAACTTGGCTGGAACTTACACAATAGTCAGACAAAGTACAGGATTAAAGTTGAAGAGCTAGATAAATTCTGTGACCTGTGTTGCACAGGAGGGCATACAGGATGGTTTTCAAATGTTTCTCATTTATTTAATTTCCCTGAAATAACATTAATGGTATGAACTGCCATTCACAATTATGAATTAAGAAACTCTTGATTGTATTTTCTTAGAAATAAGTTATCCATATTTGTCCACACTACTTACATCCCTGATGGCTGTTATATGGGCATAATTTCCAAGGGGACACTTTTACCATTGTGATTCTGACCTTTAATATGATATTCATGCCATCCTCTATTCATAAACAGAGAAATAACACAGAACCCATAATATATTCGACTACAGCATGGACTGTAGTCTATGGACTTAATGTTCAGTATTCCTAATGCCCATAGCATTTTAGCTTTGAGAAGATCAAGAATATCTACTGTGTTTAAGAGGTGTATGGTAGAATTTTAACATCCCNAGAACCCATAATATATTCGACTACAGCATGGACTGTAGTCTATGGACTTAATGTTCAGTATTCCTAATGCCCATAGCATTTTAGCTTTGAGAAGATCAAGAATATCTACTGTGTTTAAGAGGTGTACGGTAGAATTTTAACATCCCCCCTGAAACGCAGATCTTTGTATTTCTATGTCCTTCATGTTTGCAATGATGGATTGCCAAGAAGGTGCTTAGCCAAAAATTGATATTTTTTTTTTAACAAAAAGCTCAAGTTAGTCATATGCTTTCCTCTAAAACAATCAGAACCTGAGCCAATTTAGTGCACATAAGATACCTTGGAAGGATTAATTTATGCTGCTGAGCTTGTAATATGTGTAACCAATAGGAGTTCTCTGCATAGATGGATTTTTTGCAAATCTTGCGGCTAAGTCAGTGAGCCAAATGCAAAATCCAACACCTAAGGGCATGGTGTAGATTTGTAATGCACCCTGGGGGTGCCTAAGGTCAAGAAACCATTGAATGGATTACACAGATTCATATATGTTGCTTTTTCATCTCTGACAGACACAATATGAGCACTATTATTGGTACGACATAAATTTCTTAGAAAACTGTGTGTGAGAGAACAATGAAAATCACTTACACAAAAAGTTATTTAAAAAAAGAGAGTGGAATCTTTAGGTCTCCTTAGTGAGGTGTCTTATGATGTAACATCTATGTGCCATACAGATCCACTGCATGGCAGCAAAGGCTTTGCTAAATATCGGTAGAAGTAAATTGATATACAGATCAATACGTGAATCTTACAGGAGCTGAAATAAATATAATAAATCTGCTAAAAATCGTCCTCTTTAAAATAGTGCCCTCTCTTCTCATGTAGGTCATCTGAAAATTAGGCATCTAGACTGGGTGAAGCATTTCCCAGGGGATGGCTCAACCTGTTTATCAGATAGATCTAGATTTAAATGGAATGAGTTGCCCTCTGGAGCAGCTTTTTTCCAGAGTCTATGTAGAGACCTGAGAAGAGATTCAACCAGCAATTTATGGTTGGAGTTAATGAAATTAAACCAGCTCTGGGGACTGATGTTGAAACAGGGACCCATATTGCAAATTTTTCTGAATATCCACTAAATACAACTTGCTGAAACTGCAAATGAACTAATACTTTTTCAGTCCTCACTTTTATACTTAGAATTAAAATAGAGGATGGTGCTATGTTTTAGACAATTTACCCCTTACTTCTCTCACTTTTTTCTCTATAATTGCCAATTGATCACTGCAGTGCCTACAAATGCTCCATGGCTAAGAAAAGAAAAGCCGAAGAACAGATCTCAGGCATTCCCGTCAACAAAAGGAAGTCCCTGTTGATGAAACCCCGCCACTACAGCCCCAGCTTGGAATGCAAAGAAGAAAGTGAAGACAGGACTGATTTACAGGAAGGGATCAGTGTCCTCGAAAGCAGCTCAACTCCAGGTAGTCATGCAGTGTGTCTCCACTTGAACCCGAATTCCACAGGAAGGGAGATATGAAACATTATTTTCAAAAATGTTCCAGAACGTGTTTGACTTCTAACAGAGTTGGAATGGTGAATTTCTGTCTGGGTTTATCCATCATACTTCCAGTTATTTTGTACAATAACTCTTCCTGGGGTCCAGTAAATGATTTGTAGGTTACACAGAGGGACAACTACTGCAGCAGGACAGATATGGAGCAGCATCTGCTTCTCCACTAGCTCTGTCAAAGAACAAGGTTAAGCCGATCGCTGAGAAAAACACATTTATGAAGAGCAGATTTTCACCGAAATGTATAGACCTCTTAGGAAGAAAAAAATAAAATGCTTAGCAAAACATTGTTGACTTTAACATTTAGCAAAGCAATTTCATGCATGTGACTGCTACAAGTATTCTGTTTAACATGATTATTAGACTCAGCACTTTTAGACCTGTTATTCCAACTCTGCTAAGCCAAACATGTCCAACCATTTTGTAGAAATTCTACAACGTGTATGCTGGAAAATACGGAAGAGGATGGGGAGACAGGAAGAGATAGCTACAGTATGTCTTTATTGCTCTTTCCTTCTAATATATGTTTTTATATATTCAAGATAAACAAAACATATCAAACTAAATTGACTCTCACATATTTGTTTACAAAGTCCTGCACAAATCATTAATCAATCAAGCAAGAAGATATCATTGTAATACATTCTGCATTTGTTTTAAAGGGAAGAGTCATCAGTAGATAGCAAATGTTGAGACAAAAGCGATGTGATCTGGCACTGGTAAGTTAGTGATCTTAGATAATATGAAAATAGAATGAATTCTTATTCCAGTCAGTTGTTTGGTTGCTACAGGAGTTTACAGGTAATTTATTGCCCACTTGATTCCTTCTTATCAAATATTTTGGAAGGACAGGGTGCTCGATAATCTCATCTAGGCTCCCTTTCCCATAAAATGTTCGACAGATGATCTTTTGAGGTCACTTCCAACCTGGGCTGGTCTATGATTCTATGATGAACTGAGTTAGGAATTTATATCTTTATTCACTCTAAATATAAGTTCGTTAAAAATAAAATAACCCCCCCAAATTTTATATGTATGAATACTATAGAACACATTGAAGGCAGCGGCGGCTGTCTTTCAAATTAAAGAATCAAACCCTGGTTCTACCTAAATCAGTAGAGGTCTTTGTATTGTTTCTATATGGCAAAGATTTCAGCCAGTTGTCACTTGTAAGTCTTCTAGGAGGAGTTCCTTCCAGGGATCTGCATCCTATCAGTGTGAAAGCCTAGAAGGGAGCTGCCTCTTCAAATGGAACATTAATTAACAAGCTGATACCCAATGTCTCTGTCTTTTGGGTGATATTACAAAGCCAAATTCATCAAGAAAAAAGCTTCGTAGTTCTCAGTATCTGTTCAGCCTGCAAGGAGTATTTCTATTTCCTAACACCAGAAGGGAAGCTGCTTGAGTAAGAATTCCTGTATGGTTTTTTAGTTTGGTTTTGGATTGGGGGAGGGGTTTGAGATATATAGATTTTAGGTAATTTTTCATGTATTGATTCAGCCTGGCTCCTGGCCATCCAGAACTGCCCTCAGTAATGTGTTTTTCTTTCCCTTGTGTCTGTCCTCTGCACAACTTCAAGAACTCACTGGAGGGAAAGTACTATGATGAGTGTAAAGGTAGAACCTGTGCCATATACAGATGAACCAAAGTTAATTAACTGTTTCTTTTTTTAAAAAAGGGCAAGTGTTGGGACAGATCTATTGATATAAATGCACCCAGCCCTTCAGTCAAAAGAAAAAAAAATCTCTTGATTTCAAAAGCATTTATTGGACACCAGTGAGATTTCTCGCAACCTCTTGTGTCAGTGATAATAAAACCTATCCCTTTTGCATTAATTTTGCCAGTTACAAAACAAATTTCAGCTAAAACATACAGCTGCTCTGGGTATGTAGGTTTATTTGTAATTTCTTAGTGTAATATTGTTCATTTTATTATGAACTCATGATTCTTATCCTTTGACCAGTTAATGCTTCAATTCATGGATTGATGCAACTGTAAACTAAGCTGGGTTTTGATTGTTTTTAAAGCAAATTTACAGCCTGTAGAAGTGAAAAGCAAAGCTGGGACAGCTGAACCATTAAGACTGGTTCAACAACAAATTTTTAAACATAGCATTTAAAAACTGCTGATTATTCAGGGAGGAAAAATCTGTTATCATTCATTTATATTATTTTTCATCTTTCAGATAGAATAATAACTGAAAAGACCTGTTACTGTTATCAAGTTTTGTTTGGTTTGGTTTGTTTTGAAGGGTGGATTTCTTTTAAAACTAGAACTTCTTACTTTTCGAAATGACCCACTAATGAGATTCTGTTATTTTCCAAATGGCAGAAGAACAAATAATAAAAACTCATTTGACTAAAGTTGGTTATAGAGCCAAATCATCGTTCTTAGTTGCTGAGACGTGAAAAGACAGCAGACTTCTTTATTCAGAATACTGCAATGTGTGTGGTACTCGACCAGCTGCTGAAAAGTTATACTAAGGTTTACAGACATTTTTTTTAAACACGACTTTATGCACACAGTGCACAAGGCCACCTCTCCCTGCATGAGTCCAATTTTCTGAAGAAGAATAAGAATTAATCAATATTTTCTTTTAACATATAACAAACAGTTGAACCAAACAATTATGTAAACTGGAAATGACCCAAAATGCTAACAGTTTGGCAGCAGTAAAGTGAAATGCATTGTGGTGCACATGTGCATTTTTGTCCCCCTTTTCCCCTCCACAATAATCTGCACTTAATAGGAATATTTTAAACTATGTAGCTAAGCAACAGAGGTAATTGTTGCTTTCTAGAGCTTTTGTTAGGCACTCTAACACAGCCCAAATATGCATAATTAGGTATAATGTCTATAAATCATTATTGTACACATGTGGGTAGTTAAGTGGATTGAGAGAATAGTTCAATGAATTGGACATATTCACTGAAAATGCTTTTTATTTGTTTTCTGTAGTTCATAATACTTTAAAATTATCATAACCCTTTACACTTTCTCTTAATAGCTCGCTGTGTTATTGAGAGAAACTTCATTTGCATTTTAGACTATGCTTAATTTATTATTTAAACCTGGAGTTGTTCTGATTCAGGAGAGGACAGACACATCTTATGAACTAGTCTGTGCTTGTTTATTCATCCTCCTTTCTAGGAAGTAAAATGTTAAATTTTTCAGTTTATGTTGAATAGATCCCAACAAAAGAGTGTACCCTATAATCAGCATTATTGAAGGGGCTAGTGTTGTGACTAAATTCTTCCCTTCATCCAAAAATGCTTTTAGTTACTATGGCAATATTTACTTGATCCTGGCAAACCAGTGTTGATTTTAGAGAGATAATTACCAGAAAGGAAGATGATGGAGATGTATTTTTGAGTGTCCTTGTCAGAGGAAATGTTTATAAAAAATTAAATGAGATACAAAAGGCATATTGTCTTCCACACCGACAACCTCTCCCACATGCAGCCTCTATTACCTGCTGGCTGCTGCTTTTCTTCTGAAGAAAGATGTTTATAAAGACAGGATGCACTTCAGTGGTGTCTTTAACAAGTCCTTTATGAGTCTGTACATAACAACCATTTCTGTTTGCCTGTGCATGACCTGATCTATCACTTAATGTGCCAATTGCAGTGGTGACCAGGAGCTTGCCCTTTGTGAAGTATTGAGTTTTTTTCCATCAGGATCTTTCATGGGATCTGGGGTGACTGGGAAAGTGATTAGGGTCTATTTTGAAGAAATGTTTGGGAATCTTAGATGAAAGAAAAATGAAAACAGATCAGAGGAATTTTTAAATCTCCGTGCGTGTGCTTGTATGAATATAGATCTATGCATTTATTACACACATTGTGTGTGTATATATTGTATCTATCCATACAGAGCACATTGTAAGAATGTATATGAATGTGTATGTGTTCTAAGATAATACACATCTTCACCACCAGTGAAAAATATATTTACTTTATATATTTTTATTTTGCAACATACTTATTTCTCATGTAGCTTTGGAGCTATAATATAAAGTAGATACAATCTTAGAAGGGCTTTTCCCGGTGCTACAAGCAGTCATTTCAAACACAGCACTGGTGTGAATTCAATCAATTCAGAGTACCTATGAGTAAAGAAATGGTGATTGGTAAGTAAATATCTTCACATCACTTCTGCAAGATACAAAAAACAGTTATTCTTACATATTTTTCTCTTGCTTTTTTCTCATGCAGAGGAAAGTACTTCAAAATCATCTGAGGAAATCACCCATTCGGGTGGGCAAGAAAATTCCAGTCAAAGAAAAGATAACTACTCCAGCTATCAAGATGCCATCGCCAAATCTTTGATGAACATGGGAAAATTAGCAAAAGATGCACCCAGTCAAACAGTGGCAGAAAATCTAAATGATAGCGGCATTCAATCCTTAAAAACAGAAAGTGATGACACTGATGAATGTTACATGATTAACTCAGCTGAAGAAAAGGAAAAGATTGTTATTTCTGACCCAAAATACTGTTCATCTGAGGAAAATGAAAGTAACTCTGAAATTTTGGACAATGAGTGGGACAGCTCCTCAAATTTCTCAGAAGAAGCTAGTGTAAAGCCCCACGTAACTCAAAAGTATATTGTAGAGTGTAATCAATCTAGCATCCTGGAAGTCCCAGAAATTAAGAAGGAAGAGGTAGAATTTGGCCCTTGTGAAACAGTCTGTGACTCAGAAACAGAGCCAAGAGCACCCCAGGAGTCTCACCCAGATCCTTTCGAGAAGAGAATTCAGAATCCCTTCCCTGAAAGTGAAGACGACGATGAGTGCCTGTCAGAAACCACGGAAGTGTCGGTTGAGCTGGACAAAACAAAAGGGAACTTGAGTTTGTTAGAACAAGCAATCGCTCTGCAGGCAGAGCAAGGGCATGTGTTTCACAGCACCTACAAGGAACTGGATAGGTTTCTTCTGGAGCATCTAGCAGGGGAAAGGAGACAAACCAAAGTTATTGACGTTGGTGCAAGACAGATATTTAGCAACAAACGTAAGGAAATATTTTTGGCTGTTCTTACTGACTTAAGCATTTATCGTGTGATCGATAGAGGATTCTGAGCTGGGTTTTTTAGCAGCAGTAAAGAATCTGGAATTTAGCTGGTAATTTTGTTAATTATGTACCTTCACACTAGTGCCTTACATCTAACCAGGTTAAACGCTAGGTACTTGGATTCCTGCCAAACTGCTGTGTGAAATGATCAGTAATGGGTAGCAAAAGGGCTGTGTGCCTGGCACTGACACTC
This sequence comes from Steatornis caripensis, assembly GCA_013398225.1. Lineage (NCBI taxonomy): Eukaryota > Metazoa > Chordata > Aves > Caprimulgiformes > Steatornithidae > Steatornis > Steatornis caripensis. The sequence continues at coordinate 212,913 of VZSC01001617.1, read as the reverse complement.
CTTCTCCTCTTTTTCTTTCTCCTCTGGCCCCTCCTCCATAGGGCGCTAATACATACCTCTTAAATTTCAGCAGCCAAAAGAGAAGGCATTAAAACGGTGCTTAAGGAAAGGTTAGGCTGAAAAACTGGCCTTTTCCAAACGTACAACCTAATTCCTAAGCCATGTGTTTTCTGAGTTCAGTCTACTTCACGTATCAACATTACATTTTGCTGCAGCCAGCACTTCTGAGCCAGGAAAGCACAAGCCGTGCTCTTCTGCCTCATTCACCATCAGCAGAATTACAAGTAAGTTCCAAAATGTGTATTGTTTCTGATGGTTTGTGGCATCCTACAAAGCTGTAGGAACATTGCTCCATTTTTGGTACTTAATCAGGCTTCCAGAAGTGGAGATGTAAAAGATTTGGGTTTGATTTGTAAACTGGGCTGTCTCATATTAAACTCCTCAACTGAGGGTAATCACAGAACGCTAAGAGATGTCGTTTTATAAGCACAGTCCCTGCTGTAGTAAGTAACAATACATTTATCTGTCTTTTAACTTTTTCTTTTGGGCTTCCAAATATAGTGAGGTCACCCCAACATTGCTGCAATTTCTGCTTTTGTTAAACGATTTACTTTGGTATTTCTAGCAGTCCCTGTGGACACTGCAAATATAGTAGTTTAGTTATCTAAACCATTTAGTGTATAAGATAACTGACTAGCCTTTTTTAGGAGTTGCAACCATAGAATATTTCCTGTAGTATTTGGGAAGAATATGCATGCATCTCATTGTTCAGTCTCAAGCAGTCTTTTCATGAGCATGTCTTAAGGTGTGCGTGCATGGTATTAGTCTACCTCCATGCTAAACTACATGAACCTTTATTTGCTCAGATGACTACGGTATATGCAGGGATTTTTACAGACACCTTTTCTTACCCTGAGACCAGCTGTGTTCGCTAGGTTCATGTTGGTGTAAATGTGACTTTCTCACGGCACACACAGGAAGGAGCCGTGACGGTGAGCGTGGCAGACTCTGGCCCTTCCTCATTTGCCTCATATTATTATTAGCTGTAGTTTGCAAATGAGTTCAGAGATAATACTCGTGGAGGAGCAAACTAGGCTTTGTCAGATTGCAGAAACACCATGCGATTTTAGTCAGTGTAGTATCAGGTGCATAATTTTTACATAATTAACTGGGGTTTATTTCTAAAAAATCCATCAGCAAATCCATCAGCTCTTAATTTTCTTTCTTGGATGCTACATCTGAAAAACATGTCTTAAACTTATATTTTTCCATCTTTTTAATCATAAAACTTTCCAGTTAGTGGGGAAAAAACAAATCATATTTCAGGGTCCCTCTTTATTTTCTGTCCACTACTGCAGCCGTTTCCATTTGCAGTGATTCTAAAAAGCATGTGGTCTCCTGTTGACGATCAGCCTATTTTCTTTCCTGCTTGTTTCTTTTTTTTTCTTTTTTTCTGTTACCTGAAGTCTTGCCAGGAAGTTTAACCCTCAGCTGTCTCTGGCGATCTTGTCCCTGAGCACGTCCTACCTCACGATCCAACAAAACGAGCTTGGAGGAGGCTGCTCCCTGTGCTGGCTGCAGCTGTTTTCTCCCCCAGCGCCGAATGCTGTTGGCAGCCAATCACAGATGGAGCTAAAACCATCCTCAGCAATTTATGCGGCCACTTCCTCCAGATTTCTCACAAGAGAATTTCTGGCCCAGAACTCATTCCTTTCTCACCCAGACTTTTGATCCTGCATTGGAAATCAAATAAAGGCTTTCTGACCAGTGCTTCTTGCACAATTCTAGGTGCTTGAAACAAAAATTGGGATTGCACTGCGGCCATTACAGAGTGGTAGCTGTGGGGCTGGGCTGAGACCTCGCCTTTGAAAGGGTATCGGCTGCTCCATGTTTTCGCTGTCATTGTGGGCTGCTCCACAAAGCGGCATTGCCATGTGTACCAGAGGGAGCTGCTTGCTTTGCCTCTCAAATGTAAAGTGGCATGTATTCAGTTTCCTAACAAAGAACCTACAGCCTAGAGATCTGCGATATTTAAGGAATGGCTTCTGGTCGAAATGCTTTTTGTTTGTTTGTTTGTTTGTTTGTTTCACACCTCAGCTTTTATTTGGTCGTCCCAGCTTCCTGGAGTCTGACATTAACAGAGTAAAAGATTGTTTCTGCTTTTTTTATTTATTCCTTTATAGATCTTGCTGTTGGCTGATGCTGCCAGTTTTCTGGCTTATTGGATTGTGGCTTCTGTCCTGTTTGAGGCTCTGAATGGAATGAACGACGCTGCAATCCGAATGCTATATAGTTTAGCACATAAATGGTGTCTTGGGAGGGGGGAACCATCGTTTAAAGGACACAGTATGAAAACCTAGAGATGCTTAAATCGCATTTATCTCTGTTAAAACTTTGTGTAGGAATTACATCTGAAGTACAGTATAGAGAGTATGACGCTGCTAGGACCACTCAGCTGGGTGCAGACAAGGGCTAAAACCAAACAAAATCCTTATCTGATTTCTCTGCAGATTCACCCAGGCCTGAAAAGAGGGAAACCAAATGTCCCATCCCAGGATGCGATGGCACAGGGCACGTGACTGGGCTGTACCCTCACCACCGCAGTCTCTCAGGCTGTCCACATAAAGTCAGAGTGCCACTAGAAAGTGAGTATCATCACCCTGCAGTCCAGAATAACAACTGGATCTGACCTGGTATTGTGGGTAGTGTGTGCTTGTGCTGGAGAAGAAACGCACTTTTTCTGGATGAGACTGCAGAACGAGGCTGAGAGAGGAGCCATCGCACCTTCTTTGCCCTCCAGCTCTTAGGCACACTCCTACTTCCCACACTTGCGAAGCTCAATTACTCCTTAGCAGTAGCATTACAAAGAGCAGTGGGCTCCTCGGGTCGCCTGGGAAGAATAAGAACAGAGCCAAACTATCCCCACGCTGCAGGCAGACCAGCATGCTGTAGTCATATGAATCTTCAATTTCTTGCTTGTCGTGCCTTTGCTACGGCATGCAGCACAGAAATCACCTGCTTGTTTCAGAGCTGTGACCTGATTTGCCGTATCATGCAACGAGGCTGCCGGTTTTCATTGCCAATAACTGAGAGGCCTGGGCATGCTTTTTCAGAGATGTTTCCAGTATCCCATTTACCACTGAGCTCAAAAAGGTTACTTTCATCAGTACATCCCAGCACTGCCCCACAGCACATCCCTCTCGTATAACTGTATTGTGCTAACCCTTTTATGCCCAGCCTAGCCTGAATTTCCCTGCCTATTTCTAACTGCGATGGTCTGATTACGTTCGTTCATGTGTGTGTGTTTGTAATCCTGCAATGTGATGCATTGAAATGCTGCATAATAGGCCGAAACCTAATGTGAAACTACTTGTTTAAACAACCTAGTTAGCCAGATTGGTTTTTGTGGTGGCATGCATAACAAGAAATTAAAAGGATACTTGCACTTTACCAACATCCTGTTCCTAACTGCAGCTCTCTTTTTTTAACATCTGGTACTAAACTGTATTTATGGAAACATCTGCTGAGATAAGCAGGCTGCTGCATGTAGAAGGCCTTGGCAACATTAACTTTCTAAAAAGTTAAAATTAACAAGTCCTTGTTAATTATCACGCTTCAAATCAGATTTGTTCTGTCCTGCTGGCAAAATAAAAAAAAAAAAACAAAACAAAATTATCTGTAATCTCAATTTGGTTCCAACAGAAGAAAACCAGTTGACTGAATAATCATCTTTTTTGAAGCACTGTGCACCCAAAGGGGTAATGCAGTACTGAAGTCACGAGCAGATATACAAAGACATATTCTGTTTTACACAGACATACATCTCACTCTTAGTAAAAATGATCCACATCAAAGAGCAAAAGAAACGTACACGCTTTTCTAGTCAACTGTTTTAGTGCTGTATGAAGCAGAGGGCAAAGAGCTTCATAAAGTAACATCCTTGCTAACTTCTGGATTCGTTCTTCTGAAGTCCATAGAAATAATAATGTGCATGTGGTAAGCCACACTACAGCGATATAGGGATAAACTTATAAATGCTGGAGGCACTAGCCTTGCTGTGTTGTAGGTCCTTTGCTTCTCCTTTTCTTTTGTGGTCAAAATGTGACAGAATTGAAAATCCCAGACTGAAGAAGAAGTGTTTATCTTTTTAATATAAGTATTTTTCTTTGATGTACGTTATTACCACTTTTTTTTTTTTTTAATTCTTGTTTAGTTCTTGCCATGCATGAAAATGTTTTAAAGTGCCCCACTCCAGGATGCACTGGAAGAGGACATGTCAACAGCAATCGCAACACACACAGAAGGTAGATCAGAAAACTTCCTGTCTGCTTAAAATCTAACACGTACTCGGGAGTAAATTGATGAGCAAATCTTGGAATTAGATGTTATGGACTACACTGCAGAATGGCGATGAACTGCAAGAGTAGCCTTTATTATTTATAACCAAATAATTGCATTTAATTTTATTGTATAAAAAATGCCTGCAGCACTGAGAATGGCAAATTCCACTAGTATTTTTCACATATGAGATTTCAAGCTACAATTTCATTACAATCTTCACAGTGAAACGCCATCATGTAAACGGAGTAGGAATGAACAAATATATTATTACTGTTGCAGCTGGAAAACCCATCAGAAACCAAAGACTCTTTGCACCATATACATGGTAGTTCTTGGCAGGAACTTCTTATCAAGGCACAGTCCCTTTTAGCACAACAGGAAATTTTAAGTGGAATAATTTAGAATCCCTGTAAAAAAAATAACTCCATTTATTACCCTCAGGAATGTAATTTCCCTCTTGGAACACTCTTGTCTCTTTAACTTGCTGCCTACAGGGAGAAAGTAAAATTGAGAGAAGTCTTCCAGACAGGCAGCTGAGGAATCACGGCTGGGCTGCAGATGAAGCAGAGAGCTGATGCACTCTGTCTCCAGCAAGCCACTGCTGCCAGCGTGGCTCTTCACAGTACTACTTTCTGCTGGAAGTCAGCAAGCCAAAATATTCCACTATAGGGCTTCTGGGAAAATATAATGTCAAGCTTACAATCAAACTTGGGACAGAAAAATTTCAAAACCCACTTTCTTTGTTGAACTGAATTTTTCTGGGATTTTCTTTTTTTACAGCACATCAACTGTATCATAAGCAACCCATACATAGGATAAGAAAACATGTTCTAATCTAATAAAGCAAATAGAAAAAAAAAAAGAAAGCACAACTTGAAATGACAAAATGTGTTCTTTGGTAACAGTCGCTCACATACTCCTTTTCTTTCCCCCAAATTCTCTTTCCTTTTAAACACCAGGAGGCTTATATGCATGGTTTACCTGATAAAGTAAATGTCATTTGTCAAAAAATTTACTAGTGACTTGCCAGCAACAAAACATCAAAGGTGAACTGTGGAAAGCTCCTACATGATTCAGTTTCCAGATACATCACCTCAAATAAACAGACTTCACAGTTTTGCATTAAGGGTTGAAAAACAGATTAATCTGGACTACAGTAGTAGCAGCTCCCATAGATGCACAGCACACCAGAGAAGGTTGAAGTCTCTGGGTTCCGCAGCACATATCTCCTTTCCTTAAGATTTCGTTTTTATGTTCAGGGTTTTTTTTCTTATTATTTCTTTTATTCACCTTGTTTTTAAACAGCCTTTCTGGTTGTCCAATTGCTGCAGCTGAAAAGTTGGCAATGTCCCAGGAAAAGAACCAGCTCGAGTCTCCAAAAGCCGGGCAGTGCCATGATCAGACTCACAGGTAGGATCTCCCATGAACTAGTCTCTCCAAAGTATTTCTGCACAAACTCTGTCGATCACTCCTCAGGACTTTCACCCATTTCAGATTTAGCTACAGAGGTAAGTCTATTCCAAGATCAATCTCTGCAAAGCTAAATGACTTGAATATATCTCAAAACTAACAAGAACCATTCTGCTGGTTCTTGTGCATGCGACTGACATTAAAGACAATGGGCGTATCTCTTGAAAAGCGATCAAATATATTCTACTAGATCTTACTTCAACAGAAATAGCCTAATCAATTGTTCTCAAATGTCTTTCTCCTGTAAGCCAAATCTCCTCTCTTGCTGAAATGGTTTAAACAACTTCCAAGAACTCTGACTTTGTTACAATATTTTGGCAGCTGAAACTGGATTAAAGAACTCTATGACTATTGCACTTTTAGCAGCGCAGTCCTCATTTATTTTGTGATTCTTTTCAGAGGAATCTTCCAGTGATCCCAAGTTGTGTGTTGCATTGACATTGCAGTTAACAGAAAGGGTTGAGAACTCTGCTCATTCTGTTTCCCCATGATTGAATAATTCATATTTTGAGCTTCTTTATTTTAAGTTTATTGGTTTAATTCGTTTAATTTATTTTTTATACAATGGCATCAAAAAGGGGAAACATTTGTATTGCAATTGTATTTTGTTTGAGAGTTATACGGACCCCACAGACATGCATAATTTGCACATCATTGGCACGACGACCATTACAACCTATTATATTCAGGTCTATTTGGGGACACTTTAATTTGTGGATTATTGACATGATCAGCTCTAATGGTTCCTTCAGAGCCATTACAGAATATTATGTCCATGTGTCTGCCAACTGCACGTGCCTTAACTCTACATATGAAAAGTCCTTAGGAAATTACTAAAGACAAGTACTTACTGAACAGTAACTAAATGGAATAACACACCATAAATCGTTCTTTCCTCTCAAATAACAGAAGCAATTATTTTCGATCATCTTATATTATATTTATACCATACTCATTCACAGTAAAGTAAGAACAATAATGATCCATAAAACTACAAGTCCTTTGACTAGCAAAACTCAAGGCAATTTTCAGAAATAAAGGAAGAACCATGCTACAGTGGTAAACTAGAAGTAAATCAGTATCGTTTTTGTAAATAGCCCACACCATTACTAGAGAATACTAGGGTTATATATGTCTGCAACTTTGAACTTGCACAAAGTCAAAGTACTCTTTGACTACTAGGTCAGCCACCATATTAATATTATTTATTTCTTGTATACACCTACCAGTAAAATTTATGGGTGCTAACAGCATGCTTTCTGATACTGAGATGCAACTGTGCCCTATTTAAAAAAAAAAAAAAAATTAAAGATATTCTTGTCTTTCCCATTCATTCTTTCCCTCCTCTCTGCAGGACAAATTCAGCGAAGCAGCCTGAGGTAGCTCAGTACAATTACAGAACTTCACAGACAGTCACCTCCTCCAGATCCACCTTGATGAAAGAACAGGAGAAGTTTGGGAAGGTACCATTTGATTATGCCAGCTTTGATGCACAAGTCTTTGGCAAACGCACAATAGCACCTGTGGCACAAGGACGAAAAACACCCCAGTTCCTTGAATGTAAGCTTGAAATTCCATTATCTTTTGGAAAACAGGAAAAATGTCAATGACCTTTTCTTTTTCTTTTTGCTCGTTCTGGTTTCAAATTTCTAGAACTCAAAAAATCTCTCTAGGAAGAATCTTTAACCACTTGTGGCCAGAAAGCCAGATCTAATTGCTAGTTTGCTAAATATAGCATGCTCGAATGCTAAATATAATCACTAGAAAGTTTACTTTTTTTTGTTACTTTTAAAAGCAATTATCAGGGAAAAGAGGAGTAAAAAGGAATGGTTTACATCTTATTGGTTATGTTCATCCATGGTTAAATTGTCATATCCTTATGTGATAGGAAGCTGCCATGAGAAGTCCCATGGAATATGTCTGCAGAAGACATTGTGAATTGTAGTACAGAGAAATCCTAGTTAGGTTTGAAAAGACATTTCAGATACCTTGCAGATGCATTCATACAGGTATTATTCCTCCGAGATGACCATATGCCTTAACTGCATTACTTCCAGGCCTGGATTTCATTCGTTTTTATCTCTCATATTTCTGTACTACATCAAATTTGTAGTGCAGGCAAATGCAATGCATGAAATTGTTATCAAGATTCGCCTGCTTGCATCATTTAGTTACAGATTTGCTGAGGTACTGTACAAATGAGATACTTCAGTGTGAACACTGATTATTTACTGCAGATGATCTTCACAGTCTGCATGGGAAACTTCAGCAAGATTCTGCCATCGTATTGACCATTATAAAATATTTTTTAGTTCAAAGAAACAAACAATTCTGCTGCCACGAGGCAAATAAATAGGAAAAAAAAAAGATTTCTTTGCACTATATTTTGGTTCAGAGGAAAATAGATTCAAAACAATGTGACAAAAGATTCTTTAGTTGTTTTTTCATTTGTTCATGACAGAACATCTAGTAAAGGAAAACAAATTGCACCCCACTTATCCCAACAAAAGCGAGCATTCATAGCAAGGTGAACAGAAAAGCAGAAAATTATGTATATGTATACATACATGTATGGTATAATATAACTAATAATTCTAATGCAATAGAATATTATGTTTTATATATTTTTAAAATGTATATATTTATGTTTATTTGTGTATGTATCTGAGTATATACATATACACATAGATATATAGATATGTTTGTAGGCATTGATGTGTTTGTGTATATATATAAATACTCAATTTAAAATTGCAAATGAAAAGTAGATATTTATCTGCCTGGAAAATAGGCTTGTTCAAATGAAAGCAAATATGTGCATTGCCAGCTTCTTGGGTGGCAGATTTTCCAATTTTGTTTGGAAAATTGAATATTCCCTATTAGCTGTCTCTTTGCACAGATGTATGTCTATTTCACAGGTTCATTTCAAGAAAAAAAAATGATCAAAATGTTTTTATACGAATGCAGATCCATACATATACAATTTATGTATAATGTGTATCAGGGCTGAAGTTTACAGCCTGTTGTTCTTGCAAAGACTGCGGTGTGCAGCTATTATTTTAATGGAAAGGTGAAAGTAAAAGAGCAGGTGAGTGCTTTAACACTGCAGATATACAGAAGTTGGCAGTAAGAAGCTGATGATGTAGTGATTCGTTCAGCGTCCTATCTAAATACGTAGCCAGCCAAAAGGCCATCATTATCCCTCTGTGGATTCTGCACTTATAAACTTGATTTGTTAACAAAACATGAATCCTTCATGGCCTGCTTTTTTTAAAAAAAAAAGTCTTTCAGGGTGGGTAAATGCACTTTTTTGCTCTTTAATTTGAAGTTAGCTGTAGTAACCGCAAAAAATGTAGACTCTCTTGCTTGTGCCACAGTTTTACAGCAGAGTAGATAAATCCTTTTTCATTTGCACTGGAGAAAGGGAGAACTGAGTCATGAGGCTTTTATGTATTGCTCTACTCAGATGCCTCCACTACTTAGAAGAGCTGAATATTGCATTCAGCTACAGTCTGTGCACACAAACAAGCATTTCTCAGAGCATCCCAGGTTTGAGGAAAGACGAGTTCTTCAGTGTCTTGTGCAGGTCTTAGCATTAAAACGCACTCAGTCAAAGCTCTGCATCCAAAGGCATCCAGAGCCTCGGGGCTCAGATCTTTGTGGTGCGAGCAGATGGCCATATGCAGAAATGTTCTTGGTGTATCTGGGTGTAGGCTGAGAAATTGGATTTTGCTTAGTTTATCTTTGTAGGACACTGTGAGAGCTACAGACAAAAGAAGTGATTATTGCTTCCTAAGAGCTGAAATCACGGTGCTGTGTTTTCCCTGCAACAGTTAATTACATCTCAAGATCCAAAATCCAGAATAGAGAGGAGAATTCATTCTACCTGTAGAGTAAGTGCTGATGATGAAACAGAGAACAAAGAGCCACACACACCACTTTTGTCTGTGAAAGTGCTTTTCTGCTCACCTGTTAGTTTTTCATTCTCAACTGATGTCTTTATGCCTAATAAATCTGTGTATTATTCCAAATGACAGCCAACACAAGATGGTGAGCCAAGACCAGTTTTATACTGAATGTTCATTGTCATTATTTTATTTAATTGACTAAAGGGTAGACTTAAATTCCTAAAAAATTCCATGAAATCAAGACTGAATATTCCTAACAGGTAATGTTCTTATCCGATTGCTCTGATTCATTCAAGAGCCTGGTCTTGTTCTCCTTACTCACATAAGCAAAGTTTTTTAAATAACAAACAGCCTTATTCATTTAAGTAGGGTAAGCAGTGTTGCTTTAGTTAAGACTGGACAAGTCACTGTTGGTTTTTTACAAAACAGAGCTGCAAGAGGAAGTCTTTATAAGGATACATTTACAATTGCATTTGCCCGTTATTGTTGTCAGGTCGTGACAGATGATACACTAACGCTTGTTCAGTCTTTCCTTGGACATCATTGCTTTTAATGCCTGAGTAAAGAATGGGTAAAATCTGAGTAAAAGTCTCAGATGCTTTGTTGAAAGATGTGTGTTTGTTGGGTGAAAATTAAATTATTGTGTTTCTGAAGCTATTGTTACAATAAACCCTTACAGCCAATAGGAAATTGATTGTTTTCAATGTATTCTTTGAATATCTTACTGTATGAAATTGTAGTCTGAGAAACAAAACTATTTAATGGGAAAAATCTCATACGTGCAATTGCTAATCAAATCTCTCTTCAACAGCAAAGCATTTTTCAAATCCAGTGAAATTTTCTAATCGACTGCCTAGTGCTAGCGCCCACACACAGAGCCCTTGCCATGCCAACTCTTATAGCTACGGTCAATGTAGTGAAGACACCCACATAGCAGCAGCTGCTGCTATCCTGAACCTTTCCACCCGCTGCAGGGAAGCAGCAGAGATCCTCTCCAACAAACCACAGAGTCTGTCTGCCAAGGTAGGGTAGTCCAAGAACCTGGAGGGTGTGCTAGCTACTGAACTGTGCGAATAAACTGTCTTTCATGTTAGTGACTGCATTAAATCCCCAAAAAGGAGGCTTCTGTTTGCATGCTCTTTTGAAGAGCAACAGAGAAAAAATCAGTAATGTAGTGACCAGTTCTGATAAAAATAAATAAATAGCGAGAATTATGGTGTTAACTCTTTTCATAATCAAGCCCTAAATACAAGGGGGGAGTTTCGTGGGAGGAAAAAAAGGAGGTTATTTGAAATCCAGCAACAATCTGTGGTGGATAATGAGTTCGATCTGTCTAAAGAGGGAATTTTCCTCCCTCTAAAACCTGCCATAAGCAAATACTTTGGAGGCTGAGTAAAAAAAAATTAAAAAAATATATGATTAATCAAAGTGATATTTTGCTAGCAATGGAACAGAACTACACCTATTGAGTCTGTTGTGTTTGGAGCTCATGACAATTTGACAAGGTGTGGGGAGGGAAATAACTGACTTTGGTAAAATTTTCCTTTTTTCTGGCAAGAATCAGGCCCACAGCGTTTGGAGATAGATAGATAGATAATTTGGGCAAGTCTGTCATAATGGAAATCTGCCTAATGTCATAGATGTTTGTGTGGCTTTCATGTTCTGGTTTCTGCTCTGCATTTCCTCACAGATCTTTATGATTTACAAATGGTACTGTGTGAGCTATGAGCCTTATTTTCTGATCCATTACAAAGTATTATATTGCTGATGAAAATAGACAAGATTTTCTTCTGATGGCAGTGGTTGCAGGAGCACTGTTTATTATTTGTATTAAAGGCACACGTGCTCCAGTGCAATGAAACTTTTGCAAGCTCTGTGTAGATGAGAGGGTGCCATTATAAGAACTTAAGAAGAAATCACTGGGGAGTGAAAAGCGGTGTATTTATCAAAACACAGAGTAGCAGGTGTGTTTCTGCCGTGGGGCTCTGGGTCATGATGTGTGCTCCAAAAGACAGATGACCTATTTCTCTGCAAGTCCGTGTCGCTCTACCTTGTCTGTTTTAGCACCAGGCTCATTCTGGCTAGGAATGACTTCTGCAGCTGTTGGTCTACAATTTCTTTGGGACTTCATTCACTATTGCTAAGGGTTAACTATTATTCTTTGGGTCAAACCATTTGTTTTAACCACCAGCACAACATCTTGTTAGATATTCCAAGCCTTGCTCCTTTGCAGAGTGGTCAGTACCCTAAATCCCCTGCTTTTGATTTCCACTTGTGGAGTCTTGGGTCTTGAAACCGATGTTGGGAGATGCCATGGGATAGAGTGTGCCCACATGCATCCCCTGTAACTCAGACATTATCTGCCCCAAAGATTACTCACAGAACCTTTTCCAGATGACAGATCTGTCCCTGATATCTGTTGCAGGAAGCTCCTTCCACTGGTCCTCAATAGAGACTTCTTCTATCAGGGAAATGGAAACCGATGCCAATGGCTGGATTAAATTGCTGCTGCAGCCTTTGGCTGACCTCAGCAACAGACCTTCTTGCCAGAGAAGAGTAGTAAAGGGACCAGGCATAACCCAAAGATTTTCTCCTCCATACCTGCTCCACAGTTGCCAAATCATGGGGAAGGTTTGAATGGAAGTGAACATAATAACGATATGGAGGAACACTTGGGGCACATAGCTTACTCCTTTTTCACAGCCAGGAATCCAGCCTAAAAGAAAATCACCTGCATACCTTGCTATCTGCCTGCCTCCACTTTTGCCAGACTTTCTCGAGGGCATACTGCTACAAAACATCTGACGGAAGAATCAGAATTAGCTTCTGGCCAGAACACAGGCAAGTAAGCCCCAAACAGATTTGGTGGCCAAAATCACACAAAACCCATTTTTATTTTGTTTTGGCTATTTATTACTTTTATCACACAGGATTCAAACAAAAAATTGTGGAAATAAATCACCAGACTGTCTTAATGAAGACACTTCTCTATTTTAAAATATGAAGCAAAAAAATAAGGCTATTTTTAAAGATACTACTATCTATCAAGGTTTCGGAATTGTTTTGCGGTTGGTATTGGCTACACAGGTAAATGTTTAACTGCTAGAATATCTTACAAATTTTTAGATGATACAAAGCATCTCTTGAGACTTTACCAGTGCTTGGACTCAAATAATGCAGCATCAGCAACTGACTACAGAGTTAATTATTGCCTTTTTCTACTCTTGAGAGCACACGCATTCACTAGATCCGAAAATACCTGTGGGGTGGCTGTGTTCAGAACCCCATAGTATCGGACCTCTCAGCCACGTTCCTTTGCCTAAGAAAACCTGATTAGCATCATCCATACTTTAGCTGATCAAAGCTCCTGACTTGTAAAGGTGTTTGCTCTTATATGAGCATCAGGCAGCCTCTCAGCGATCCAGGCCATGACACTTTGCAGGTGGGAGCACTGTGGTGGTAGAGCAAGGTCACGTGAGACTGAACTCATAGGAAATCCTTTGCAAGTTACACAATTTTCAGAGCTGTAAAAACATCGTGCTTCTAAGTTTTAAGAGCAGAACATGAACTTCGGACATTTCAAGCAAGTGTCATTTTCTTGTATTCGCTCAAGGCATGCATGTGTCACCTTGCTTAAACAGGTGGGGAAAACATCAAAACATTTTTTAGCACAAATACATTTCTGAAGCAATTTTTCTTTGTTTCTGTCTCTCAAATTTTATTTCTTGACCTCCAGAGTGTTTGTTTTTCATTAAGAGTTGGATGTTTTATCTTGAATGTTCACCACTTTTCTGTAAATATAAATAACGCTTAAATGAAAAAGTAAATGTTTTTTACACCACAGTTCCAAATTGCATTAATTTAATGGATTTTCAAGTATATATCTCACATTCTCTACGTATCTGTTCAAAAGGGAGAGTCTAAGCCAAAAAAAGAAAGAGAAGGGTAGCAAGGGTAGAGAAATCAGATTACACATTAACACTACCATTGATAAGCAAAACTTCCAAAGCAATCTAATGTACAAAGGTGATCTGCCAAATATGTAAGATTAAAATTATGAATTTATAAATTAAGCATTTTAAAGAATAAACTTATTCTGAAATGAGCAGTAAAATTAATCCTAAGATTTCTCTATGAATTATCCATCAGCTGCACACAAAATACTAACATCATCAGATACCTTGTTGATACTGTTTTCAAAAATAATTAATACCACATTACTGTTACATAATAATAAGGTCTGAGCCATTCAGCCTCTACCTGGGACTGTAGTAAACTGTTCCCCTGAATATAATGCTAATAAGCCAATCCTCATGAGGCCAGTATCCCAAATCAGTCTCCTGATTTACATTCTATTTGCAGTTTATGCCGCATCATTCAACTCCCACTGAAGTCAACAGAAGTACTCCCCTAGACGGCTTAGCCCGTAGTTTCTAGGACAGTGCAAGAGCCTACACCATCATAACATCCAGGGATCTTCCTTGTTTACAGCCCTCACCACATTCACATCTCACAGAGGTAGCTGCAAGCAATACAGTTTATCTGTATCCTCATCGTTACTGCTTGCCAAATATTTTGTTGACTGTTTTGGTGTTTTTCCCACCTGTTTAGACAAAATGGCATATGCGCACTATGCCTTGAAAGAAAACAAAAAATGACACTTGCTAAAAATGTTTAAAGTTCAAGTTCTGTTTTTGAACAAAATTATGTCATCTCTCCATTCTTGGATATTGATGATGGTGATAATTACATCAATTATTTCAACAATGTAGTTAGTACTCAGCACGTTTGTCAGGCAGTACTTTACTCCAAATACCTTAAAGCCTAAATACAGGATGAAAAATCAGCCAAGAATATCACTAGGTACCATCCTGTTATACTGCTGTGCATATTGCTCCTTGAGTACATTCTTGGCTAGCTTTTTTTAATTTGTGAATTGCTCTGGGCTGAAATTGTGACTTTGTTTTTGTCTCAGATGTTGCTGAGTAGTTACAAGTTTTCTTATTTTGACCCAAATTAGTATTTTGATTTGATGCAGAATAATTCAATTGCTTAAATTTAAGTCAGAAGAATTGAGGAACAGGTATATGTATTTTTGTTGGCTGGGAATAGCAAAGATTGTACTTTTTTGGATGGAATTGTATTAAGAATAATGTTCATACACATAGCAAGATACTAGTTTCAGAGTTACTCCCAATACCAGAACTGAAGAGCTCTTTTGATCTTTCCAAACTAGACTGAACTGTTAGTGAGAATGCAAAATCATTGATAATATTGTTTATTTAGACTTTCTTAGCATTAAGTCGTATGGCTGATGCCAACCAAAGAACACATAAAACCCCTTATGTGCAATGATGCAATCTCCCTAAGGTCACAGGTTTGAAATAAGATTCATGCAGACACAGTAATTCACTCTTTCTGATCCAGCTATGAGATAAAGCTTAACTTGTAATCGTTACTGGAGTCGCACTGCAGAGTATTAAATGTTGTGAGTGATCAGATGGACAAGAAGCATATGAAAAAATACAGAAGTAATTTGTCACAAAAAACAACATCCTTTATTGCCCTAGCTGATGTAATTCAGTTTTAAGGACAAGACTTCTGAATGTACTAGAAAATATTCTGTAATATTTATGTCATGAAATAAAGGAAGTTGAAAAAGCTTGACTTTAAAGTACAAAGCACTTGAACAGGACAGAGACCATTTTTTTGTTTACATATTTATATTAGTCTTCATTTTAGACAGATATTCACAGCAGAGTACTACTTGTACCTTATCTTTTCACTGAATAGATCCTGGAACAAAGCAAATATGCTTCAGTCTTTTTTGTTTTGCTTTGTTTTTTATTCTGGAATCCTTTTTCCAGCTGCTTGTAAAACCTATGGGGGTGATTACACTGTCACTGATATGGGAGAAGATAAGGAGTAACCTGTATTTAGTTACTGTGTGTATCCTCTCACACTCATTGATTTTTCTTCATTGCTTCAGTGGATTTTTTCCCGATTTACACCAGTGTAAATGTAAATAAGATCAAAGTCAGGCTCCAAAGATTTACAAAACTGCAAACTAATGTAAGTTAGGAAATGATAAGATACATTTGCATCTTTATTTTGCTTGCATTTTTAGGAAGAATCAGAACAGTTTACATTGTTTTGGTAGCTATGATTTAAATATGTCACGATAAATGGATAAATATAGGCCTGTTCACACATGCACTGAAGTCAACAGTAACAAGATCTTGCCTCCACTGAGGAGAACTCAGCCTTTACAAGTCTGAGTTAAGCACAGTAAGTGCCATTTTCTGTCAGCATGTCATAGCACTGCTCTAGCATTTTTTGCCATTTGCCATTTTTGTCTTTTTAGTTCCATTTTAAAACTAATGTAAAAATAAATGTGGTAAAACAAGCAAAGGAGACATATTGAGAGGAGGGTGGGATGAGAGTAGGAATGAGAACTGGAGCAGTATCTCTGACTATTCTCTCTTTTTCCTCTGCCATTTGGAGTTTGCTGTGAAGGCAGCAAAGTGATAGCTCTTTTATACCAGTCTGAATAGAAAGGCATGCTGTAAACGTGTGATCCATCCTGCGATGGGCAAAAGGGGACTTTTTTTCCAGGACTATATTTAATTGTTGTGTGCATCTGTGAGCTCACTTAAACCCCATCTGTACACTACTTCACAAACACACAACCCAGCCTTCCCTGATCAGAATTAGGTGGATGTTGGACAACCTAACTTCTACATGAATTTCAGGGAAGTGCTGAGGAAGCTCTAAATATCCACATTAGTAAATGTTCTGCTTATCAGCCAGAGCTCCTTGTTGCAGCTAATAGTATCTATTTCTCAGAGACAATACATTTCCTGATATTTTTCTATGTTCAGTTTCACTGAGGAGGGGACCTTGATTGGTTTTGGTCCTTTTTGTTGTCGCTGTTGCCTTCTGAGTAGCTGATGTTTTGTCAGTGACAGAGAATCTGCACTATTTATGGGTTTTGCACTATAAAACTACTGCAGCCCAGTCACATGGCTTCTTTTCCTAAGCCATCTGTCACAGAGGTCTGGAATTTTATGTGAATGTTGGTTGTGCAGACTTAACCCAAGTTTTTTTATTATGAAAAATGTCAGCAACTACAATATTTAGCATTTCACTTTACATTGGTCATTAAACTTGATTACTGTAGCTCTGTTTCATTGCTATAGTTACATATCAAGTATGAAGCCAAAAAAACACTGGGGCGATCATGGCAGAGCTATATTGTCAGATCCTGGAGTGTGCACTTGGCGCTGATATAGTTAATATCTTGGAATTTTGTAACTAAGGTTTATTAATGCTGGTATAAAAATGTATTTGATATTATACAGATGGCATAAGATGTTGTGGTTACTAAGTTATTATCCAGGATAAGCTGCACTGTCAAATTCAGGGCTTAAAACTATCACAGGAGATTAAACTATTTACTAAAAAGGGGCAGAAAGATATAACCAAAGCGTCTTAGTATGAACATATTAGAAGTGTATTTACTTCCCATAAATATAATAAAACATCTCTCTCTTTAAGCTGTATGATTGAAAATGTGGACTCTGCTATGCTGCACAAGTAAACATAAGAGGTGCCCGAGTTTCTGAACTGGGGGCAAGCAGATGGTTTGGTAGTGCTTCAGTCTAGGTGGGCATCTGTCTTAGGCGCCATGGATACAAAATGGAGTCAGGCTGTCTGAGTGAGGAGAGATCGTTGGGCCCTAAATTTTCATCTTCTACCAACATTTTCCTTCTGATTAAAAAGATTTCATCAGACACATTTTACCATTAAATGAGTCACCACTCACAGTGGTAGAAGACAAGGCTGCATGAAGGAAGCTTGTGCCTTCAGTCCAACTGGGGTGGCCATGTCACGCTTTCAGCACAAGGGAAGAATTTCCTGTTTCACCACAACTGTTTTTAAGGTTCTCAAGCAAGGATATGTTTCACTGTCCTGTCTTTAACCATTAAACGATTGACTAATCATCAAGCTCCAGCAACAGTTAGTTGAAAGAAAGAGAAAAGGCCTCTTTGTGCCAGTGTCCCATCTCTTCCTAAAGAAGAGGTCTAAGAAAGATGGAAAGCTTGTGCCCTGGACATACCTGTTTCACACTCATTTACAACAGAATGTCTAGGTGATTCACTTACACTAGGGGTTTACTTTTTTATTAGTCAAGGTAGGAAGTCTCAATCTGGATTTATATGACCGCCTCCTACAGTTCCACAGCACCTAACATATCGAGCCCCAAATTCCCAAGTAGTATCTGAGCTTTGTGATGATGCTAATAAAAAAAACCCGTAGTAATGACAACAACTGGAAGACACAGAGCAATGTTGATTACAGCATTCTACATGTGTAGATCTATGACATTGTTATTTATCTTTGAATCTATTCCATCTTATTCAGGGCAACAAGCAGAACTAGACTACCAAGTGCTCCTCCAGAAGCCACCTCTTTCACCTCTTCCTCTGTTTGACTTTAGTAACTGTTGGCAATAACAAGGACTAGTCTTATATGCATCCCTATATTCACAATCTGTCAATACGTAGCGTTGCATATTGGGCATCAGGGAAATGTTTTGTTGCTTCCATGAGTAAGTTGCACTCTCAGGAGCCTTTCTTCATTCCAAGACTAGGAATTTGTACTCTTTTTCTGTGATCAGACAGTGTAAGGCAGAACAGTGAGCTCTCCTTCCCTTGTTCTTGTACAGCTGAGCAGCACTTGCACCTCCTTGTGAGCAGGTGCTGCTCTGAGCGCTTCTCCCAGCCTGGAAAGAGAAGTTGGCTCACTGCCTAAACTGCACACAGCCCTGCAGTCAGAGGCTGGTCTTTGTTGTGCTTCCCAGGTATCAAAGGCTTTGTTAACTCATGCTGAACATCCCCATCAGGGAGAACCTCATAAAGATCCTTCTGTGGCTCCCAGGCTAAGGGTCTAAATGCAGACCTATGCCTTACTGGCCTAGTCAAACTATGATTGTGGCAATATGTTATTTTGAGTGATGTACAAAACCTAGGTGAATTTTCTCCTTCTGTGTTACTTTTAGGCATATTTCTTCTCCCCTCCTTCTCTCCTCTGTGATGCAGATGTTGTAGTTTCCAGAGTGTTGGGGGAAGGGAGGATATGTAATAGTAATGCTGCTGATGACCTAAACAAAGCATTAATGCTTTTAACTGTGAATTGGGGTCATAGTTCTCTGTAAGAGTGAAAAGATCAAGAAGATTTAAAGCTAAACTTTTTTTAAATAAAACTAGATTTAGAGTGTATAGGTTATGGTTTAGAGGCATCTTATTTAAATTCTACTTACTGTGTTTAAGCTGAGATGCAGGGATACCATTACTGCAGCTAATCTTAAGTCTGCCTAAGAGTTGGACATTAACTGATATAAATCAAAAAGCTGGTTTTAGATTCAGATAAATTTAAATAAAAGCGTACATTTATATTTATCCTTTAAAAGCACCACATGGTTATGTTTCATCCTCACCACCGCCATATCTAAACATGTCTCTGTTTCCTGTTGCATGTCAGGGAGCTGAGATAGAAGTGGATGAAAATGGCACTCTGGATTTGAGCATGAAAAAGAATCGAAGCCAAGACAAAGTTATGCCTCTCACTTCTTCCAACACAGCACTTCCCACTCCTTCCTCTTCTCCTTTCAAAACAAGCAGCATCCTGGTAAATGCAGCCTTCTACCAGGCTCTTTGTGAACAGGAAGGCTGGGATACACCAATCAACTACAGCAAGACCCATGGCAGGAAAGAAGAAGAAAAAGAGGTATTTTTTTAAGTTTCTGAGTGACTTTTTCCCTTGGATGCTGGTCTTTGGGATGATCAGTCTAGTGCAGTTTAAAGGGAATCAGTTTCCACAGGTGGAGGTTTGTGAACCTTGAGCTGGCTTCAGTGTCCTCTCAGATGTGGCACGAAAAAGTCACTACTCACTTTGAAAAATCTTGCTCTTAGAGACTACTTGTGAATGTCTGTAAGTCTCTAAGATAAGGAAATTAAAAGTATCCACCATTAGAGACTGCTTTTTAATTTGTTTTCCTAGTGGCTCAGTCATGTAGCACATACACTCAAATGGCCTGGGGATCACTCGAGGCAGGGGGGTGGGTGTGGGGGTTGGTGAGGAAACCAGACCAAGGCAGGGTTTTTTCATGCTGAAACAGAAAGTAATTTTTACGCACCAAAGTTCTTAGGAATTCCTGAAGATTTTGATTACAAAAAGTAGAACAAAAAGATATGTACATAATTTCCACCAATGGTGGCATATTTTTATCCAATAAGGAAACACTAGAGTAACTAAAATTTCAGCAAATACTTTTATTTAGTAACTTTCCAAGGTTTGTGGCTAACCTTTTAGGTTGACACTTCGAACTTGGTAATGGTCTTGATTTTGATTTTGTTTCTGGTTTGCTCTTTCATGTCTGTTTATCCTGCCTTGGCAACAAGGTAGCATAGTCTGCTATTGTCTTTCTTTCTTATTCTTCTATTTTGCTGGCGAGTTTAATTTAATTTTTTTCTCTTGAGCCTGGTTGTCAACATATGGATTGCTTGCACTTTTCTTAAATCAGGAAGGGACCACCAGCACCTTTAAAGGCTAATTAGATAAAATCTTGGTAATTAACATTGACAACCTGACTGATAGCTTTCTGAAGCAGACTAAAAGATGTCCTAATTTGGAGGTTTTATGCAGCTTCAAATATTTTTCCTTCCTATATGGTTTTATATACCAAAAATAGCATTTGAACATTCTATTTATTACAAAATTCTCTTTTGTTCAGATATCAAAACTGGCACTTCAAGAAGTCATAGAGAGGGATAAATCTATTTAGGGCTAAGGTTAGGGGATCCAGGCCTCCAATTCCAAAAATACCTGGAAATAAAAGATAATTCACTTGTGTGAAGAAGAAAATCTGTCAGCACCGAGTAGTCTGTCGTAATGTGACCTCCGAAACAGCTTGCAACACGGGGGATTACTTCTTGGAGGCTGGGTAGTCTTGAAGAGCCCTTTGACGTCACCTCTGTGGGGCTGATGATGCTCCTTACTTCAACAATGAGAGCACGATCCCTGTATCAGGATTTCAGTGTGGATTTGACACAAGGCAGTAGGCTGAGGGCTCAGGCTCTTCCCCATTCATGCCGCATAATGAACAAGCACATCCAGCTTTGAGTGAACCGCCTTGCTGCAGGGGATCAATCGGTGTCGCAGACTTGGCAAGGGGCCTGTGCTGCTGCTCCTCCTTCCTGCTGCCACCACAGCTCAGTGAAAAAGCCATGGCAGGAGCGCCTCCGCATCACCCCCAATCCCTGCCCGACTTTCGGAAAGCCATGATGGGTGCCTGGCTGTTTCCCTGTCCCATACCGGCACAGGGCACTGGAGGAATCAGCAGATTACCTGACAAGACATAAAGATCCAAGCTCAAACACGCTTGTCCCTTGCAGTCAGTGTTTTGACACCGTGCAGTTTGTCCCTACTCGAGGATCCGGCCCCAGACCTCTGCTGCGAGATTTTTCCATGCCAGGGAACATTGACATGTCCAGTGATCTTAGGGCCAGGGGCTCTGTTTTGCAAATCGAAGACCGGCAGTTATCATCATGCAAAGAAAATTACTGATTATATCTATTTCTAATTCATTGTTATCTGGTTCATATGCACAACAGTTGCTTAATTTTGGTGGTAATTTCCAGAAAATATTGTCTCTCTCTTTCTCAGCAAAATAGCCTGTCCAGATGCCCCCTTAAAAAAAAAAAAAATCTGAATTTGGAAAAAGCTCAAAATCTCTCCAAAAGGAAAGCACTGAGAAATAACTAGAGCTGTCAGTTAGTTCAACTGTCAGTTCTCCAAAGATTTCAGGGCTTAAAAATGTTAAAAGTGCCAGATGCTATTATCTGTTATTCATGTTACCATTATGTTCTGGTCTTTGCTGAAATCAATATAAACTTCCATCTGTACATTAATGGAGTTTCATTGCTTGCTTGCTCTCTGTAGAGTGCATGCATGAATACACACATGCTCTGCAGAAAATAGTAGTGTTTGGACCAATTGGACTGGTTCTGATTTTTCTTTTAGACTGGAATTCTTCAGAATTTTAATAGCATTTAATTATAAATCCATTCAAATAGGAAAGGAAAAATTATACATACAGTTGGACTTGACTAGCTGTGACGATCATCACCTAACAGACCAAAAAGTGGAGAGTGTTACAGATGTTTTCCCAAAGGATTATCTCTCCCTCTAAAGCTAAATCGTTGGAGAAGCACACAAGCCAAGGCGTGATGCTCTATGCTCAATCCTACGCTTGGAGGACCAAAAATATTTGGTCTTTACGTCTAACCTACTCATTTAATACAGAAACAACCCCTTTTGGGCCACGTGTATTAATGTAATGTCCTAGAAAGGCGGCATTTTCATGTTCCTTTCCCTACATTCCCTTCGCACTGTGTTCCTTTTGCAGCCTCTACACATCTGCAGATTTCATGCTGCTTGAATAATACCAAGTGTTCCACAAGGTGCTGAGACAATGCTGAAGAAATCACCTGTTTAAATGTCTGTATGTCTCACTCATTCCTGGGAAACATACTAACACATGTTAACTAGGAAACAAACTGTATTCCCACTTTGCTCCTTATTAGAGTTTATCTTTTCCAAAAGAGCAGTTGCTATGAAATTGTAGAGTTTATGCATGTATGTGTGTATAGATACCGATTTAAAAAAATTACAAATCTTAAGTCATTCAGGAAATTCACAATTAAGATTTAAAAAAAAATACTATTTCAAAGATAGAAAATCAAAATACTTAAATTCTAAACCTGCTATTATCAGTTATACTCGTGTCCGTAGATGTCCTCAAATCAAGCTTCATCTTGCAATCTTATTTTTGTTAAATGATTCACTGAAACATCATTAAATGAAGCTGTGAACTACAACACTGTAGTATTTTGTCAAGCCTTGATATACATAATTCTTGATCAGTCTCCTCTATGCAGCAGGTGTCAGACAGCAACATCATGAATAACTCACACACACACGTTTCTGGTCCATCACCAGCAAAAGATGAAGAGGTATCTTTCATTTGAGATAAAGAACACAAGCTATGTATATGAAAACATTAGTATACCCCACAGCATGAACAGTTATGTTTGCTGCAGGTGCATCCTGAGGTACAGCACGCAGCTCGGGATCCCAGTGGAGTGCCGGAGTGGTCTTTCTACCACCCTGTACTCCAGGCTCCTCTCAGCTGTACCTTTGACAAGAAGTGGAAGAGGCTGATGTGTGCCTGGTCTCGATACATAGTTGGGATCCAGCCAAGGCACAGCACAGCACTACTTTTTCAGAAACACAGTGTTGGTCCTCAGTTCGGTGATACAGGTGTAGCCTGTCAGAGTTAGTTGTTACAAAGGAAACTGGTAAGTCAGCCTTCCTCAGCTCAGCCTTCGTTAAAGTGAAAACCACTTTTCCTGTGCTTTCTGAAGTTCTTTTGACATCTGACCCCTTCCAACTGGCCACAGAGAGTCACCATTTTGTTGTATCTTTTGGGAGCTTCTGACTTTACAATGACTTACACTGCTAATGATCCCGATAGGAGCTTGCATTTACATGCATACGAGAAAGGCAGGTCAGAACTTGTGGACGAAGTCAGGAACTCAAATCCCCATTCTGCAGATTGCAGTGGCAAAAACACCTGCATATGCCACTGGAATCGGGCTCTAACTCAATGTTGGAGAACATTCTTTGAATATTCTTGAATCTTAAACAAAGCTGACATCCATTTTTCCACTTTTGGTTTGTAGCATTTTAGTTTCCATGTCTGGAGGGTTTTCAGCTATTTGTTATTTCTGTACTAACAGTTTAACAATAATTTTCGTTGGTTTTAATTTTCTCTGTTAGTCCTCATCTGAAGTTTTCCTTTAGAAATAAAATCCTAAAAGCCTGGAATATATCAGGTTGGTTTTTTTTTTTAATTTAAAATAATTACTATGAGTGTTTAGAAAAGCTGGATATATGTATTTTTGCTTTCTATATTTGTAGCAGATTAGATTATTCCCAAACAAACTAACCTCACAAACGTGGTTGCAAAAATCAGTAGTAATTGATATAGCAATAATATGGCATGGTTTCTATATGCATGTGTTGTGTGAGTTTCAGTAGGCAGTAGGTAGCCAGCACCAGAAAGCAGAAGGAAGTCGTATTGAGGATCCAGTCTCCAAACAGGCAAAGATGAGCTGCCAGAATTGAGGACCATATGGAAGCTTTATCAGAAGAAACACCCCCGCAGAGCTTACAAGTCCCGTTAGGCAGAATCTCCATTTTCAGTCCAGATTCTCCTCAGCCCTCCTCTCTGCATTAACAGCTCTGCAGACATCCCTGCCCCTCCGTCCTGGCATGTTCATCAGCTGCACAAGCCCAGAGCATCTATGGCACCAGCCTCGTGAGTTTAGCAGGAGCTGGGAGCTTCTCCTCTCAACCAAAGGCAGTAGTTTCTGCTCCTACAGACAGTAATCTCTGGGTGATACCTACCTGAGTATTGGAACGGAGTCACAAAATCAACATGAAATCCCAGAAGAGATTACTAGACATTTGATGATTGATGCTATGGGCTTTGGAGAATTCTTGAATGATGCAATATTCACAGAGCATCCCTCGAGAAAGGAAATACTTATCTTTCATAAAAAATAATAATAATTGATGGCATTAATTCTCAAACCAGCGCAAACCAAGCTACTTTGAAGCGATCAAAGAAGATTTTTCAGAAAACAAAAATCTAATTTCCTTTCAGGACTCAAAATTTACAAAATGCTTTCCCAAGGGAGTGAATGCTAATTGTCCATACCATCCATAGAACAGCACTGTAGCAGTGATGATTTTCATCTAGAAATGGTAGAAATCAAGAAAAGCAATTTTGGTTTTATGATTTTTATTTTAACAAGAATCAGCTCTTTGAATAAGAGCATTCTACAGACCTAAAAAGCTCTGCATTCACATATGTTTACGTAAAATATTTTTTTAAATTTATGGTTGCAATCTTGTAAGTCACAGTACAATGGTACTCACTTCAACTGTGTACAAAACTCAGTGATGTACTTGCACAGAAAAAATGAGAACATACTTGCTGAAGTCTTGCTTGGCTCTATATATTCAACAACTACTTCTGTTTTCTCTGTGTACTTTTCTTTGGCTTTTACCACCATTTTATAAATCAAAACCCGATTTTCCCTATGTACCGCTTAAAACGGCATCTGCCTTCAGAAATACTTTCATGACATTTTTTAAAGTCTACCTAAGAGAACCTGAAACTATGATGTACTAAACTTTCTTCATCTCTCTCCAGTGTTTCTTAAGACTTTTTAAAAAAATGTTTTCCAAGAGGTTATCTTCTTGCTACAGCAAGTTATTTGTTGAATATATGGGAGGCCTTGAAGAGAGAAATCTTTTGTCACGTTCTCATCTAATATTTCAGAAAGATCCAGTGAGCTCTCCAGAAAATATGGACGAAAAGAAGTATCCAGGAGATGTCTCCATACCAAGTCCTAAACCCAAGCTCCATTCAAGAGATCTCAAAAAGGAACTCATCACGTGAGTCACAAAAAATGCCACATTTTCCTCTGACCTACTAAAGACCGACTACACTATTGTTCTGAGTGCTGGTTTGGAACAGATTTGCAGGAGCTGAGCAGAGAGACTTGCGTGACTGTTCCACTGCAGGTAGTCAGTTCCCTGTTGTGGGTACGCAACTGGGTTGACATGAGGTTTGGAGGAGAGACAAGCCAGGGTAAGCCTGGGGGTCTGCACAGAGTCGTGGCTAATGTTATACTGGGTATCACTCGATATTCCTCATAGATAGGTAACAAACGGGCAACAGCTCCTTCTACAAAATGCACAGTTTCGTAGTGCGCTACAGATTGGTTGTGCTAATGCCTACATAATTAAATGAACTTTATTTGGACAATCATCATTACAGGTCCACTGTTGAGAGTTTGCATAGAAGTGCTCAGGACTTCTCAGACAGAAAACGTGCAAAGTTCATAAAAAGATAAAACACGAACTGTCCCAGGGTTTTCCAACCTGTAGGAAGTCTATGTTTAAGTCCTTTATCTGCTTCCTTCAAAGCAGAGTTAGTTATTCTGGTCTGTTGAAAATTCAGTGGATGCACAAATTCACACTCTGGAAGAATAGGCTAATACTCTCTTTTCCCAAGCACAGAGACTCTTAAGTTCCAAAACTTTACTGTCTAAAACTGCAGACAAATTCCAATAAATCCTTCTGCATGCAACAGCTTGTTTCAGTTTAGAATCATCCGGTAGAATTGTCCTAACAAGCTTGGATCACTAGCTGCTTTTAAAAACCTCACCTAGGCTCTTCACAAAACCACTTTGGATTCACATCAACAGCATTTTAATATCAATACAGTGTTTTCACTGTAATAGTCAACTAGGACTTAGCAATCATTTATAGCAGTTTTCTTTTTGTCCCAAACCAGGGTAGGTCTCTAGACAAATGCACTCCATATCGCTTAGGAATGATAGTCCATAGCATATCACTTCAGGCTCACCCATAAATAAATGAGTCGCATCCTGTCACCTTGTGTCCTGCTCCCCAGACTCAGTGGCACTGAAGCAGTTAGATCCGCCTCTGTCTCTAGAATTTACATTTCCCTGGGGCAAGCTGCTGCGAAGAGCGATTCTTCCCCCTCATGTCATGCAGTCTGCGTGTTGTCTACTCACCATATTATATCTGCAGTTGTAGTTCATGACCTAAATTGCTACAGGTCAGGTTTGTTTTGCCTCTTGGAAAACAAATGCATACAAAAATCACTGAGAGTTTATTTGCTGAAGACTAATGGCTTTTCTTTTGTAATATTTATTCCTTTGTGATATTGACCTGTTTTGAGATGTCTGTAAAATACTTTTCTACTCTCCTAAATAATAATAATACTCAGAGTATTTGCTAGGGCAGTGATCAGCTTAAAGTGGCTTTACTGTATTATTTTCAAACAGTGAGTAGAAATAGGTATCTAAAATGTAGCTGTCCAGAAAATTAAATAAGAAATAGTTTTAATTTATCAGAAGAACCTATAGGTAATACAGGGATCAGACTTCATTTCTGTGATCCCATTGAGCTCAGAACTTGTACAGAGCAATTCAGTACAGGTGGCTCCATCATGAGGAAGTTTCTAAAATGACATAAGTACTTGCAGAGAAAAATTTTCTGACATGGTTAGCTTAGTTACAGTGAACTATTATATGAATACCACCTCCTAGCATGTGCTTTCTAATTTTCTATGTTAATTCTCTTGCCCATGACTGCATTGCTCATGTTTAAATGGGCTTTGAAAATGAGGCTGATGACTTCCTAAGGCTTTTATACAGATTCGAAAAACTTCCTAGCATTCTTCCAGCTCAGAGAAAATAGCCAGAGGAGGATCTCAGGTATCCCTTATTCCTGAGTGTGGAGCACTAGCTAAAAGGTTTTTACACAGTTTCTGTTTTCCCTTCTTATCCATGTGCCCAGTAAAAGACACACATTACCCCTTCCTCTCCATGCACAAATTGTGTTTCTTGGTATCTCTGCCCTCTTGCAGAGGCCTTTACCCTGATTTGATAAATGAGCTCAGTACTATGACTAAAGAAGGGCTGAGGAAAACCAGAAGCTGTAACATCTTCTCCAAGTCAAACATAGCTCTGTCTCTTGGCTTAAATGAACATATATGTTCTGCTAAATGTACACCACCTTTGTATCACTTCTCAGTATAGCTGAGAAATATCTTGGGATACTTTTGTGCTCTTTCTGAACTTCAGCTGTGTGAGTTTGACGCCCTTTCTGCTCTGCAAGCCACCGTAACACCTAATTTCTCACTTATGCCAGCAAAAAAAGATTGGATGTGTTTCTAAAGAAGGTGCCTTATTTTAGTCAGAAGTCGAGGGAATTGTTTTGGCTTTTACTGTTCTCTGGCCTGTGTTATACAGGAGGTCAGATCAGAAACTTCAGCCCTAACATTTGTGAATTGCTGTCAAAATTTGGTACCTGTAATGAAACTGTCCCTTTAAGAACAAAAGTTGTAACCAAAAAATCTACACAAAGCATGGTTTCGCATTACAACGATTTAAAAAATAAGGTTTTGACTCATTTGCATGGTGGAAATAGGAAAACTTTTTTCCATCGATGCTTTAAGTATTAATTGAAAACTAGAAGTGGTGTGTAAGTTTTGTTAGTTTTCTGCAGTGCCATGATAGCATTGAGATGTGTAATGATGAATGTGATTGCCCTGAGGATCATTGTGTAATTCATTGCAGGGTAGGGTGAGCTATGGGGGGTGTATTATACATACTCTAATTCCTCATTGCATCTTCTTTGCATAGCTGTCCAACTCCAGGATGTGATGGTAGCGGTCATGTAACAGGAAACTATGCCTCACACCGCAGGTAAGAAAAAAACAGGAAGACTAAAGCAGGAAATAGAGCAACTTTTAGCTATTGTCATCTTTGAACATTTTCATACTAACCATGGGTAAGTATTCAAAAAAAATTGCTGATAATCCATACAGAAATGCAGCTGGTTTGCCTGGTTTTGTTATAAGTTGCGAAAGCCTGGACTCGATAGACTGATGGAGTTAAGCAGCATATGCTTATTACTGTAGCTTCACTTCTTAGCTGAAACCTGTAGATAAGTCATTTAGTAAAGTTTGCATTTCCCTAAGTGTACAAGCACTCTCTGTAGAGACGCTGGTGCACCTGATTTTAAATGCAATTTCTGCAGATATCTCTATGAATTGCTTTGAAATTCATAGATCTGCTAACATAATCTGAGGATGCTAAATATTTTCCTCAGAATATCTTACTGTCAACCTAGGGATTAAAACAATAATTTCCTGCCTTCCCTTTTGGGAGCAGGTTGGAAGGAGTTTTTGCCTTTTCCCAGCCGCGTGGACCAGATGCTCTACCTGCGCTTCATGTAGGCAACATATAGGAAAGACTCTGACTACCACTGCCTCCCCATGCAAAGTTTTACAGGGACTTAGAAACCTTTGGCCTTAACTGTATATATTTCAGTAATTTAAGAACTGCAGCCTGATAATGACTGTTCCTCCTTTGCCAAGAGTAAATATTTGAGGATGTATTTTTTCCCATTCTAAGGCATAGATTGTCTGGAGGTCTCTTGTTTTAGGCAAAAAAAAAATATTCTGCTTTGGTGAAACATTTCACATCACTGGGTTTTTTTCAGTGTTTCTGGATGCCCGTTAGCTGACAAGACGTTAAAATCCCTTATGGCTGCTAACTCTCAGGAGCTTAAGTGAGTATTGATAATAGCACAAATGTTATCGTTGTTTATCTTTGATCAACATGTTCCCTACCTTAATGTACTTGTTCATTTGAATTGCTCTGAGCTATGTCAAACCTTTGTCCAAAACTTGAAGTGAATTTGTTTGAAAGCTTTTAAGTGAAATAGAATTTACTTTTATCCATTTGTCTTTCTTCCTGAGGGAAAAAATGTGTACAATAGGAGAGATGCTGCTCTCACAGTATTTGTGATTCAGAGGAAAACTGAAAATATCTAAGACGTAAGACTGACATAGCAAATAACTCAGCCTCATCCAATCAGGATAAATTAGAATTGTTTAGTTAGGGATAAATCTAGTTAGAATAAATCTAAAAATGAGACCAGGACTCCTGCAAATCATTTTTTATCATTCACTACCATATACTATGTGTTTAATGTCACTGAAGCAGACATCAAGTCATATGATTTTGTGCTGGCATAATTCTCACCATGAAATGTCACTTACAAAAGGACTGTGCAGGCTCTGCTATATAGACAGATGTATAGGGACATATGAATATTTCAAAAATCTGTAGTCAAGAGAGGCACTGGCAACCAGTCATCTAGTTATTGAATTGGCTTTGTCAATAAGGATGTGAGGAAGAGGAAAGGATAATTAGAGTTCTTTCATAGCTTTCCCTCTGCAACTTGTAAATTGGATCCCATAATAGATGGCTTGGAAAAACTCATGAATGTGTCTAAACGCAGGAGAATCCCATGACTGTCCTTTCTGTCCTTTAGGTTCATTCCTAGTCTGCGTAGAAGAAAATAAAGTCTGATCATGGCACTATTATGCTGTTCTAATGGTATTAATAGCAGGAGTGACTACATTTAGGCTCGACTCAGTGTTTAGCTTCCCAAGATCAAATGTCAGTGGTCTTATCCCCTAGTCTGACAACTTGAATTATAAACAAAATGCTGAACTGATGGTGGCTATGGGGTTGAACCTACTGGAAATGCAGGAAAATGGCAAAGAAAGGCCATTTGTATGGGCAACTGTTCAAAGCAGTTCCCGAAGCCAGTAGGTAAACTGACGCGCTGGCACAGTGCTTCAGTTTTTTCATCACTGAGTCTCAGAGGTATGAAATTTAGGTTTTGTTTGTTCTAAAAAGAGCAGCACAGGAAGCAAGGAACTGACTTGCGAAAATGCTGACAAATTTGAAATCATTTGCTGAGTCATATATATTTGTCCCTGCTTTTGTTGGCTTTCTGCCATACATAGACACTCACACAAATATTTTGAATAGTTGCGCCTCATGCAGGCCCTCCCCCCCATATTCATGTGTGAATAAGGAAATTTGCATACCAATATGGTTATTTTTCCACTAAAGCTTCTAGAGTTTTGGTCATGCCATAAGGAAAGAGGAGCAACAGCATATGACTTAAATGACAAACTGCACACTGTACGCCATGTATAATAAGTGAGTTGTGAAAGACAAAGTCAAAGTTCATGGACATTTCACAGACAGAAATATGTTGTATAACGCACTTAGCATTTAACTTCAATTAACTAGAAAAAGAGCAAAAATCAAAATCTGTTCACAGACAATTTGCAAAAGGAAAAAGGGCTAAATAAAATTATTTTCCACAAATGTATCACCTTATTTTAGCTTCCCACAAAAATAATTCAGGTGAAATTTTAAACAAAACTCTGCTTTTGATAAGTGTGGATTAAAAGAAATCTTGCGCCAAAAACTGCAATCGTGCTTGCACTGGTATAGTATAGTGATATCAATAGTTAATTTTACTATTGCTATGTGAACAGAGGGCATAAATGCTCATAGAATCAGGCCACGAAAGTACCCTCGTGTAGTTATGCATGAATATGAAAAAGCTGTGTATTTTTTCCAAATGTTATTCATGTTTAATTTGCCAGAATCAAGATATGATTTTGGCTTTAATTCTGAAACTCCGAGCCAGCAAAGATACAAGGCTTCCATGTGATCTACCGTTTGGAAATAAGGAAGATCTGTTCAGACAGTGAGCCTTTGAGTCAGATTTAAGAATTTTTTTATCTGAGGATTCTTGCTGCACAGAGCAAATTAAAACATACTAAAGTTGATGATGACTCAGATTTTAAAGCTGTAAGAGATAATTATGACTGCTTATCCTATTTCACCAAAGAGCTTGCTTATCAAGCCTTGAAGAATTTTAAAATTGTATTTTACAAAGATATTTGCTTACAGTTCAGAAACTTTAGGGGATAAGTAGTCAGTCCTATCGTTAGACAAGTTGATGCAGAGGTTAAATATCAATTTTTAGGAGAGATTCCAGCAGTTCTTCTAAATAGGTTTCATACAGCACGTTAGTACTGATCCATATTCCATAGGCAGCATGACATATTTCAGTCAGTTGTTTTCTCAGCTGACCTTTGTGGCCTTGCCTTCACTACAATTCACATCCAACCATCTCTGCGAGCTTTCTAGGGAGTAAAAGTACCAGAAATGCTCTTAGATCTTCAGCTCAGTGTATCAATTTTACATGTAGTTGTAGTTCATCTACCTAAAGATAAAACAACCCTCTTGGAGAAGGGAACAAAATAGCAGGTACTTGGTGTACAGTTAGAAGAATTTCTATGTGAAATCATTGAGAAAATTGTTCTTGGAAAACAAACTTGATGAATTTTAAAAGAATCTGTAACCTACACCCACTTGAGGGTTGACATCTTTTAGCTTGAGCTCCTGAGGCTGCTGGCCCTCCAATGTAAATCTGATTTTCTTGGCTCTGCACAGGAATCCAAAACAGAGGACGACTCCCTATGCTGGGGCACCAGTCCAAACTCATCAGCCAGTTAAGAGATCCACAGTATTAATGACTGTAAAGCAATACATTGTTTGTGTATCTTGTATTGTGGAATTTCACAATCCATACAAAGATATAACCAACATTTGGAAAACCCAACTAAGCAGTCAAGCTTAGGATTCTTGCTAGTGAAGCTTCTTACTAATTTATCAGTAGTCTACCTGAAATATCATCTTATAATTTCAACAGTATTGATAATATCTCAGCCGCAAACCTTTAATGATCTCAAGAATACCTTGGACTCTAATCTGGTTGTGAAATCTATCTGCTGCCAGAAGTGGTAAATACAGATGGGGAGATCTAAATTTAGTTCAGTGTCTTTTTTAAGTTCATAACTCTCAGACTCTCAGATCTGAATGTCTCCCACAAAGAGCTTTTACTGAATTAAAATCCACATCCAGTCTATGCAGACAGCTCTTCTGTCTGTGATTATCAGATAAAACAAGTAGCCGAAATTAATACCCATAGTATTTGGCAGGTGTTCTGGATTTACTTGTGGGCATTCACACTCTCCAGACATCTGCCCTTGCTGCCTGCTTCACATGACATTGTGCCTAGTCTTTGTCCCACACTCAGACAGGTCAACATTTAACTCCACACGATCGAGCATATCTGGCACTATGCAACCTACACCTCTACCTTTGCTGTCAGTGTGAGGCATGTCGTTCTGCCAAAATATTTTGTTCAGAAAATGTCATCATTAAATGTTTTGACATTATCTTTAAAAAAAAAAAGTCTCCCCTTCTTCTGTTTGATGAATTTTACTTGAATCTGTGAATAAATTTGGTCATGTCCAAAAGAAATCACATTTTTTGACAAGTTAATTGTTCACAGAAAAATAGTTTTAAATATTCTGTGAAGAGTTACACCTGCACGCTCAGATGTGCTATTAGAATTATATTTGTAGGTGTTTTCCATGGCAGCCTACCAATGACTAGATTAAACCACCCATCTCTTCACCTCAGGAAAGGTTCAGTAAGAACTGAGACCCTTAAGACAGTATTGAACAACACAAGTTTCCTTAGTGGCTCAGTACAAGATTATTTGGCACAACTCTTTCTGCAATTCTGATACTCCGTAAAAAGCATAGCATTCAAAAGGCCCCCAGGGATGCTTAGGATAAGAACTTTGTGCTGCGTAATACAGAAATATAGAAATGGCTGACACAACTTCTAAAGGTAAATAGGGGGTTTTGTGCTGCTTTTTGTGTTGAGGTGTGTTTCTCTTCTCTTCTCTTAAAAACAAAACAAAACAAAAACGCACACATGAAATACAATAGCTTTAAATGGAAAAACAAAAATAAAGATACATATGAACTTCTGAAATGGAAGATGCTATTGGTAAGATCCTGCTCCAAACCCCACAGAAGTCAGTGGAAAGACCTACTGATTCCAGTAGGCTTTTGGAGCACGTTCTTCATGTACGACCAGCAACCAAGAAGCCAACCTTCCCAGACCACTAGCAAAAACACAGTAACAGGCAGGTTTGTTTCTTTTCATTGTTAGGTATTTTAGTGTTAAAGATTCATACTTGAAAATGTTTGGTTTTTGCACACACACACAGAGAAACCCCTTAACTGTGAGATGCAAGCATAATCGAATTGCCAAGCTGAATACCCAATTGAATCTAGGGCTAGAAAGATATAGTCCTGTCATATGCTTACAATAATTCAAAATACAGATTATTAAATTCAAATTGTGGCTATCATCTACTGATGCCCAAAAGTAAAATTGCTTCTTTGCTTCTGTTTCCTCTTCTGTAAATACTGGCAAAGTGCTTATTTATATCCGTACCTGAAAACATCAGAAGAATAACAAACAAACACGTAACAGTAAATTTACAAATAGATCTATATCAAGCTGCTTTTTTTTTTTTATTTGTAATGTTGATCCTGCAGAAGGCAAAATGTTTGGTGCAAACAGTGTTATAAAGTAATTAAATTTACACATCATATGCAACATATTTCACATTCCTTCCTAAAACTCTGTTATAAAAGAAAAAAATAAAAACATATGAAAGGAGTCTGCTCATTTAAAGAAAAAATCAGCAAGAACTGATTTTAATTATTCAGCAAAACTCTGCTGTTCTTTCTTCCACCCTAGACAAAACATAGAATCTATATGTTATTTACTGTGTACCTTTAAACCTGTATTTTGTAAGCCCCCTGTACTATTCCATAGGTGTCCGACACCTGGCTGTGATGGCTCCGGCCACGTGACAGGGAACTATGCATCCCACAGAAGGTAAAAACCATCCCATCTCATGGGTCTGCAGCGCTTGGGGTTCTCGGCAAGCAGCAGTAGGAGGAGAAGGCCTTTATTCTGTGTGCTTCTTTCAGCTTATCTGGTTGTCCTCGTGCCAGGAAAGGAGGTATCAAAGTGACTCCTACCAAGGAAGAAAAAGAAGACCCTGAACTTAAGTGAGTACAAAAGCAGAGGTCTACCACCAGTGAAGGGGGGAAAAATGCCTGTAAGAGCTCAGGACTTGAGGCATCATAGGAGATGCCTCAGCTACATGAGGATATGGCCTAGAGACGGAGCTGAACCCAGTGCTTCTGCTTTTAGAAAAGCTGGTGAAGTCCATCACCTTGGAGCTTGAACAGTGAGGAAGGATTGCTGTATCTGCTTGTATAGGTTCAATTATTTTAAACAGTGCTATGAAAGTGCCACTTGCTTGGAAAATTTGGTAAAACAAATTGTTTCTGCCTGTAGTGAAATCTTAACATGTCAGCTAATTATATCAGAGTGACACCTTAAAAGTATATCCCAGAAAACTTAAGTATATGTCTCGTGTCTTTCCTCTATAAATAAATTAAAATTTCACTTAAAGAGAAAACTGGAAACTCAGTAAAGATTCACTACGTTCCTGACCTGAATGTGCGTTCAGTTAAAATCAGTAAATTATAACAGCCACAATATTTGTTCTTGATGCTTGCTAATGATATATGAGAGGCTGAGTAACACTGACAGAGCAGTGAAAAAAAAATCCCAAACCTTTCTTTACAAGTATTTGCCTGAGATGATACAAGTTTTCCAGGTACAGGAACTGCTTCATGCCAGAAACCTAGATAGAGAGCAGAAAATGTTGACTTCCCATAGACTTGCAGAAGTGTGATTTATTGCCTGTGAGAGAATTTCAATTTTCTTTTCTGGTAAAATACTATCTAAATGAATGTTTTAGTTTCTTAGGCTGTATGACTGTAATTTAAATTGCCTAATCTTAAGATCAGCTGAACCCCCATAACTCAGCTTGACATGAATTGGATGCTCAGGTACAGTGTGTCTCCAGGGACCGAGTCTTAATTCATTAATGCAAAGTGGCATAGGGAGCTGGAATTATTTTCTCAGACTTTCTTGAGACTGTCTTCGCCTGCTCTCTCCAGTGAAAATGAGGGTTCTTTTGCTATGTTTCTGCAGATGTCCAGTGATAGGCTGTGATGGCCAAGGTCACATATCAGGTAAATACACTTCTCATCGCACTGCTTCTGGTTGTCCTTTGGCTGCCAAGAGACAGAAGGAGAGTCCTGTCAATGGGTCTTCACTATCCTGGAAACTGAACAAACAAGAGCTGCCACACTGTCCTTTGCCAGGCTGCAACGGGCTGGGTCATGTTAATAATGTTTTTGTCACCCACAGAAGGTATAAATTTGTGTTTTCTCTTTTTATTTTTCCTTAACATTCCACTGTTGAATTTGCAACATATGAGGTTACGGTCTACATAAATTATGCTGAAGTCTTTTACGTAACAACATAGTTTACATTGCAGCTGAAGTAATATGGATCAGAATAAATTTCAGAGTGTTTGGATCAACTTTTTGCTCTACTCTACTAATGTTCCATTATGGCGTTGACTTCCCAAGGTCTTTCCTTCAGATTAGCACAGTTTCTATATGGTTTAAATTCTAATAGAGTTCTTTCCTGGGCAAATATGGCATTGTGTTGGTATATCCTTTATGGAAAATGCAAATATGATTGAAATGTCACCAGAAAAGATTTAGCAAGAGCAATGACTGAATTCATTTCATCTTTCTACTAGTGGAAAAGATGTTTTCATAAATTTTGTGTTTAAATAGCTAGAACCACACAAAAAGGTAAACATACAGAACTCTCATGGATTACACAAGTCTAAAGTTCTAACCATCTTGTGAAGAAAACTATCCTTAGAAAGCAGGAATCGAACATATAACCAGTAGCAATAAACACTACGATTTTACATATCACTGTGAAAACACTAGTACAATTTGACCACATTTAATCAATATTACTCAAAGAATCTGGCTATAGAATCTGCATTAATAGCTGGCAAAATTTGGTCTTCTGTTTGTAATAGGAATTAAGTCTATATTCTGCACCTTCTCTGCTTTCTTTCTAACAATCTGAACCAACTTCTCCAATACAAGAACTTCCAAGGTGACTTGAACAAATTCAGTCAGAGTCCGGTGTTATCCTAACTTTATGATCTATATCCCATGTTAAAGTCTTTACATTAGGACACTACTGTAAATTTGGGGTAATTCAGCAAATAAAATAAATAGTATGCCAGCTGGTTGCAACTCATACTACAGATGATTTCTGTCCTACAGAAGGCTGGATCACACTCAACACCATGTTAGTTTAAAGGAGGTAGCAGATACAGCTTTGTGTTATGGTGCCGTTTCCTAGGACATGTGAAGCCTAAGAAGTAACCCGTGGCTTTGAGACATTCTTCCAGTTAGTTTTCTGCTCTGGACAGGGATAGCATTTTAGCTATTTAGCTATTTTAGCATTTAGCAGCATTTTAGAACTGGAGATCTAGCATCTTTCCCTGTACAGCTTTTAGCTAAACCAGTGTGAAGCTAACTTTAACCCATAAGGCCTTTGGGTNTAGTTTTCTGCTCTGGACAGGGATAGCATTTTAGCTATTTAGCTATTTTAGCATTTAGCAGCATTTTAGAACTGGAGATCTAGCATCTTTCCCTGTACAGCTTTTAGCTAAACCAGTGTGAAGCTAACTTTAACCCATAAGGGCTTTGGGTTTTTTTCCCCCCATGTGGAATCACCATGTCTGTTAGGATTTTAGTTTTTAATTTTTACACACACACAAAAGTCAACCATATTCCTGTGGAAAAAAATTTTCCTTCACTCATTCTTGGCTACATCTGAATACAAATTCCTCTGCCAGTTCTTGAGCATATGGGTATTTCTTTGTTATTTATAAAGATAGTATTAAGACAGTGCAATCCATCTTAGCCGTTTAGTCGGCTATAAAAATTGCCTCAGATAATTACAAGCTGATGAAATTGTAAGCTTTGAAATAGCAAAATATAATTTAATGAGAACAGTGGTTAAAAAGCAAACTGACTATATAATAGAACCATTCAAAAAAGCTATTACGGTCTACAGGGTATATCCAGAGTTATTATTGTATTGATCATTATTATGTATCAACAAAATGATATAATAGTTGGGCACCGTGAAAATCATCCAATTAACTAATTTTTTTTTAGGATAGTAAACTTGTCATTTCAAAGGGCCATACTGCCTCTCTCTTCTCTCTGCCCTCAACAAAAACAATAGACAGCTTTTATTTATAAGAGTTCGAACTTCAGGAATCCTGTAAATGCATCTTCACATAAATTAGCAGTAGCTGCCACTGCTATTTTGATTATTCTGAAATATGCTTAAGAGTTGTTTACTTATAGGTTGAGATTTCTGTGCCCATTTTCAAGCTAGAATATACAGTTAAATGGCTCTTTATGAGTTATGTCATTCCCCAAAGCTATGCTATAATGGAGATACTGATGTGACCTTAGGTACAGAGGTCTGTCCAAGTGCATGATAATATTGCCTGAAAGGATTGTTGCCATTTTCAAGTGGGTGCTAATGTTTTTTTTTCCTATCCATTTCAGCCTGTCTGGTTGTCCTCTGAATGCACAAGCCATAAAAAAGGGCAAAATTTCGGAAGAATTAATGACTATCAAGCTTAAAGCAAGTGGTGGTAAGGAGATTTGTAAAAGATGATGACATTTATTTAGATAGAAGGGCCCTGACTCCCATTTATACTTATGCCCCTTTATGCCATTCTGGCATTAATTCTCACTCCTTTCAGTTGTCTCTAGCAATAACAAATCTTGAATAACAAAAATCTTTGCATGAGAGATTATAAAATTATTCTCAGTTACATCACGATAACTCAACATTGAGGGTATGCTCTCATCTTGTCTCAGAGCATTATTTTTTGATTTGGAGATGCTTTCAATATTGTTATTACTAATAAACTATTAGTTACAGATCGGGAGGATTTAGCTATCTATCTGATGACTAAGGTAAGAAGGGATAAATATTGTGTGCAGAAATTGACTCCTCTCCTGAACTTGACTACTACATGGTTTAGTATCTGTGCAGTACTTGGACAATTTTGCTAACCCAAGTTTAAAGGAGCAATTACCAAATACTCACAGGGGGAAATATGTAGGGGTCTCCTTTCTTAAACAGCATGCTTTAGAAAGTTGGCCATTGAGCCAGGATCCAGGGAGTTTAGTCTTTATGCCTCCAATTGCTGAACAAAATGGTGGTGTTATGTTGGGCAAAGGAGTTTGTTTGCATGTGTCCTTGTT
Organism: Steatornis caripensis; assembly: GCA_013398225.1. Lineage (NCBI taxonomy): Eukaryota > Metazoa > Chordata > Aves > Caprimulgiformes > Steatornithidae > Steatornis > Steatornis caripensis. The sequence goes on along the minus strand of VZSC01001617.1, from coordinate 174,468 downwards.
TTCACCGNAGGGGTCTCCTTTCTTAAACAGCATGCTTTAGAAAGTTGGCCATTGAGCCAGGATCCAGGGAGTTTAGTCTTTATGCCTCCAATTGCTGAACAAAATGGTGGTGTTATGTTGGGCAAAGGAGTTTGCTTGCATGTGTCCTTGTTTTCACCGGGGCAGGGACTGCTGCTTAAAGATTTCCCAAGCTGGCTCCCCAGCAGATCCAGCTCAGGGCTCCATGTTTTAAAGCCGTAACAACAGTGGCACAAACTTCTAGGCAGAGCTGGTCTCAGAGTGATACTAAGCAGAAAGAGGGGACACGTATTGCCAGCAGTTGTAGCTGCTCAATATTTTTCAGGACAAGGCTTTCGTTAAAGACCTGAAGGTTTTTCTTTTTTTTGTGCTGTCTAACTTGCAGGGATGTAAAAGTCTTCCTTTTGGTTTTTTTTTTTTTAATGTTTGTTAGATGCCTGACAATTTCCCTTTTGCTGTTATTTAAATTCCACTTTATTTCACTAAATTTCACATATTTATCACATGTAACTGAGACTGTGCTTTTTGAAGCTATTCTGCACAGAGATTTTCCCTCACAGAGCTTCTTGCAAGATCAGAAAGAGTTACAGATGAGTTTACTAAAGTCAGCAATTATACTAGTGGAGATGTTACCCTGGGGCAATCCCTGTAAAAGAAGAGCTGCTTTTACATTTCTTTTAAAACAACAAAAACAAACCCATTGAAAATACACTCTCTTGTTTTTCGATAACCTTTCCTCTTTCTGGGCAATTTTTCCTTTCTGTACCCTCCAGCTTGTAGTTGCATGTTGCACTGGAAAAAAAAAGAATTGTGACATACAAAGACTCAGAAAGCCCCTCCTACATTTCACCTCATACACAGCTAGGAAAAAATTTTCACAGTAAAAGCAAAGAGGCAATTTCAGGATCAATCATTTGATCAAAAGCTTGTTATCTTCCTCGTTATGTTCACTAACAGGTAACGCAACTTGTTACTCTTACATTCATATACATGTGGACCCTTTAAATCTGATATTGGTATTATCAACTATTTGCAGGTATTGAGAGTGATGAAGAAATCAGACACTTAGATGAGGAAATAAAAGAGCTGAATGAATCCAATCTTAAAATTGAAGCTGACATGATGAAACTTCAAACCCAGGTATGACATTGATGTGAAAGTTTTACCGTTTCTTATGCTATGTTTAGCCATAATAAATAAATTAAATGTTATGTAAATGGTATGTTTAAACACAGTTAGTCTCCTGTGCACTTGTTTTCCCATCACTCTGTGGCACTTACAAAGTACCAAAATCCTACATGCCTTTTTGTCAAGTTCCTGATTTTTGGTTTTCTGTAAATAAGCAGCAGATTCCTGAGTATTGTCTTAAAGATCTAGTGAATGACAAACTCAGGGCAGTTTGAAGCTAATCTTGGCAAGCAAATAAATCACATTTACCAAACAAAACATTAATTTTCCTCTGTTGACCAAACCTGTATTGAGCAAGCCGTGCAGAATCCCATGACTGTGGTTTTTAGGGAGGATATTACCTCTCGCCAGCGCACTCTAACTCCTAATTCTTTTGTTCTTGTGTGTACCTAAGAAAATCTCCCTAGCTGAGTTCACCCACTGTCAGTTATTCAAATAGTTTGAATTTTGCCTGCAGGCAACACCTGGTAAAGAATGGATGCCTTTTGCTAATTTGTATAGCAGAAGACTGAGGGGAGCTATGGAAAAGGGTCATTCTCTTTCATTCTTTTGTATACTGGAAACATTAAATTGGCTTTAAGATGCTGATAGTGGTTTTGTAGAGTGAGCTGAATACGTTCATCCCTACAGAGACTCCTATATGCACCTGGGACTTCACCTGGGCAGACTGGGTAAAAGCCAGAGCAGAAGCTTGCTAAATATTTTAGGGATGAGTTTAAGAAAAAGGTTCCTAAATGAGATCTGGGAACAGAATATAAGTCTAAACTGATCTAAAACAAACTGAGTGTAAACATACCCCTCTGTATTTGTACCTCACTGGAATGTATAGTCTTGATTCACGTTGGTTTCGTGACAACCGCTGTGTGTATGGTCTAAATAAGGGTGAAGTTTATGCCAGCTATGCTGGATCTAAATGGTATGGCTTCACACTGCAAAGGTTATAGGGGTATCCATCCTAAATTGCACTGCAGCGAGGGAGGGGGTGGCTCTGGTCGTCAGTGTCTCAGGACATTTATTTCAGTTCTCTCTGGTGTTCACTGTGCTGTTTGCACAGAGACACCTAATTTATGCAGTCAGAATTCTCCTCGGACTTGTTCCCTGGTGAAGGCAGTCTGACCAGCAAAGCCTGAACTGAACTACAGCTGAAGCAACATGTCCCCTGCATGACTTGCTCATCCTCCTTTTAATCCAGCCCGGCCAGGTGTTAGGCTGCTGTGAGCATCCTCCAGAGGAGAGGTCGTAGGGGATTGCAGGCACATGAAAAGAACAGTTCCTCCCTCCGGGGACAGTTTTGATGTGTGATGGTGCGTGAGGAAGAGAAGTGGCCACAGCAAGAGACATTTAAGTGGTGCAGAGGTGTGCATCCTAATGAGGAGAGAGTGGGCATAACAGCTGTGGACGTGACTCTATCACCCTGTGCCTTACAAAGTTGTGGCGAGGCACAGGGGTGGCAACCCTTGGTTCATCCCTGCCGTGCCGCCCCGCTGCCCGCTCTGGGGTGAGGAGCTGGGCAGCGGGGAAGCAGGCCCTGCTATTGCCGCCTTCCGTCTTTCAGCGCTGCTTTTGACATACAAGCCTTCAGAGCTGAGTATATTCCCAGTGCTCTCACACTAAGACGATACCATTTTTGCAACCTTGGATGCTTTTTCTTGCTCTTTCCAAAACCGTCTTTTCCATTCTGTTGGTCGGAGATCACCTTTGCGATGATGGTTATGCGCTCAAGCTCTCAGCTTCCTTTCCACTCTATTTTTCTCTTATTGTTTCCAGTACCAGCCCTGTCGCTAATCCCAGCCAGCCCACAGCTCTACCCTCCAACAAGGAGCAGGGCAGGAAAGTAGCACAGTAGCTAATACCCGTGTCCTTGCTATTGTGGTCGATCAGCAGGAATGCTGTAAGAGCAGGCCTGCAATGTAAACATCGGCCTCCTTCCTCCTTCCCTCTGCCAGCCCTGTGGCCACACTCTTCATCCCAGCTCCACGCCGACCCGACCCTCTGAGCACAATTTCCTCCTCCCGCCGCGCGGCACCCTCCAGTGCCTCGCTGCCGCAAGGTTTCTCCATGAATCAGCAGTGAAGTACATCAGTTCAGAGTGCAAACAACCTCTTCCTTGCTCTGAATCCTCTGTGAAGCTATGTCTATCCCAAAAAAACCCATACTTGAGTTTCAGATCCATCGCAGCCCCTCTCATACTCACACGGCTGCCGTTTTGTATTCAAATTGCAGTTACAACGCTGCTAAGGGTCTGTTTGTGTGTTTGTGCCTGCCTGTGTCTTTCAGATCACATCTATGGAGAGCAATTTGAAAACAATAGAGGAAGAGAACAAACTGATAGAGCAGAACAACGAGAGCCTGTTGAAGGAGTTAGCTGGCTTAAGCCAAGCCCTCATCTCCAGCCTCGCTGACATTCAGCTTCCACAGATGGTAAGACCACAGCCAGCAGCTTCGCACCTTCTTTGAGACTGCTTTGCCAGCTCTTGAAGCAGATGAGCAAGCTCAGAGACCAGCAGGAGCACTGGAGCTGCATTAACAGAGAGCTCTCTTAGCCTAATTTACTTTGCAGAGATGCTGGATCATGAAATCTCTGCGACGGCAGGCACAGTTGCTCCGAGGACTGAGCCAGCCCTGGTATCTCTGCCCCGCACCACGCTGTGCAGGACAGGCTTTTCCCTCATCCCTCCCTATCTGAATGCCCACCCTGCACAGAGTGAAAACTTCACACCAAGAATCCTCTTTACTCTGCTCCTAGATCGAATTTTTAACCTGTTTCATACAGGTGATTTTTCTGGAGCAGACAAAGCTCTACCTTCTTGAAAATGCCACGTTCTTGATGTCTTACTTTGCAAACGCAGGCCAAATCCACAAAGGTACTTGGGTCTCCAGAGTTACAGTCCCCTTTCCCAATCTGAAGAGTGCTGCTGGGAGATTAGGTGAGGACAGTTGTGAGGTTGTCAGCCATAATCCCAGAGCCAAAGAGGCCGTAATAAAAAAGCAAGTTACACTGACAGTAACATCTCCAACCCCTTTTCTTGCTTGGAGAGTGTGTGGTTCCCCCAGTACATGCGACTCTGCCGTCGATTTGGATGGCTGCCCTGTGCACAACTGCTCCCCAGTTGCCATATCTCTGCTTTACCGTGCTTTGGGGTTGGGTGTTTGGGTTTTTTTTCTGCCTTAATTTTCTCTCCTACAACTGTAATCTGTTTTGTCTTCATTTAGGGGCCAATCAGTGAGCAGAATTTCGAAGCATATGTAAATACACTCACAGACATGTACAGCAATCTGGAACGGGACTATTCCCCTGAATGCAAAGCTCTGCTGGAAAGTATCAAACAGGCAGTGAAGGGCATCCATGTGTAGGATGTGAAAGCTGCTGGGCAACAGAAATTACTTAACAGCAGTAAACTCCAGATGGATCTGTTAGGAGTTCATGTACTGCTAAGGGGTGTAGGTTGCCATGCTGCATTTACAATTGCAACATTGCACTAATTTTTTCCCAGCTGACATAAAAAAGAAAGAATAAAACCACAACAGACTATTTGTATTAACAGCAATGCACTCTGTTAGTATATTGTATTTATTTCAGTACAATTCCTTTTTTTTTCTTCTTTTGCACTCAGTTTTTGTAAAGTGAATGTAAAAAGTGTGTGCGACTATTTTTTATATTTTTTATTTATTTCTAATCAAAGAGTTGGTTTTTTTATCTTTTAACAGCATTTTTGCGGCCTGTCATATTTTTACAAATGTGTTTATTAATTTATTTTCCAATGGGATTTTAAATAGACTGAGAAGTTATACTGTAAATTAAATAACTCGCTGGGTTTGTACAGGAAGAAGAAAAAAAAAACTATGAAAGTAACAAATGACTGAACCGTGGTTCTGGTTTTATTTTCCTCACATCCTGCTTTTTTTATAATGGCTTTGTATCGGAAATGGGTTTGCGGTAACAGGAGCGGTGAAGCCGCATGGAATGAGAGGACAAATGGCTCCCACTAGTGGGGCGCTTGGGCTCTTAAAAGCACAGTATGCTGGAAACCAGTGCGTTAAAGAATACGTTAGCAATAATGAAATACAGCAACCAGCAAAGCACTTGACTTGGCTGCGTGATTTAGCCTATGCGAATGATAATTTGAAACGTTTCGAGAGAACTTCAGATTCATTTAAGCACTGCAGTTTTTTTTCCGAGTTAGCTCATGGAGGGAAATGACAATTTACTCTAAACCCGAAGGATAATTTGATAGGACTGGTACTTTTTTAGTACGAGACGCTGAGGTTTTAACCAAGTGACCAGTATTGCTATGGATTTCGATTTGAAAAACGCAAACACACCCCAAGCTGAAGGCTTTGTACATAATGAATCAGACACATCTCCCCTGAAATGGCATTTAATACTGGTTCGAACTTTACGGCAGCTGAGAAGGCAGCGGTCTGGAGAGGAATAATACCACTCCAGCGCAACGGTGGTTGCTTTTCTCTTTGAACGAACGGTAGCAACACCGTGAATGGTTTCTCCCATCCTTCTTCACTAAGACTAGGCTGATACTGAATTTGTTACCAGTCTCTTGGTAGGGTACCAAGTGCTACAGAGCGTACAGACAGACGGAGGTGTGGACAGACGAGCACTTGTGCGGAGGTGCTGGCGTGCGCCTCGGTATCTGGTTAGCCTGGGTGTGGAACCTCTGAATCCGTCAGAAAGTAGCGGTTGCTATAACAGAGGCAATGTCTATTTCAGGGATTGTAAGTAACTAAGCATTGTTTCAGAAGTTTTTTTTATATTTATTTTTTTTAAGAAAAAGGTATAAACAACCAGCTAAACTGCCTTTTTTGTATGCACACACACCTCATGTGCATATGTGCCTCAGTGTAAATGTATACATGGATCTAGCGTGTGTTTAATTTTTCCGTGCTATAATGAAAGTGTTTATTTTTATTAGCCTCATTTATATTTAGATTGAATATGATGGCATTCACAGGCTTGACATATACAATTATATTATTACTGTTCCTGCACAAAAGTACTATTCAGAAGTGATTCAACTCTCATGCACTGTGGTCACTGTTCTGCATTAGGTGGGGCTTGCTTTTTGTTTGAGGGTTGATTCAACTCTCCGATCTTAGTTTAGACAGGGGGAAATGTATGTTCTTAGGAGCTGTGTTTATTTTTAAATCGATTTTTCAAAAGCTACCATATGTGCTGTCTAATATAAATAGGAGGACACCAAACAAAAATTTGCTATTAAAGTTATTGTTCTTGCTAAAAAAACAAAAAGCAAACATTTGTTATACTTGTTAAATGCATACAAAATGAGTTCACTCATTACAAAGACTAAAATTTAATTTACTAAATATTTTAACAAATTTGTTATATATTTTATTTAAGTAAAAAAAATCTCTTACTGACCTATGTATTTATTATTATGATTTACTATGGCTTCAGGTTAATTTATCTGTGTTTGGTTGTTTGCTCAGGATGTTCTGTGAAGTATGTTTGTATTTATTTGCCTCCCTTGTACTTGATGTGTTTTGTAATGTGCACTGATTTTTTTTCTTTTTGTTTTTCTTTTTTTGTGTTTAAATGCATTGATGAGCTACACTGTAAATTAGACCTTTTGTAAACAGCAATGATGTATGCATTTTTTTAATTTGGAGTAGTTTGTATACTGTTTCTTCATACAATTAATATTTCTTACATCAAAACAACAAAACTGTGTTCTGTGCTGTACATTTGGTGTATGGTAGGAAATAAAATTGATAATGAAACATTGCAGCAAGTTTGTTGGGATTTTTAGCCTCTAGATGCCAACTTGTATTACACTTTCTTAACCGCACCTGGCACTATAAAATGTGTCAGATGTTTTACTTGCTTTGTGTACAAAATGTGTCATCCCTGTAAGTAAATTTCTGGTATAAATAATTTAATTAGTATTTTACTTTGTCGATTTGAAATAAGGAGGAGAAAAATAGAACTGCTTGAGAGGTCCTTTTCACTTCTGAAGGGGAAAAAAAATCAAGATAATAATCACTACATTATTTAATGCATTCTTTTCTTGGCAGTTGTAGACTTCATTTATACTGATAAAGTACAGGATTTGTGCTGACCTTTAACAGCTGCTAAATGATGTTTAAACATAAAAGCCATTGTAAAGTTTCCAGCAATTCAGAACCGCCCACTGTTCCAGTGCAATTTTCTGCTGAGATTTGCAGTGCTTAGATGTTGCACAAATAAAAATCTGCTGGTTTTAGAAAGACAGTATTTCCAGTATCTAATGGACTTTCTTTTTTCACTGCTCATTGTAGCGAAAACAGGGCAGTTTTATTTAGGATGCATGCTAATGGCTTCAGGAGCAATTCTTGTCTCACATTCCAACTTCCCATGGATAGACTAAGAATAATTTTTGTTCAGAAAATAAGGTAAATTGAAAGCCCGCAAAGTGGCTGGTAATCATTTATTTGAATAGACATAGTTAGGTAAACCAAAATGGACTCTGACGCTAGAAAAACTGTCATGTCCTGGATTTAAATAAAGCAGAGGTTCAAAATTTGGAACCTGATATGAGTCCTATATACTCACAAATCTGGCCAAGTTTGGAGCTGTAGAGTCAGCAAAGGGCTGGGATTGAGATGGACCTGGCCTGGGCAGCTCTGCTCCACTGGGGTTCAGAGTTTTCTTTGCTCTAGCACACTTATTCAAGGCCAGCATGAACTGCTTCTTAAAAAATTAACAGTTACTTAAGAAATATTTCTTAGTATTTACTAATGAATACAAAACAATTTTTTTCAAGTCCTTTAAAATTACTGTTTAACTTCAGCTGTGGGCCTTCAGGTCAGCAGACACTAATTGGACAGTCTCTTCTCCCACATCACAGATGGAGCAGAAACCAGGGCCCCTTAGGAACGTGCCTTAATGCTAAACAGGTAACGACTGAGGTCAACACTTTCATTTGTCTGACTACCTAAATTCAAGTCACAAATTTAGAAGGCCTTATTGTCAGATAGGCAGCTCCCCACAGCTCATTTTTTAAAGATCTATACTCATTCTGATTATCTGTTGTTTATAAAATTGGGGCAGGGTAGCCGTATGAGAATGTTAGGCTCTATGTACATCTAAGCAAACAATGCTCTATTCTCAAATGTTTCCAGCAATCTGAGACAGGGACTGTAAGCAAAGAAACATTTTTCCTAGTGGTTTTGGATAGAAAATATTGTATCTACAGTTAATTGATTAAATTATTATTTTCTAAAGACTGTCCCTGCATTCATGTTTAAACAGCTTGCTCTGATAATCTTTATTTCAGTGTTGAAGTGATGGCCTTTCTCCATTAAAAAAGAATAATGTAAAAAGATAAGCCATATTCATTCCTAAACTAACATAGGGCTGGGCGGGGGACACATGGACAGATGGACCAAAACAAAAAAAATGTACTTGAAATAACCTTTCAAACCATTTCCACCTTCTGAAGTTTCCATTTTTAATAATTCTTCTGTATCTATGCCTATAGAAGGGGGAAAAGTGCTTAATTCAGTAAAAATATATCAATTCCATTGATGGAATTAACTTGAATGGAATTGAGGCTTTAAATATCAAACAGAAGGAAGGGAAGCAAGAACAGTCAACATTTGCTGTCCTATCAGCTCAGGAAGTCTATACTGTCTCTTAAGTAATCATGACGAAGGTTTTTGAGACTACGGTGTGGAAAACAGATTCTGTTTTCTACTGCAACTTTTTTTCTATTTATTAATTAAGCACCTCTTCTCTCCTGCTGTCTTAGTGTATCTACTTAGTTATGTGGAGGCTTTTCCACTCAGCACCCATTCATCCTACCCATATTGTACTTTTTTTTTGTTTAATAAGTCACAGGATTTCTTGATAGGAATTTGTTATCATGCAATGAAGCAGAGATAACAGAAGCCATGCCCTTCGTTTCCTCCTGTTTTCCTTCAGTGCTATACATTTTACCTGTCCTGGCATTTCTGCTGTCCTTAAAGTTTATGATTTATTCAGCTGTATAACTTGGACTCTGCTAGGAGATTTGCACCAGTCAAAGTTCTTTGTTCATCTCGCTCAAGATACCGTGGGGTGATAGAGCTCCGTTTAGCTTTTGTGTAATGTAGGACAGTGACCTAGTTTCAGTACCTTTCAATATCTCATTCTGGCTTGGTTTTCTTCTGTCTCTTTTGCTCTAGTGAGTCTTAGACAGCCAAGCTTACACATTTCATCAAGGATTAGTCTGATTTCCTGTCTGACTTCATGGTACAAATTGCTTCAATTGCATTTCATTCCTAACAAATGTTCCCAGGGACGTTGTCCAACTAAATCTCAGGACTTTTCAGTTATGTGATAACAATTACTATTTAGGTTGCTGCTATCTGCTCCTAAAACTGTTACTGCACAAGATTTTTCCAAACTAGCTTTTGGTAATGTCCTGGCTTGATCTAGGACAGAACCAATTTTCTTTTTAGCAATTTTACTTTTCAGTTCAGTCTCTTCTAAGTGACCGCACTTTTGGTGCCCCCGTTCATATCCGCTGAAGGGGCCTCATTTTCAGAAGCGAAATGCACGGCTATTTTGCCAAGCAGGGCCTTCTCAAAATTCCCTTCTCTGGCCAATCCAAATGACTAGCTACTAAGTTTTCATATTATTATTTCATAGAATTGTTACGTATATCTTGTTAACACCTATCTGCACGTACAATGCACCATAAAATTCCAGAGGGGTACGTGTACCAATCCCAGGTATTGAAGAATAAAATATCATTCACGTTACCCCAAGCCTAATTCGGACCCTTACCAAACTCCCCTTTTACTGTCTGTGCACACTTTTTCTAAGGTTCTGATGGAAAACAAAACAAGAAGAAAAAACAAAGGGATGAACCTCATTCCTTTTTCTAAGTGAAAATACTGTCTGTCCAAACCGTTCCCTGCTGCTGCTTCTGAAGCTGGAGCTGGGGCTTAAAGTAATGGGCCTGCAATCTTATTTAATTACAGTCATATGTAGCATTTCATGTGCACCCCCTGCTTACTTCTGACACAATAAGCAAAATCTGGATTAGGAGCCAGGTTCTATACTGATTTCAAATTTATTGGGATGAAATACATTTGATCCTTAAGAAGCAGGATGAGCTTAGTTCCCTCAGGAGGGAATTGGTTAGAAGTGGGTGAGAAAGTCAGTTTCTTTAATCCTGATGTTTGGTGAAAAAGATTTTAGGGAAGGAATGGTTTTAAAAAGCTCACAAAAACCTGCCAGGAAAACATGTGTACATTGAAAACCTTCAGATAAAAATGCACTGCCATCTCTGTAGACTGAAGAGCCGACCTCTCTGCACAGACACGCGTGGCAGAGGCACTGCATGTAGAGCATCAGTGCTGAAGTTTGTGAGGGGCCGTCTCGTGTTTCCCAGCTGGCAGGAGCCAAAATGGCACCTCAGAAAATCCTGCTCTAGACCCTACTCAGCCTTTTGGGTAACTCTAGGCAAGACACTTCATTCTAGCACTGTTTTCACATCTGTGAAACAAGAAGCCTCTGTAGTCTATTAGGAGTGAGCAACACCAGTGTTACATAGGAGCATGCAGTACATGCTTGCGTTTACAGTGAGGGAGAAAGAGCCAGAGCACATGTGTAAGAGCATATAGTAGCTATTATTATGTGGCTGGCAGTATACTATCAATTTCACAATAGTTATTGCTGCGTTCAACGACAGCAAGCGTAGGGTCCTGCACCTGGAGAGCAACAACCCCATGTGCCAGTACACCTTGAGGGCTGACCTGCTGGAACACAGCTCTGTGGAGAAGGACCTGGGAGTGCTGGTGGACAACAGGCTCACCATCAGCCAGCAATGTGCCACTGTGGCCAAGAAGGCCAATGGCATCCTGGGGTGCATGAAGAAGAGTGTGGGCAGCAGGTCTAGGAACGTGATCCTGCCCCTGTACTCTGCCCTGGTGAGGCCGCATCTGGAGTACTGTGTACAGTTCTGGGCTCCCCAGTTCAAGAGAGACAGGGAACTACTGGAGAGAGTCCAGCGGAGGGCTACGAAGATGATGAGGGCAGTG